>PISX010000082.1:0-184318 GCA_004024625.1 Mellivora capensis | reverse complement strand
ACCAGCATCTGTCATTTCCAGACTTGTTAATTTTAGCCATTCTGACTGGTGTGAGGTGATATCTCATTGTGGTTTTGATTTGTATTTCCCTGATGCCGAGTGATGTGGAGCACTTTTTCATGTGTCTGGAACATTAGACTCTTGATCTCAGGGTTGTGAGTTTGAGCCCCACATTGGGTGTAGAGATAACTTAAGAATTAAAAGGTATATATATATATTTTTTTAAAGAAAGAAATAAAAGACTAATTGAATGAACTATGGTACAATCTCCAAATGGAGTGTTATAGAGCTGTACCAAGGAATAAGAAAATTCTCTATGATTCTGGTGTGATGTCCAGGATATATTTTTAAGTAAAAAGAGAAATGTAAGAAAATAGAGTATGTAATCATTTAACTACAAATAAAAGAAGAAGCTATAAAAATTTAATATAACACTATTATAGCAGAGAGAGTGATTAGAGAGGAAAGGATAAGGTAGAACCCAGACTTTAAAAAAATATACCTTTTTTGGGACGCCTGGGTGGCTCAGTTGGTTAAGCGGCTGCCTTCGGCTCAGGTCATGATCCCAGCGTCCTGGGATCGAGTCCCACATCGAGCTCCTTGCTCGGCAGGGAGCCTGCTTCTCCCTCTTCCTCTGCCTGCCACTCTGTCTGCCTGTGTTCGCTCGCTCTCTCTGACAAATAAATAAATTTTTAAAAAAATTTTTAAATATACCTTTTTTGTAGATTTAACTCAGCAGCCATGTAAGTTTTTATATAATTACAACAAAATTAAATTAAAAATCCTTAGAAATTTAAAATAAAATGAAATAAAAGTGATCCTACTTGTGCATTCAGTGGATGACATAACCACACAGAATGACTTTGAGTGACTATAAATCACTATCAGTTGACTCTGTATCCCTAAAGGGATATATCCAAAGATGGAAAGATATACATATTATGGGATTAAAAATAAGTATGTTGGTATCCTTGAGAACTGAGATATTTGACATATGAATACATGTCATGACATACATGACATGAAGACATGAATACATATGATTAGGATTGGTGAGGTTGAATGAAAACTATGGTCTCCATTTCAATTGGAATTATCAGTATGAATATGTTATGCCTTTTATCTTTAGAGAATAATATACATTTCCTTGTTATAATCACTAAAAATAATATAAATTAGCAAACTGACACACTTTTAAGACAATCAGGAAAGGGACCTTTTTGCAGATTTGGTGGCACTAGGAGACGGTTGTCAATATTTTCAGCTGTGATTGTGATATTGTGGAGACTACTTTTTTTTAAAGATTTTATTTATTTATTTGACAGAGAGAGAGAGAGAGAGATCACAAGTAGGCAGAGGCAGGCAGAGAGAGAGAGGAGGAAGCAGGCTCCCCGCTGAGCAGAGGGCCTGATGTGGGGCTCGATCCCAGGACCCTGAGACCATGACCTGAGCTGAAGACAGAGGCTTTAACCCACTGAGCCACCCAGGTGCCCCGAGACTACTTTTTAATTAGCAATAATTGATTAGCAATAATCACACCTCAGATAAACCTCATTGGCTACAATACTGCCACTGTGCAGAGCTAGGAGACTACTTTTTAAAAAAAGAGTTTGTATCTTTTAGAGATATATGCTGAAATATTTTACAGAAGAAATAATGCCATGTCTAGGACTTGCCTCAGGATAATCTGAGGGGAGGGGAAAGGCATGTGAATGTGTAGATGATTCAGAGTGACTATGTAGTGATAGCTGTGAGTGCTGGGTGATGAGTAGGTTGGAGTCATTATACTACTCTTTCTATTTTTAAATGATTTTTTAAAAATTTTTCATACTAAAAAAGGACCACCTTGTGACCATAAGCATACAAGCCTGAAGTCAGAAGCATCCAAATTGACTGATAGATATTTCACTTGCATAAATTCAAATTTGTTAAACTGGCTAATTATAAAGCTAGTTAGTGAGAAAATGAGGAAGTTTTGAGGGAAGAAAACTGAAATTGGAGTTTCTCAATGTATATACATGAGACTTCTTTGTCTGCAACTAATAGAAAACTTGGCTTAGCTTAGGCAAGATTTGGAAATTTATTTTGGGCATTCAGGGCAATCTCATGGAATTCTAGCACAGAAATGCCACTGAGATGCAGGAGAAACATAGTCCAGAATCTAAAGTCTGGCAATATTCTGTCTCCATCTCGAATCTCACTGCTCTATCTCGTCACAGACCAGCTTTCTTCATTTTCCAGTCAACACCATAGAACACATGCACATTCATAGTTTTTGGTTTTATACACCCAAGTTCAGTTATCCAGATAGAGGCTGATACCCCCACCCCCACCCCACTGGACCCTGTTCCAAAAATTCTGGAGGAAGGGATTGAGTGGTCCAGAAGCTGAGATTGTCCTATCCAAGAGGAAGGGCCTAATTCTAGGTTAATCATGGCCAGAGTCCAAGGTGTGTGCAGAATGGCTGATCCTGTTTTTTCCGTGGTGTTCCCGTGAATTGGGGGGGATGGCAAAAACAATTCCCAGAGATGTGGGGGTGGGAAGTAACTAGGCAGACAGACAAAAGGTATCTAGTTGAGTCAGGCCAGATCATGAAGTTTAGAGGGGGTATAGAGATGGGTGAGAATGATGACTTGGACAGGCTTTACTTCGGTTGACTAAAGCAAATTAGCAATGCAGAAGACAGCATGTGACAAGGATACAAGTGAGGAGACTTGGCTTTCTGCTGCTCCTGGGTACTCACAAAGGCAAGCTCAAGTTCAATGGCCAGTATAGTCCCCAAGAAGTTAGGAACCAGCCAGGCCACAGGTGCTCAAGCCATGACCTTGGGGCAGCAGGGGCAAGAAGGGGCTGTACTAGCACTCAAGTATCTATACACTCCCACCTAAGAGAACCCTTGCCACACCACCATCCAACATTTGTCCCACATTGTTCTATTTCCTACCACACCATGGGGCCCCACCTGGTCTACTAGACAACTGCAGCATGACAGCTGGAGCCTTCCATCTGTGCAGCTTCTAATTTCCTCCTGCCTTCTATTCTGGTTGCACAGTATTGAGAAAATCCTGATTCCCATGGATAAGTAGTTGCAAACCGAAGCAGTTTTTCGTCATCTCCCATTGCAGCATCCAGTTCAAGCCACTTTCCAACTAAACTGATCCAGGACCTTGAGTGAGAAGTAAGTAGAGATTTGTTTGAGTTAAATCATTAGTAATGATCAGTGGCTATGGCTATTCCTTGTTTTTTCATTAAAATCAGGACCCAAGATTTAATAAGTATGAAAGTGATCCTAAATAGAATACTGGCATTAACTCACTTGTTACATTGTGATCCTAGTGAATCACAATGTCAGCACCACTTGATTCACAAGATTCTGGCAATAAGTCACTGATAAACATAACCAAATCTACCTCACTACCCCTGACTCCTACCCCTGCAAGGGAGCCCTGACCAACAAAGGTGGTCCACTAACACTGCAGTCTTTAGGTAGTTAGGAGAATAAATACTACACAATAGCCAATTAATAATAATGAATGAATGTTCGCATAGAAATAAAGTGCTTCCCCATTCTTTTCTTACTTGATCTCCAATAAGCCCATGAGTTAGGTAGGATAGATGCTATTTTATAAAGGAGGAAATGGCGTCTCAGAGAAGTGCCCTAACCTGTCCAAGTTGGTCATAGAGGAGAAAACAAGGTCATAGAGGAGAAAACAAGGCCTTCCTCCTTCCATCCATCCTTCCTCCCTCTGTCCTTCCTCTCGCCCTTTCTCTTCCCTTCCTTTCCCATCCTTCTCTTCCCTTCCCTTCTCCCTCCCTCTCTCCTTACATCTTTCTATGTGCATGTGTTGATTTCTACTATGACTCAGGCTCTAGGCTTGGAACCATGAGACATGGTTAGTGCTTTGAAAGAACAGAGTGGAGGAGACAGATGTCTCCAGAGCTAAAAACAGACACAACGTGGAGCCATCACAGAGGGAGGGAAGACATTTAACTGGACCCTGAGGGTAAGTAGCATCACCAGGCAGAAGTAATGGTGATGAGAAGGGCACCCTGAGCAGAGGGACCAGAGAGAGTAAATGCTTGAGAAGATAGCATTTCTTATTCTCAAGCACTGAGAAGCTTGAGCTGGTGAGGAGTGATGGGGAGAAGTGTGGTGTCTAGGGAAGGAGAGCGGGATGAAGCAGGTGCTAGACCAAGAAAAGCCTTGAAGTCTGTGCTAGGAGGTTTGGAAGGTGATGGGGGCCACCGAAGCGTTTTAAGCATGGAAATGACAGGATCCCAAGTCATTTAGAGAAAGATCATTTGGAAGCTGGTGTGGTGAATGATCAGGATGAAGTGGGATTGGAGGCACTGAGCACAGTTAAGCTGTTGCAACAGTTCAGACCTAAGATGGTAAGGTAAGACCTGAGGCAACGGAGCTAGGGGCCGGAGAGCTATTTCACAAGAGATTTGGGGGATAACAGCAACTCTAAGTGGTTCCTGCCATTTTAGTTCCTTCCTCAATCATGTGTCCTTCTCATTCGTTCTTTTAAGACTATACATTTATATTTATTATGTTATCTCTCCGTGAAACAAATTTCTCAAGAATGCTCTCTCTTTTCTTGATTTTAGGTGGGCAACAGCAGCTTTTTCTTCCCAGGCCCAGTTTTCGGGTGCTTGGTAACTCTATGAAGAAGGTCAGGGTGAGAAATAGCCCCGGGATTGGGGGGGAGAGGGGGGACTCTCCACCCTGCTGCGGACGCCATTGGGCCAGCTGGGCACGTGATCCCGCTGGGCCGATCAGAGCCCTTCCCCAGGGTCTTGAAATTGGATGGAGCCCCTGCCTTCTGGAAAGGAGTTGGCCGGTAGGTAGCTAGCTGTTGGTTGTTGGTTCAAGTGGCTGTTTTCTGAGAAGGAGAAAAAGCTGATTTTTAGGGAGTGAGAATAATGAAGTATATGCTCAAAGAGAAGCAGAGACGAAAGAAGGAAAGAGGAATGTGCATGCTCCCCCAGCACTCAGGTACCTGACTGCACCTGATCCTGAGACAAGCATGTTTCTACACTTGGGTTCCCTTTTGCTTTAGCTGGCTCCAGGCAATGTTACTGTCCCCAAAGGGACTTCAGTACTGTTGTCTACAGATGCTGTTACAATCATCGAACCTTCTGGAAGTATCTGTCTGGAAGTGTTTGTGCAATTTACTCTCTAAATACTTCCTTTTTTTGCTCATCACTGTTGTTTGCTTTTTTTTTTTTTTTTAATTTATTTATTTGAGAGAGAGGCAGTGAGAGAGCATGAGCGAGGAGAAGGTCAGAGGGAGAAGCAGACTCCCCGTGGAGCTGGAAGCCCGATGCGGGACTCGATCCCAGGTCTCCGGGATCATGACCTGAGCCGAAGGCAGTCGTCCAACCAACTGAGCCACCCAGGCGTCCCTGTTGTTTGCTTTTTATTTTTTAAAGATTTGTTTATTTCTTTTAGAGAAAGAGAGATCACGGGGAGGTCAGAGGGGAGGGAGAAGGAGAAAGAATCTGAAGTTGACTCTACCCTGAGCTCAGAGCCAGAGTCAGGGCTCATCTCACAACCATGATGAGATCATGACCTGAGTTGAAACCAAGAGTCAGTCAGACCCCAACTGACTGAGCCACCCAGGCACCTCCACTGTTCGTTTTTTAGAGTAACTTTTTTAATTGAAGGATAGCATACACATAGCAGATGCTCATTTTTAAAAGACCTATTTGCAATTATTTTTTAATTCATTATTCAAAATTAAGTGTAGGACAAATTGGTCAATTCTATCCAAAACATTTGCTGGAAACGTTCCCAGTGTTGGTAGGTAACGGGGGAGTGGAGATAAATTAAGTTTAGTGTGTGTGGTGCCTGGGTGGCTCAGTCGGTTAAATGTCTGCCTCTAGCTCAGGTCACAATCCCAGAGTCCTGGGATGGAGCCCCACAATGGGCTCCCTGCTCAGTGGGGAGCCTGCTTCTCCCTCTCTGTCTGCCCGCCCCCTCGTGTTTGCTCTTTCTCTCTAGTGTTCACTCACTCACTCTCTCTGAAATAAATAAAATCTTTAAAAAATATATTAAAAAATTTTAAAAAGTTAAGTTTAGTCTGTATCAACCAAAGTTCACAACCTATTGTGAGTGGGTGGATGGGTGTGGAGAAGGACATACAATTAAATTATTGTCTGAAAAGTTCTAAACGCAAAGCATTTATTCAACCAATATTTGTCTTGTGTCCATAATGTACCAGGCGCTGCAAAACATGCCAGGAAGTCCGTCCCACGGACCCTAAGTGCTAAAGGAAGTATATAAAAATAGATGTGGCAGAACTGAAAAGGGTCAATTAACTGTATTCCTGAGGGATCAGGAATGGAGAAGGTAGCATTTGAGCTGGGCTGAAAAGGAGAAGTAGAATGTTGGCAGATGGGGAAGATGGGAAAGCAGCATTTTATATTCAGGAACCTGCATAATTAAGCAAAGGTATGGGGGTGCGTGCTTCAAGGACGTGCTGGGAAGCTGAGAGAAAATTCCACCCCAACATCTCCAGGTCTTCTTGCATTTGGAGGGAACCATGTGACTAGGTTTACCAGTGGGCTGTAAATGGAAGTCACACATGGTAGTTCTGGGCTAAAGTATTTTAAAAAGCAAGTTCTAGGGTGCCTGGGTGGCTCAGTCAGTTAAACAGCTGCCTTGGGTTTGGGTCATGATCCCAGGGTCCTGGTATTGAGCCCCACATCAGGCTCCTTGCTCAGCGGGGAGCCTGCTTCTCCTACTCCCTCCGGCTGCTGCTCTGTCTACTTGTATGCACGTGCACTCTCTCTCTCTCTCACTGTCAAATAAATAAATATAATCTTGGGTGCCTGGGTGGTTCAGTCAGTTAAGTGTCTGCCTTCAGCTCAGGTCATGATCTCAGGGTCCTGGGATAGAGCCCCGCATTGAGCTCCAGGGAGCCTCCTTCCCCCTCTCTCTGCCTGCCTCTGTGCCTATTTGTGATCTCGCTCACTGTCAAATAGATAAATAAAATCTTAAAAAAAATAATAAAATCTTAAAAAAAAAAAAAAAAGGCACGTTCTCTCTTAGCCTTCCTGCCCTGCCACAGTGACTAGAAGGCTGTTTGTTCCAAGTGGTGCAGCTGTAGGATGGTGGCTTCTCGATCAGTCTAGCTTCTTGAGGGATTGTGTGTGGGGCACATGCATGGGATATGTACCATGACCAAAAAATAAACTTTTGTTGTGTGAAGCCGTTAGGATTTGGGGGTTCATTTGTTACTGCAGCAGAAGTTTGCCTATCCTGATACACCAGGCTGAGAAATTTGGAATTTACCCTAGAGGTAGATGGTAGCCCTTAAAAGTTGATAGGCTAGTGAGTAGCATTGTGAGATCTGCCAGAGTGCTGTCCAGATCGTCCCCATTCGTGTAGAGCCCACAGTGTCATTAACCACTGTCCCATCTCAGAAGGGTTTGAGCTCATTTAGTTCAGCTCCCACTTTTCTTTTTCTCCTTCTACCACCTAGAACAGATGTCCAGAGCTTTCTTGTTACCACATCACTGAGTCCGGGGTCTCATTACTTGCTTTGGGCTTATAGATTTTGTCCTGGGGCATGATGTAGGTATCTGTCACCTGGAGTAAGGGAGCAGGTTCATGCCGAAATCATATAGTATGGGTAGGCAAGCATCCAGTGAGTTACCGATGCTAATGGAGTGATCCATTCACTGGCTGCCCACACGGAAACAATGTGCATAGGCCAGTTTGGTGTGGGCAACAGGAGGTCCTCTCTCTGGTCATAGCTGAGTGATCTGTGACAATGCCTCTGCGCTTGCCTTGTTCCTTGATGCTCAAACAACGTCCCTTGAAGCCTTCCTTGCTAGTTCGATTCACCTGCCTCAACTGACCTTTGGGTCTTCCTCCTTTTTAGTAAACTGGCCCGGATCAGCAACCAGACGAGTGGAGAACTTGTGGCAAACTCCCCCGTCACTTTCTTCCCTTCCTCCAATCCTCTGATCTCTAAATCTTGCATTCTCCCTTTGGTCTCCTCCATAGTACTTCCTTCTTTCTCTGTTCTAGTTCCTGTTGTCTAGTTCTTTAACAGAAGAGTGGATGATCTATTAAGTCTACAGCAATTGATACAAACGGACCAAAAAGGGAAAAGATTTCTCTATTCCTAAGAGTGGGGAGGACTCAACATAGAAGCTGCATCACAGGAGAGAAAATAGTTATAGACAAAGAAAGGGAGGCAGCTACATGCTGGCTTGGTTCTAAGCCAGCCTGAGCTTTCCCATCCTGCCACTCACACAAGAGAAAGATTTGGCTCCCCCTAAAACAAGAGTCACTAGCCCTAAAGGCTTTCAACCTCACACCATGATGGGGAGCCATCTCAGCCCTGAGGGTCCATTCTTTTTTTTTTTTTTAAAGGATTTTTTTTTTTTAAGATTTTATTTATTTATTTGTCAGAGAGAGAGAGAGTGAGAGAGCGAGCACAGGCAGACAGAGTGGCAGGCAGAGGCAGAGGGAGAAGCAGGCTCCCCGCTGAACAAGGAGGCCGATGTGGGACTCGATCCCAGGACGCTGGGATCATGACCTGAGCCGAAGGCAGCCGCTCAACCAACTGAGCCACCCAGGCGTCCCAGAGGGTCCATTCTTAATTCTTATTCTTATTTAGATTTTTTCTTTCCTTTTCTCTCCCCCAGTTCCCAGTGCCCCCAGACTCCAGTTTCCTTGGGTCAAGATCTGCTTCAAGCCAGAACTACCTCTTCACCCGAAGAGGTCATCCTTTACTATCTAATGATTTTAACCTTTCCCCTCCAGACTGGGCTCTGGGCACAATAGGAAGGCCCTTACAAGGCTTTTTCCTCAACATAAGAGCAATTTTCTGCAGGAGGTGAATTCTTCTACTATCTCTTTAGTAACAAGCTCATCTAGCAATATTTTTGTGTCTCACACCCTGTGTTTTCTTTCTGTTATTGTTATTACTTTGAATAGATGATGATTTACATGGTTTAGAAATTCAAAGGCCGGGGTGCCTGGGTGGCTCAGTGGGTTAAAGCCTCTGCCTTCTGCTCAGGTCATGATCCTGGGGTCCTGGGATAGAGCCCCACATCAGGCTCTCTGCTCAGCAGGGAGCCTGCTTCCTTTCCTCTCTCTCTGCCTGCCTCTCTGCCTACTTGTGATCTCTGTCTGTCAAATAAATAAATAAAATCTTTAAAAAAAAAGGAAAGAAATTCATAGGCCACAATAGGTATATGCAGAAAATCTCTTCTAAGCCCCATCAATCAGCCACCAGAACTCTCCCCAGAGGCGACCCACATCACCAGTTTCTTACGTATACTTACAAAGTATTTTATATAAGTTCAAGCAAACACTTCTATCTGTTCTTTCTCTTCCTTATTATTCTTCACACATACATGCTGGCATTCCATACGTGTTGATTTGCACCATGGTTTTTTTTTTTTTCCACTTAAAGGTATAGTTTGGGAATGATATTCCAGTGACTGCATATTACATAATTTATTTACATAATCCTCAACTGATGGATGGGTAGTTGATTTCGAGGTTTTTTGCTACTGTAGGGAACACTGCCCTGATAACCCTGTACATTCACCATTTTGCACATTTTTGGAGCACACCTGTTAAAAGAAATTCCTGGAGGTGGAACCACTGCCTCAAAAAGAATGATAAATATTCCACTTGCCCATCTGTGGGCTTGTGCCAGTTTCCACTCTTGCTAGCCACTAAGAGACTCTGTTTTCCTACACAGTGCTGGACATGTCTTCCCAGAAAAGTCCTCTGGGGCTGGGTGGGAAACTGGGTTGGAGGGAGAGGCCCTGTGAAGGAGTGGTATGTTCGAGGTCAAGTGGGGCCAGGGAGATTCACCCTCCGGGGGGTCAGAGAAGACCTCACGAAGGTGAGGCTTGAGCAGAATCAGGAGCTCACCAGGCAGAGAGAGGAAGCAGCTGGTTGGCCATGCTGGCTCTTCCTGGCACTGTAATCTGAAGAGATCATCTGTGGGGGTGGGGGGTGGTCTACCTGATGTACTGATAGCCTTACCTCTAAGAGAAAAGAACAGGAAACCGTTTAGTGACAGTTATGTAATGATGGTGTATGAATTCCATGGAAAAGCAAAGTAGAGGAAGGGTGATAACAATAATGACAACAGCTCTTGCTTATTAAGAGTCACTGTGTGGGGAGGCCTGGGTGGCTCAGTTGGTTAAGCGACTGCCTTCGGATCAGGTCATGATCCCAGCGTCCTGGGATCGAGTCCCACATCGGGCTCCTTGCTCAGCAGGGAGCCTGCTTCTCCCTCTGCCTGCCACTCTGTCTGCCTGTGCTCACTCACTCTCTCCCTCTCTCACAAATAAATAGATTAAAAAAAAAAAAAAGAGTCACTGTGTGCCAGGCACTGGATGATGAATCGCACGTGCAGTTTTTAAAACCCAGTGAATCCTTACGCCGCCTCTGCATAAGGCACTATTATTTCCGATTTACAGGTGAGAACACCGAGGATCCTAGATGACAAGGAGCCTGCCCAAGGTGGCACAACAAGGAAGTGGCAGAGCCAGGGTTCCATGAAGGTGTGTGACTCCAGAGCGTTCCCTCTCACCTGCCAGAAAGCCTCCTCCCATCCACTGAACTCTCCGGAGCCCTGCCGAGGTGTGGTAAGAGAGGAAGTGATTACAGCTGATCATCACAGGTGAGGGTGAGGAGATTAGATGATTTTTTTCAGAGGAAAAATAAAGAATATATCACAATAGGGGAAAACATTTGCTAAATAATCTAATGAGGCGGAAGAAAGCTGTGCGTATGATCATTTAGAGATGGTGGTCACAGCTATGTAAAATAGCTGTGGAGAGAGAAATAACTGTAGGTGTGCTGACTTCCCATCTAGAAAATTCTAGAACATCCTGAGTTTAAGCTCTGATTATTGTCAGTCCTGTATCAGTTGCCGTGTTCTGACTTTAGGAAAGCTGAGGAAATATGGCTACTTTACTTAAAACTGAAGACTGTATGTATATTTTAAGATTTTATTTATTTACTTATTTATTTATTTTTAAAGATTTTATTTATTTATTTGAGAGAGAGAGAGAGAGAAAGTGGAGGGGAAGGGCAGAAGGAGAAGCAGGCTCCCTGTTGAGCAACGAGCCCAACATGGGGCTCAATCCCAGGACCCTGAGATCATGACCTGAGCCCAAGGCAGATGCTTAACCAACTGAGCCAACTGAGCCACCCAGGTGCCCCTATTTATCTATTTTAGAAAGAAGAGAGAGAGTGTGCCGGGGGGGGGGGGGGTGTGGAGTGGGGAGCAGAGGGGAAGGGAGAGGAACAAACAGACTCCATGCTGAGCTCAGATTCTGATCCCACCACCCTGAGATCATGACCTGAGCCAAAATCATGAGCAGGTCACTTCACCGACTGAGCCAACCAGATGCCCCAAAACTAAAGACTATATTGAAGACAGTTTAAGTCATTGCTGTATTTTTAATATCATGAGTATTTAAATATACATAGGTTATGGAACAAACACTGTGATATGGGGGCATAACAAGTAATATATATTTTCGTCTTTGTTCCTGGCTTTTGGCCAGGGATCTAAAAACCTTTGTAATTTCGTAAGTGATAAAGGTGCTAAGAACATCTTTTGTTCTAATATTTGTTCTTTGACCCTAGTTTCTGATGCAGGGCTCCTAAGTCCCTTGGAATTTCCCAGTCCATAGGAGCATCTATTGTTCTAAGGAGGAGATTCTTGGTGGGCTCCTAGAGAGCCTCAGGTGGGGGCTGGTCACCAGAAAGACCAAGGCATGAGTAGAAACTTGGAACTTTCATCCCCATCCCACCAGCCCCTGAAGGGCGGAGAAGGACTAGAGACTGAGTTAATAATTGATGGTACTGACATGATAAAGCCTCCATAAAAATCCCTGCACTGTGGGATTCGGGGTGCTTACAGTTTACTCAGTACACGGAGGTGCTGGGAGCTTAGTGCTTCCGGAGGGCATGCACGTTCCTTGTCCTTCCTTCCTCCACACTTGGCTCTATGCATCCTTTATCTGGGTGCTCCTGAGTTGTCTCCTTTATAAGGAATTGGTAACCTAGTAAGTCAACCGTTTTCCTGAGTTCTGTGAGCAAGTCTAGTAAGTTATCGAACCTGAGAATGGGGTGGTAGGAACCTTTAGTTTACAGCCTGGAGACCTATGCTAGCAATTGGCATCCGAAGTGGGGTGGGGACAGTTTTGTGAAACGAACCCTAACCTGCGGGTGAGCTCTAATGCTATCTCCAGACAGTGTCAGCCCTGAAATGAATTGTAGGACACCCACCTACATCTGGCATCACAGACTTGGTCAGTGTGGGGAAAACCCCTCACATTTGGTTTCAGAAGTGAAGTTCTGTGGGAATAGTAGAGACGAAACAGTAGTCGTCCCCCCCCGCCCCACGCACACATCAGTGTTGTTATAGGGAATAATCTTTTTCTTTTAAATATGAAACTTGGAAAAGCTAAGGGGTGACATTTGATACAAATCTAGAAGGTTAAGGGAGCAGACATTTTAAGAGGGCATCTTAGCCTTACTAATTAATGTAAATTGATATCAGTGTCTTGCCTATTCATTAAGAGGCTGCTCCAGTCATTGGATTTCTGTGGTGATTGTTTTTTAAAGGTTAGCCTTGACCGACTCCATTATGATTTTTTTTTTCCAACAGTACCAGTGAACAGAATCAAGAGAGGAAACATATTTATTTCAAACAGTGAAAGTAATAGCTATCAATTGGTTGTTTCAGAAAAGTTATTTGGAATTCCTTTATTTGATCATTTGTTCACCCTGCCTTTATGTTAGTCTTTTTAACTAATTTCACTCATTCATTCATTCATTCATGCCACATTTACTAACCTGTCTGCCAAGTTCTGTGCTGGGCACAAAGAGCAAATGGCCAGCCAGACCTGGTCCCTGCCCATGAGGGGTTTGTTGGTAGGGCTAGAAATTATAACACAGTGTCATGAGTGCCATTTCACTTCAATCCGGTGAGTGTGTAGTGAGGGTCTGCTCTGTCCAGGTTGCTGTGCTGGGTACTTTCACAGGCAAGAAGAGAATGAGCTGTCTGGCCCTGTCCTCAAGGAGCTCACAGTCTAATGGGGGGAGACAGTAAACAATCTGGTAATTAAACAATTAAAAATAACCATCATTTATAAGGGGGGTAAGCAGTGCTCTGGGATGAAGAATAACAGGACAGATTTTCCAGTTGGTGCTCTGATGGACACATCACAGGGGACTGTGGGAGCCAGGAGGGTCAGCTAAGGGCTAAGATGATACAGCCCAGAGCAGTCAGGGAAGGCTTTGCCAAGGAGGGTCCCTCCAAACCGAGTCTGCACATGTAGGAAAGAGTCAAAGGGGGGAATGTGGAGATGGGCAGTCCCAAGAGAGAGAACTGAGATTTCGCTGACAGAAGGTTGGATCCACTCAGATTGGGAGATCAGTAGGTGATTCAGTGGCAGAGGTGGGAGGAGATGAGATGAAGCTGGAGAGACAAAGCAAAGCCAGGTCTGTGTGGCCACCAGTGCCAGGCAGACGAAGCTGGTATTTGTCTGGATGGGGACAAAATGTAAAGCTCTCCAAACCATGGCCCTTGGCACGTAAGATTCCTGTAGCTTTTCATGGGTTCCAGAAAACCAGACCTATTGTATTTCATGCCATGATTCCATTGTATACTTTAAAAGAGGTTCATAAGTTGCTTGCTGAAGATATAACTGTTTTTCTTTTTTCATTTCTAGAAAAAAAGGAACTTAAAAGTCCTCTTGGGGTAATTCACCTTTAGTTGCCCGAAGGTTGCTCCCTCATCCTTGAAGGGGGACACACAGGGCATTTGGAGACAAAAAAGAGGGACGTTGGAATTCCCTAAGGGTGAGTCTGCAGACAGATTGTGGTATGGAGACTGGCAGGCCAGGACCTTGTAGGATGGCTGTAGGAGTAACTTGAGTGTGCTTCTGGGCTAAGCAGTGAGGCAGTGGGACAGCTCATGGAGGTCCCTGGCACCTGCCCAGGGACCTGGATCTGCAGGGTCATTTGTCTGAGGTTGGGGTAAAATAGCAAGACAGTGCACCAGGGAGCAAGCCGAACTCCAGACTACTGCGGATGTGGGCTGACCCTGTCCCTGCTGGGGCGCTTCAGCCTTGGAATTTGGGAACATTCGGGAGGAGCGAAAAGCTCCATCAAGGAAACGCTGAGGTTCTTATTAATCAGGCCTTGGGTTTCTCAAGTCTGTGGCTTTGATTTGAAAAACAAAGAAGTGAAATGATTGCATTTGCGCTGTGAGTGTCTGAACGTCAGATGTGAATGTCTAGAAATGGCAGATGTGAAATGAGACAAGCCAGAGTGATTGGACCTAAAGTCCAATGTTGTGAAGGACAGTTTACCAGATCTTAGGAGGCAGATGCCCTCCAGCTCTCCTTGGGGCCAGTGCAGCAGAAGGAAGGGCTGAAAAATCCCTGGTTTTGTGAGCCAGGTGGGGTGGGGGTTGTTACTTCTACCATCCCAGTTTGCAGATGGGATCATGGAGGCCCAGAGGAGTGAGTGACTTGCCCTGGATCATTCTGCAAGAAGAAGGCAGGACAGGGAGTGAACTCAAGTGTCTGAATTCCCCAGGCAATGCTCTTTGGATTCTGGCACAGTGCTGCCAGTGCAGTAATCATGGTGAGAAAGAAGAGGAGAGAGAGGAAGAGGGGGCCCCGGGGAGAAAAAGAGAAACACAACAGAGGGAGAAGGGAAAGGAGGAGGCACAGAGTGGAAGACCCACGCCAGCTTTTGACTAAAAGCTTAATCCAATTAGCTATTATGGGTGGTTTTTATTTTGTTTTTTTTTTTTTAGCTTCTCCGTGTTCCAAGGAAGGTAATGCTTTGCTGGCCTGATTGTTTCCACCACAACTTGTGGCTGGAGATGCAGCACAAGATTAAAAAAAAAAAAAAAAAGCCCATTGTTTCGTGTTGTGATAATATAACTCTCTGTAAATGGTGCAGTCCAGTGGACAGAGTACTGCCCCCTCCCACCCCACTGGTGACCTGCGGGGACAGCTGAATGCCTTCTGGTCCGCTGAGCCCATAAGAGTGGGGCTGGGCTTTCAGAAACAGCTGGGCTGATTCATCTAGAACAAAAGCCAGCTCTTCTGCTAAATCCCTGGCCAGCCCGGGCTGTGGGGCCAGTGGGCCCCTGTCCCCTTCCGTGGAAACAACTTCTTGAGCTGGCTCCAACAGTGTCAGTCTCCTGCATGAGAGCCTCGGACAGCTTCCCAGTGCCCCTTCCCTTCAGCCTGGCACACTGTCAGTCCCACACGGGAGACTAGCTTTGGAATGAAATCTCAGTTCTCGTCCCACCACTGCTGTTTCCCAGCTGCGCAACGTAAACAAGTGACTTCACCTCTCTGAGCCTCGATGTCTCCCTCTCAGAACTGGGAATGAGAATAGTTTCAATCTGAGGAATTTGCGGTTAGTGTTCAAGGAGGGAATGCCTGCGGGAGGCACCTGTGAGTGCTGCTGTCCTCTTGCTGCCTGGTTCCATCTTCTAGAACTCAGAGCAAGTACCCTGTGTTCCAGACACGCTAGCACATGCTCACTCATCCTAAGCCTCTCTGTGCCTTTTCTATGGGTTTCTCC
This sequence comes from Mellivora capensis, assembly GCA_004024625.1. Classification (NCBI taxonomy): domain Eukaryota; kingdom Metazoa; phylum Chordata; class Mammalia; order Carnivora; family Mustelidae; genus Mellivora; species Mellivora capensis. The sequence goes on along the minus strand of PISX010000082.1, from coordinate 168,711 downwards.
TAATGATACCAGTTACTGTTTACAGAGCCCTTTCTATGCAGCAAATGGTGGACATGGATAATTTCATTTTCCAACAACTCTTGGAGGTGGACTCAGTTATCAGATGAAGAAGCTGAGGCCCTGGGAGGTGTCCTACAAGGCCTGGCTCATCTCCTTATTTGCAGTCTTCTTGGACCCTGTCTGCATCCCCCAGCCTCCTTCCAACCTACCCGAGCTTCCTCTATCATAGTTCCTATAACACCCTATTGTAATTGTCTGTTTCCTTGGCCACAGGCCCTGTAAGGGTTGAGTCTGTGGCTGATTCATCTCTATGCCCTTAGCTCTAAACGCAGGGCTTGGCACATAACTCGTACTCAAAAAAGCAGTAAGTAAATAATAAGTAAGGAAAAAGCACAGGACGTGAACTTCTTCTGTGGGTACATAAAAGAATACAAAAATAGCACTGCCTCAAAGATTTTTTTTTTGGGGGGTATGGGTGTGTGTATGTGTGTATGGGGTTTTATGAATTACTTCTTACTTCTTTTTTTTAAAGATTTTATTTATTTGACAGAGATCACAAGTAGGCAGAGAGGCAGACAGAGAGAGAGGAAGGGAAGCTGGCTCCCCACTCAGAAGAGAGCCTGATGTGGGGCTCCATCCCAGGACCCTGAGATCATGACCTGAGCTGAAGGCAGAGGCTTTAACCACCCAGGCGCCCCTACTTCTTATTTCTGAAGCACAGCAGTTTATAATCCTTCTTCTAGATCTACATTTCTTAAACAACTCCAGATACTGTCCATAGAAATAGTGAGTTGTCATAAAGCATTATATGAAGTGTTGTAGGGAGGGGCCCAACATCAGGCCTGCATCTTATCAAGATGAAATTAAATAATTCCTGATCCTGAATGGGAAGCCTGGAGGAAGCCTCACCTTCCCCCTGACCTTCTTCTCTTTGGCTATAGAAAGAACCTGGGCTTTGGGGACACACTGGACTCGGATTCCAGACCTACTCACCCAGCCGGAGATACATAAGCAAGTTGCTTATCTTTTCTGAGCCTGTTTAATGTATTTGAAAAATCAAAGATTATTCCTAACTTGGAGGTAGTTATAAGGCTTAATTGACATAATAAATTGGCATAATGTGACCAGTAAGCACCCCAAACCTGGTAGTTATAGTTTTAATTTTTATTACGACAACGTCACCGGGTCAGCTGTGTGCAGCTGTGGACAGACTGCATTTAACAACCAGCTGTCAGAATTCCTGGAGACTTAACAGCCAGCTCAGGGAGCTGATTGAAGCTAGCTCTAGCACATTACTGGAGGGACCCAGGCTTCTCCCCTTCTTCCAGGCTTGTCTTCCTCCATCCGCCATACCTTTGCTTATTCTGTGCCCGGAGCAGAAGATTCCATCCCATTCCTTACCTCCAGTCTTAACTCTTTCCAGCCTTTCAAGCCCAGCTGAGTCCTCTGTCTAGTGATCCTGTCTTCTCTGCCTGGCTCTCCCTCCCCCTTTCTCTCCATCTGCAGGTTACAGTGGGAACAGCCAGGTTTGTGCAATATGAGCCTTTCTCTCTGGCTGGAGTCACTGGATAAAGGGTAGGCATGTGACCCAAGTTAGCCTGTGGGCCACAGACAAAGATTCCAGCTCCCTGCTGGTAAAAGCCATTTTGTGGAAAGCAGAGATACTTGTCGGATTTGAGGCAGAACAATGAAGCAGATGGGCAGACAGGCGATGGAGTGAAAGCACTTTCCAGGTACTCTGTGTGCTCAGGCCAACATCCAGGCTGACCCGGAAGCCCAGCTGCATCGTGCCCTAAGGTCTCTTTGGGATACTGCAGGATCCCCGAAGAGCACGTCTTCAGTCAGTCACTTGCACAAAGTCCTGATCTTGTGCTCTGGTTCTAGAAACCTAATAGAAAGCATTCAGTGCTCAATAAATGCTTGTCCTAATAACTTACTTTTCTGAGGCTAGCATCAGGAGAGGTCTGCAAAAGAGCCCTAGTGGATCCCAAATTCTTCCCTGGACAATCCAGCCTTCTCCTCTCTGAGTTTCTCCACACTGATTTACCCACATCCATCCTGCCTTTTCATGTGGGTCTCACTGGCTTTCTCTGTGGAAGGTGGTCATCTCAAAATGGCGGTCTTAACCTTCAGAGATGGCCAGCCCTCACAGGCCCAGTTAATTAACCATAATCACTCTATCCCAAACTTTATTTCCAAATTCTGATAGCCTGCTTGGTTTTGGTGTCTACTCCTAATACTATCAACTGTGTTTGGTGTGGGGTAGATAGTATATAAACATAGATGCCAAGTGAGGGCCACTACTGTGGATGGGGAGAGGCATCCAAGGGGGATCAGCAACCCCAAATTATCCATTGTATAGCCTGGTTGTGGCCTTTGTTTCCCCCATCCCCACTCCTGGAGGATAGGGGGAGGCAGTCTTCTGGCAAAAGGGTACCTCAGAGTTCTTCCATGAGAGGAGATCCATATTATCCGAAACAAGAAGGTCTTCACTCTGAAGGTGAGGATCTAGAGCAGAAAAGGCCTCACTGATGCCTACAGCCAGTGGGGCAGGAGTACAAGTGGGAGTCTAGAAAGAAATGAGAATAAGATACCAAGGCAGAGAGGCACCTGGGTGGCTCAGTCGCTTAAGCGTGTGCCTTTGGCTCAGGTCATGATCCCAGAGTCCCAGGATCAAGTCCTGCATCGGGCTCACCACTCAGTGGTGACTCACTCGGTGGGGAGTCTGCTTTTCCCTCTGACCCTACCCCCTCTACTGCTGTCTCTCTCTCACACTCTCTCCCTCAAATAAATAATTTTTTTTTTAAGAAAGAAGATACCAAGGCAGAGGGACTTCTTAGCATCCTTGCAAGGCCAACTTGGCCCTGACTAAAAGGTCAGGCCAAGATCTATCCTGACCAGCTGTGAATGTCCACCAAGCAAAGCACTAGGCATCTGTTTGGCCCTCCAATTGAAGTATTGCTTGTCATCATTGGCATCATGCTCATAATTTCTCATTATTTCTGGGGGCAGCTTGTGCTCACGTGCTTCTCCAGTACCAAGTGGAGCAATCAGAGGGTTATATGTGCAAATCTGTGCTCTGTTGGCCTCAGTTTCCCCATTTCTTTAGTGAGGGCTTGGACCAGATGTTCTCTAAAATACCCTTCATCTCAATCTGATATTCTCCAGTTCAGTGGAGACACAGATTCAGAGGTTTACCCTTCTTGGCCGGAGAGAAGCTGCTGACATTGAAAATGATACGCTAGGCAAATCTGGGGCATGTGTGTGCCAGGTTTTATAATCAAAGAGCTCAGAGCCGAATCCTGTGTTTTTGCCTTTCTCCCTACCGGCCCCCCAAGGGGCCATAGGCAGCCTCTGGAAAAATCAGAGAATGTCAGAGGGAGAGTGTAGCCTTTCTTTGGGGTGAGCGTCCTGCTTCAGTTCTTAGGGAAAGTAGGACTGAATAGAGTTTCCCAAGCCAGGAAAGGTGGCAGCGTATGACATCGGACATTGAGCAAAGGAGAAAGACCAAGGACTCAGGTGTGTTTGTTGTTACTTGTGTGAACGTGGGAGAGCTACTTAACCATCTCTCTTAACCAAGGGTGCCTTGGCCCCCTCATCTGAAAACTGGACATGGTAACATCTACCTGGGGGGTGGGGTATGGGTGGGGAGGTGAGGATGAAAGTTGGTAGCCCATGAGCATGTCCAGACAGACACCCAGACACCCAGAGGTGTCCAGAGAATGGTTCCTGTAATTACTTGGGTTTTAGAAAGGGAGGGGGGAGTGAGTGGAAGAGCTGAGCTGGGATTCCCCAGGCTGTGTGGCTTCCCTGGCCGCTACTCAATGGAAAAACCAAAAGAAAAAAGAAAAAAAGAAGGAAAGACCAGGAAGTGAGTATGGCGCTCCTGGCTCCCCTGCTCCTTGAACGCCACCTTTCCCTGCTCCAATCCCTAGAACCTGGCAATTACTGACTTGGTACATTTTACCTTGTGTGAGAAGGAGGTATTCCCAGATGAACATGGGGCTGCTGCTAGCACCAGGCTGGGAACAGACATCATGGTCATCTGGTTCAGTTTCCTGCTCTGGGAGTCCTCCCCACCTGGATCCACAGAGCCGCTGAGAGAGGCCTGGGAAAAGCCATCTTTGCAGCAGGACTACTGGAGGCCGTCCTGTGTCCTGTGCCATCACACGTGGCTGTTTCTGCAACACATGTGAGATGCTGTTGAGATGGAGAGAATACCGCATTTGTTTAAAAGTGACCTTGCACTCATCTTCTGGACAATGTGGATTTTTTCCATCACCTAAAATAATATCCGCCATCACACTGGCTAAGAACTTCCATTTATGAAGAATCCACAGAATCGGCCACGGTGCTGAGAGTCTTTGTGTCTTCCCAACAGTCCCACGAAGACGCAATTATTATATCCACTTAACAAATGAGGAATGACACTTTGCCAATGTTAAGTCACTTGCCCCAAGTTACAGGACTGGTAAGTGTCAGGACTTCCCACCAAGGCCATTTGACTCCAAAGCCTCTTTAGGTTCTGTTTTAAGGACAGGGATGCGCCTGGCCTTTCTTGTTCTTTCATTCTTAATGAAGTTGGGAAACGTTCTCTTTTATTTGGTCCAGTGGGTTTAGCTGCCGCCTGCACACCTCCCCTGCTTTTGCGGGTAGCCCATTTCGCGCTCCCCTGAGGAGGGCTTTGCCTCCTGAAGTCGGAACTCACTGAAGCTGAAATCTGCCTCGGTGGATCCCAGCTGAGCGTGGCACGCTGCCCACCCCAACTGAGCTCTTTGGCCCCAGCCCAGCCCAGCCAGCCCGGGAGCTCCCCCGGGTCTCTCCCCCACCCTCCATGCAGATATTCCCTCCTTGCTCCGAGACTCAGTTTATTCCTAGGAGGGGCCGAGGGCCTTCTTTGCGGGGAGGTAGCGAGGGCACACAGGGTGCCCTCGACGAATGCCAGCCCGGAGCCCGAGTCCTCGCCCTCCCAGCAGCCTGCGGGCGGGGGCCGGCGCTCCGCCCCCCCCCCCCCCCCCCCCCCCCCCCCCCCCCCCCCCCCCCCCCCCCCCCCCCCCCCCCCCCGCCTCCTCCTCCCCCCCGACCCGGCCCGGCCGCCCCGGCCGCCCCGCCCCGCCCCGAGGGCGGCTCCCGTCCGCGCCCTGCCCACCGCGTCGGAGCGACCGCAGAGCCCCCGCCCCGCGGTCGGGAACCAGCTGAGCGCCCCTGGGCCCAGCAGCCGCCGTTGCCAGCGTCTCAGCAGCAGGTAGGGGCCGGGGGCGGCCACGGCCCCAGACATCTTGGGGATCCCGGGCATCTGGGTCCTCCTCCCTGCCCCGCGGTTTGAGCCAGCCCGCGTCTGGAGCTCGCCCCGGCAGCTGGGCATCGCTGGAGAGGGGCTTCCTCCCTCGCCTTGCTGGTCTTCCGGGGGACCAAGACGGGTTGGATGGCGGGGGCTAGGGCAGGGGAGGAAGGGGCCGGGCCTCCATCTACAGGCCCCGCTATGTTGCGAGCACCTGAGCTAACCTTGACCCCGCCCCCGCCGGTGAGGGAACTGGGCTCGGGGTCACCCCCGCACTCGGTGTACCCCACCCGGGCTTGCAGGTAGCCGCGTGTCCGCGGTCTGGGCGGTGGCTCCGTCGGGGAGTCTGCTCAGCGGATCCTTGACGCCAAGGTAATAGTGCCTTTGCCTGCTCTCCCCGGGCGATGAGGAGCCCTCCGCCTCCTTCCTCTTTTGGGGCCCAGGACTGTTAGAAACTTCTTCCTTGTACTCGTCTGAAATCTGCTTGCATTTGTTAGGTGAAGGTGCCTTCTCCTCGGCCCTGCAGAGTACGTTCCTTTCTCTGACTCACACGGAAACTTCTCTCCGAGTTGACGACAGTGATTGGAGTCTCCCTTCCTCCCTGGGTCCCTGTCTCTTCTGGGGACTAATCACCCCCCGAATCTGGTAACAGCGGTGTCCCCCTGGTCCAGTGCAGGCCGGCTGCTCTGGGCGGTGGCCAAGGGCAAGCCCAAGTTTTTGGAAGGCGGGGGAGCCTTCGGGAGGACAGGCTTCTTTTGTAGCCCTTAATCTGCCCAGACATACACTCACCCTTTATCCCGCCCTTAAGCAGAGCAGAGAGGGTATCTTTAAAACACCCAGAACTCTGAAGAGCCAAAGGCGTTCAGGGCTGTCCTGGGGGTAACTCGGGCTTCGGGCTTCGGGCCTCTGGGGAGGAGCCTCTGCTTTACCTCGGCTCCTAGACACTTTCCAAGGACTTAATCCTGTATGGCCTGTTCTCCCAGGACCACATTTCTTACCCATGCACTGGGACCGCTGGCTGCACCGAACTTTACAGTGACCATTCCGCAGCTGGGAGAACTGCAGGGCCCGGAGAGCTTGTGATGGGCTCACAGTCACACAGTGACAAAGGGGCAGGGCTGGGACCCAGTTCCAGTTTGCCTTTGGCAGAGTCCTTCTAGCTGGTGGGCTTTTTGTTCTTTCTTGAGTGTTCCATTCATTAAGACATCCCTGCCCCTCCCCTCCAACACATTTGGGGGGTGCTGGTTGGTGTTTTTTGGGGATGTGAAGGGGAAGGGGCTTGAAGCAGAGGAGGAAGGATGGGATTGGAGGTCAGGCAGCATTCAGCTCCTTTGAAATTCCATTTTCCTTTCTGAGGCTTTGCTATTTATAAATGCCAGGAAAATTGTAAACAGCCGGGGAGCTTGGGTTGGCACCCTGGGGGAGTTACACAGCAGCAAAGAAGGTTTCAGTGTGAATCAGGAAAGGAAACTTTACTCCAGAAATTTCCATAACCTTTTTTTTTTCCTTCCTTCCTTGGTTCAACACTTGCCTGGGCCTCTGTTCTGTGCCTTGCTCTATGAGGGCCCAAAAGCCTCAAGGAGGACAAAGCTCTCTATCCTCAAGATACTTCCCATCCATAGTGATCGACACAATCATTCAATACTGAGAGTTATTTCTTCCTGTAAAGGGGTGACTAAGTCTGTCTGGACCACCCCAACCACAGAAATAAGTAGGAAGTTTTCAGAAGGTAAGGGGGTTGAGGGAAAAGACATTCTGAGAAACAGGAACAGTTTATGCAAAGGTACTGTGGTTTCTTGAGCAGTCCATGGCTAGAATGGCCATGAGGGAAGGGTGCAGCTGTAGAAATTGAGACTGTAAATAAAGATTGTAAACCAAGGGTTTGGACTTTATCCTGAAGGCAATGAGAAGCAGAGATAGGTTTTGAGCCAAACAAGGATAAAAACTCTCACTAATCTGGTGGTTGGTATAGGGAATGCTTTGGAGGGGGCAAGCTGGAGGCAGGGGCATCCGGAGGAGGGTGTTGCATGATCCAAGTGAAAGAGAGTGCAGGTCTGAACCAGAGCAGTGGCCACCCGCATGGATCAGAGTTGCAGATTCTGGAAGCCCAGCCAAAGGTCTTAGAACCTGCCATAAATTTCGCTAAAAAGCAAACAATAGGCTCATAGCTGCTGGATAAGGCTGCAAAATTATTTTGAGTTTTTTGCAGTGTTGTTCTTTTTTCTTTTTTCTTTTTGAAGTGGGAAAAAATATTGTTAAAATTCAAACACAAAGAAGAGTGTAGTGTAAACTTAATGCCTCCAGACCTTCTCCTTTCTCCAGAGGTAGCCATTGTTCGTAGCCGTGTGTGCACTTCACCAATCTGTGATGAGCAAGAGCTGTTGATTGGATGCGTTATGCACTGGCCATCCAGTGCCATAGGTCACTTTCCTCCTACTGCTGTGGGTAGTTTGGGTCTTTCTTGAGAAGTGGCCAGGCAGGGGCTCCTGGGTGGTTCAGTCAGTTCAACTCTTGACCTCAGCTCAGGTCCTGATCTCAGGGTTGTGAGTTCAAGACCCATGTTGGACTCTTTAAAAAAAAAAAAAGAAGAAGAAGAAGAAGTTGCCAGGTAGGTCATTGCAATGATCTCTTTATATGATCTATAGTCCTTTGGTGAGGCATTGGTCTCTGGTTTTCTTCAAGCAAACTTTACAGTCTGTATCTACAGCCTCTGAGTGTGTGTATTTACTTAGGAGAAACCACAGGCCTGGGAGGAGTTAAAAGCCCACTGATTTGGGAGTGGAGCTGCAGCCTTAGTTCTTCTAAGTGACCTTTGGCAAGTCCTGGCTCTCTGGGTCTCCGTTTCCTCATCTGTAAAATGGGGGTGATGTTGGCTGGCATGATTATAGCAAAAAGCTACCTTTTAGTATTCCAACCATGGGGACATTGATTATTCCCTTGATTCCTCACGAGTGTTCCTCTGAGATAGGCATTACTATTTCCCCTTTTGCAAATGAGGGACCCGAGTCTAAATAACGTGCCTCCGGTTTTGTCATTACAAGATGATGACTCCTGCTTTCTGGAGTTCTGGCTACAGAGCCTGGCTCTTCATCCCTAAATGTTACCCTGAAGTTTCCATGTAGTCCTGGCATAATGAGACTGCTGGGATGTTGTTCATGGTGGCTGTGTGCACAGCTTGGGGAGCTCAGCCCTGCATCAGAGAGGTCTGAGGGGCCTCCCAGCAGCACTGTTGGGAAACTCATCCTTTTCTATACTATCAAAAGGACGCCAGAGCGTAGGTCCGTCTCCCCTCTGTTTCAGGGAATCAAGGCTGAGAAAACACAAGATCCCTCGTCGTAGGTCACTCCGTGAGTTGGGGTCCCAGCCAGGACCATCTCCCTGCCCTTTGGGAGAAGCAAGGAAAAGGAGGTCCCAGGAGGTATGCATTTTTCAGGAGGCGGGGAAAGGGAAAGAGCAGTTTTTAGGCAGTCCGGGTATGTTAAATAAAACTCTCTCCTCCCTTTCAACTGAGTGAGCGTGTGTCATATTTCAGCCTGATGTGGTTTGTGAGTTTGTAGACCACAGGCATGCTGGGTTCCTGCTGCCCTCCCTGCCCCCCTCCCACCCCACACTCCCCTACCATATGCTTGCTCTCCCCTGCCCTGCCCTGGGACCACATCAGCAATTTGAGGGCAGAAAAGAGAAAAGCAGTAGGTGGGGTGGGCAAGTCTGGGGAGCAGAAGGCCTGGACTTAAGTCTTGGTTTTGCCACTGACAAAGTACTGGGTGACTTGTGCATGTCTTTCTCTGGGCCCCAGGGTCCACCCTGCACTAGAAGGTGGGCAGGATAATATCAGGCTTTGCTGGCTCTGATGGTCTCTGAGTCAGAGGGCTTTGCGCTCAGCACATGAATGTGGACCTCAAAGTGGGCCCATAGCAGTCATTAGGTTTAACCTTCACCAGCACCAGCTGGAGACGCAGCTATTGTTCATGACTTTGGTCTCTGTGGCCTCAATTGTTAGCTCCACAGTGCATAAAAGGAAGTTGAGGCCTAAGAGTCATTTATGTGTCTTATTCCCCACTTACAAGCAGTAAGAATCATGGCCACTGTAGGAAGCATGCTTGCTGTGTGCATTTACCGTCTTGTTTAGTCTTTTCCCAGCCCTGTGAGGGAAGAGATACTGACTCCATTTCACAGACAAGGAAACTGAGGCTCAGCCTAGAGAGACATAGTGATTTGCCTTATTTTCTTTGAGCCTCACAATAGCCCCGAGGTTGTTGTGATGGGTCCCAAGTTGTCCATGAGGAAGGTCAAGTCTGGAGATGGGAGCTCCCAGGGGCCTTGAGGCCATTTAGGTTCCTTCCTGGCTCCCTATCCTAGGCCCTAAAGGGGCCTTGCTTGTTCTGTCTCAGAAGGAATCTCTTTCTCCTCTTGCATTCAGTGCTTAGACTAAGGGATAATAGGATCCCTGAAATCTGCTCTTTCCCAGGGGGGTCCAGAAATGGTTTCAGCCATAGGGTGTCAGGGAACTCAGTGCAGGAGTCACACCAATGGGAGTGGATTCATTTATCTTGCTACACTGATTAAACAAATAGCATTATTATGTTCCAACCTCAAGGAGGATATCATCTGGGTCTGGCTTATTTGTCAACAAAGGCTAGACGGTATATGTGAGTCTTCAGGGTGGGACCTGGCCCTTAATCTCCTTTCTGGAAGCGAGATGGTGAGCCTGGGCCCTCAGAGGACACAATAAATACTAGTTGATTTTGGGGGAGTGGCTAAGTGGGATGGGTGACATACTCATGAGAAATGGGGTGCTTTTTCCTTCTTTCCTCCAAGGGCTTCTCCCTCCCCCTTCCTTTTCTAATTATAACGAATGCTTAAGATAAGGAAATTTAGCAAATAAAAAAATAAGAGCTGTCCATAATTCTGCCAATGTGAGATAATCACTGCTAACATTTGGAGGCATTTCCTTCCTGATATTTGCAGCACTTTTTTTTTTTACCCCTATATAGTTGTGGTCATATCACTTTTATAATTTTTCTATTCTGACTTTTTTTTTTCAGCATGAGGACATAAATACTTTCTCATGTTATTAAGGACTGTACATTTAATTTTTAGAAGAGTTTGAGACGTATTCTCTACCTAAGTAGATAAATACATGTCTATTTCTATTTAAAATCTTTCATTCTGATAGTCCGGGGGATTAAAGAAATGAAATAATGCATTTTAGTTGTGAAAAAAAAAAAAAAGAAATTTTATTTTTTATTATGAAAATGATATGTGCCAACCTGCTTTTTCATCCCTCTGTTGTATCTAAGTGGGAATATATATATCTAAGTGGGTTCACTTTCCTCTGTTAGCAGGCATTTAGGCAGCTTATAAACAATGCTGTGACGAACATCCTAGTGTATAAATTAGTCTTCTTTCATTATTTCCTAAAAGAGAGCCCAAGAAATGGAGTTACTGGTTCAAAATGATGCATTTTACAGCTTTTGCCGCATTTTGTCAAATTGCGGCCCAGAAGGCCACAGCAGCTCTTATTCCCACCAGCCGTTCGTGAGGGCAACAGCCTTCTTGATGCAGCACCAAAGGCTGATTATCAGAGTTCTAGCTGTTTTACTAGAAGGCGCAGGGACCATTTCCCTAGAACATTGTACTTCAGTCTTTTATTTAGGAAATACATCTGCACAGTTTGGCGTCGGTAAGGATAACGATTATGGTCCCAGACTGAGGAAGCAGAGAGAAGCCTGTTCTCATTTCCAGTTTCTGCTTGGGACTTGCTGTACGACCTTGAACTTGAGTCAGGTCACTGCTCTGCCTCCACGCTTAGGATGATTGGGCTTGACTTGTGTTATCGGCCCTGAGACCTCGGTGGGACTGTGGTGACCATCAGCAGAAGGCTCTGCTCCTCACTGCCTTTTTGCCTCGAAATGGTTTCCAGATTACAGGTAGACCTTGGGAATTCCCCGGCCCCACCCTTTACTTCATGTTCAGGGATACTCGGGCCCAGAGACAACAATTGTTGTAAAACACATAGCCAGTCCCCTGGTTGCTAGTCCACCACTGGTGAGATTTCAGAAGTTCTCATCTAAACCCAAATGAGAGTTCATTTATTAAAACCAAGGCCTAGGAAGATGAAGCAACTTGATCATGGTCAGACCTCTTGTTTTCCTTAGCAGCATGGTCTTGGGAAAGCTATTTTCTTCTCTGAGTTGCCCCCCCTCCCCCACTGCCATTGTGAAATGGGGGAGTGGTACCTTCTCTGGTTTTCCTCCTTCTACTTTTCTGCCAGCCAGAGTTTTAATTTAAAGATCCAATGGCAGGTTGTGGTCCAAAACGGGGTGCTTTTTGTGTCCCTAGTGCAGATGATAGATCAGACACTTAATACTATGACATAAAGATTTCTTTAAATCCTTTCTTGCGGTTGAACATGAAAGATATTCTGGCAGATCTCAAACTTACCATGAACACAGATCACCAGGTCATTTTGTGAAAATTCAGGTTCTGGTTAACTAGGTCTGGAATGGGGCTTGAGACTCTGCATTTCTGATGAGGAGCCAGGTAATGCAGAAGTTGCTGGGTCAGGGACCACACTTTGCATAGTAAGATTCTAAACCCCTTGTGAAGGGGGTACCTGGGTGGCTCAGTGGGTTAAGCCTCTGCCTTCAGCTTGGGTTATGATCTCAGGGCCCTGGGATCGAGCCCCTCATCGGGATTTCTGCTCGGCAGGGAGCCTGCTTCCCACCTCTCTCTCTGCCTGTGATTTCTGTCTGTCAAATAAATAGATAAAATCTTAAAAAAAAAAAAAAAAAAAATTAAAAATAAATAAATAAATAAATCCCTTGTGAAGGGCCCAGACCAGAGCCTAGATCTTTTAATGTCTCATGGTAGAGGTTCTTTCCGCCCATCGAATTTGCCTCCCGATTTTGTTCTCTGTGTGGAGTCAAACTGTTTAGTTCACAGCTGAGTTTCTAGAATCTGAACAGTCCTTGAAATATTTTGCTGCCTAATTGCAGAGTGAGGTAGAGCCCTTCTTGAGGAGAGAGCGACTCAGCAAGAAACCATCTGAAGCAGGAGAAACACAGCTGAAGGACCTAGCAATCGTCTTAACTATTTCCACCAGAAGTTTTTATACTTAAGATTATAGACATTCTTCTCTCAAGTCTGTAGGTAGCAAACTACAGCTCAGGGGAGGCTGTATTGTATTACAGCCTGTGATTGTATGCCTCTGAGCTAAGAATCCTTTTTACATTGTTTTTAAAATGTTGTAAAAAAAAAAAAACCCAAACAAAACCCCAAAAAAACCCAACAACAAGAAAACTCTCCCAAACACCAAACCTAAAACCAAACAAGGAAGACTATGCAACAGACAAGGTATGGGGCCTGCAAAACCTATTTACTAACTTACTAACTGGTCCTTTACACTAAAAGTTTGCTGACCCCTATCTAGAGCAACCAGAGCTTTGTGTGCTTCTCTATGCAAGAGACCTAGCCCTAGTGCCTGAAATTTAGCGAGACCAAGAAGTCGGGAAGGCGGCCTGCCTCGGTGGGAGGGCAGACATCTTAGCTGTGTGACTCTGAGCACATTACTTCACCTCTCTGAGCTTGTATCCTCCCTTCACAAAATAGGAACCATGCTGTCTGCCTGGCAGAGTATCATGAGGATGAGACAGGCTGTCTGTAGAGTTTAATACTGGTAGGTGCTCAGAAAAGCGGTGTTGTCATTGGGGTGACCATTTGAACCCTCCTGGGATTGCTAGGCTGATATCATGTTTCTCCCACCAAATCTGAAAGTCCTCCCATGATGCAGGGAGCAGTCTTTTAGGAGAGAAACACCTCCCCCCACCCCACCCCTACCCCCAGAGCAGAAAGCTCCTCTTCAGCCACCTAGACATATGGGGTTCCTGGTGACTTGCCCAATACCACCAATGGTGAGTGCTCTACCCAAAGGCCAGCTCCTCCACTGGTGGACAGGGCTAACAGACGGTGCCTTCTCCCCTTCTCTAAGATATAATTCAGTAAACAGGCGCCCCGAGGGCCCCAGACTGGGATGGTGAGTGCTGGAAGGAAACATCTCTCTTGATGGCTCCCCCTGGAGCATGTGGGCGGTAGACTAGAGTCAGTGGTTTGTGGACCTTGTTTTTCAGTTGCTGTAGCCTTAAGGTCCAGAATGGAAAACAGACCAACTTGGAGTTAGCTGGAGTTAATGCAGAAGGCAGCTGAATTTGCATCTGCAGGCCTCCTTCCTTCCAGAGCTGGGGGAAGAGTGTAATGCTCTTTTTGCCCATAGGTGGCAGCACCTGCACTTTTAGCTGTCCGAATGTGCACAAGTGCGTGAGTGTATGTTTACTCATGTGTGCACATGTGTATATGCATGTGTGCATGCATGTGATCTATTAGCTTCTTCCTTCTGTGTCTCTTGAGCTGTGGTGGCCCCAGCCCTAAGCTAGGCGCTGGGATCCATGGGAGCAGATCTTAGTGTAATGGGGGAAGCTAACCGGGATTCAGACTGTAATCCAGTGTGACAGGGAAGGCTGGAGGCCTGTGGGGGCTCAGAGGAGCTCACCCTTATGGGGGAGGGGAGGCTAGAGCAAGCTTCCTGGAGGAAACTGGGCTTGATCATGAGTGGAAGGAGAAATGAAGAATAGGGATGGAAGAGAGTTCCAAAACAGACGAGACTCTGTGTGTAGATTACATGCAGACTCGGGGGCAGAGTGCAGCTTTGTCGGGCTGAGGCTTGGAGGGGTGTGGGCGGAAGACAAGAACTGAAGAGGCTGAAGCTCATGGGACCAGCAGCGGCAGATCGTGAAGGACATTGACAAGTTAACTGAGGATCTTGGACTTTATCTTTGGGGTTCTGCCATGGGAACCATGGTAGTCTGAGCAGAGGAGTGATGTGGTCTGGGCTCGCACCGTAGGGGAGGGAGGGCGTGGGGGGACCAATTAGGAACCAAGCCCAGATGACGGGTGGTGGTACCCGGACCTGGATGTTGGCAGTGGGGTGGGGATGAGAGGATTCACTTGAGTAGAACCAGCAGGGCCAGAGGAGGTGGTGTTGAAGGCATGAGTGACAGAGTAGGGGAGGTGGAAGAGGGTGGTGCCCTGGTGTCTGGTCTGGCCGGGGCTGTGTCTGGTGGTTGATCGTGCTCTTGCTGAGATGGGGAACACCAGGGGAGGAACACATCACACTCGGGAAGAAATGTAGCACCCCCAGTGAGGATGAGGTTGTGGTTTGGAGGTGTGTACAGGAGAGGCAGGCTGGATTTCAAAGGCTTGTCCTCACACAGTTAACAGAAACTGAGAGGTCATTAGTCACTTGCAGGAACACAATACAACCCAACTCTGCTTTGATCTACCCCATGGAACCAGGAAATTCCAGGCAGAACTCTCAGAGGAAGGCCCACGGAGGTGGCGTGGACACCAGCCTCTTTTTCAGATCCCCTGCTTTGCTGTGTATGCCACTCACAATGCAGAAATGCACCGGGAATGCCTGGGCCATTGACTGTCAGCTGAGAACAGGGCTCATTGGCGTCTTAATCCCTGCAGCCTGTAGGGCCCCACTGCATTTGGGATCTTGGACTCTCTTCTTGGCTTAGAGAAGCTGGTCTGGGCAGAGAATTTTCCAGTGTAGGTAGGAGCCAGCTTGCTTAGCTGACCCTTAAATGTGGATGACTGGGGCCCTGGGGAGTGAGGAAGGGTGAACATCCAGTTTGTCCCTGAAAAGCAGGGGGACAAAGGGCTGGGATGCACAATCCACTGTGGGGCTACTGTGGCTGGTCCTTCATTCACTCATCTGCATATAAATCCGCTGGTCCTGCTGTTTGCCACTCATGTGCCAGGACCAGATTTCAGAGGCAGAGCAGACTGGCAGAGCTCACAGCCTGATGGGAGAGAAAGACCTGTTGCCAGATAATGATAATAGGGTCTTACAATGGTAGGGCAATGCTTAGGCATGTAAACAGCTTGGGTCCCCAAACTGCCCAAGTACAGAATGAGAAAAATATCATTTCTAGAAAAAAGGTTTAGGGATTTAATTAACAATAGTGTAAACATATGTGCTATTCAAAATTCCTGACATATCTAATTTAATCCTTATAATAACCTATGGAATAGGTTCTGACATAATCCTTCTTATACAGAGAAGGAATCTGAGACTCAGGGTGAAGTAACCTGATCAAGTTATGCACTTAGTTAAATGAGGGGTCATTTTGTCTAACTTCAGAATCCTGAACCATAGCTCTGAAGTGGACCATAAGCTAAATTCAGATGTTCACTGGGGTTGCCTTACATACAAATGGGATTTTTGGTTGGATTAATAAAGGCATGATGTCTAGAATGATGGAGGTGAAAGTTTGCTTGCCCTATCCTGGATAAAGTTCGCCTGAAAGTCAAATTTTGGGTCTTGTGCTGTTAGTAGGGACAAGGTTCATTTGGAGCTGATCAGGGAAGGGGGTGAGGGAGGGAACCAGATACCTGGTCTCAGGAAAAGTTGGGAGAGAGAGGGTGCACAACTTGTAGAAGACTTGAGGGGCCCAAGATCACTGTCTTCGTCTCTAAGGAGCCATTGGGAAACAGGATGACAGACCTATTTTGGGGTATCTGAGCAGATAGAGCTAGAACCAGTGGGTGTAAGGCATAGGGAGAGAGATTTTAGCCCATCCTAAGGCCAGTTCTTCCAATCAGCTAAACTCTTCAACAGAAGGTCTTATAGCCTGGGCAGGAAGTGAGTGCCCTGTTGCTTGGGGTGTACAAGTAGAGGCCGTGTGACTGTGGTGATGGGTGCTGGGGACGAGTGGAAGTATCACCTGGGGATTTGACCAGATAACCTTGAACACCTGATGTTGAGATTCTTGGCCCTTTATTTACAGGTGGTGCAGATAACCGCCTTTCCCGTGCCTCTGCCGTGGTCCCAGCACCTCCGCACGGAGCAGCCCTCTTCCCCCTCACAGCCCTGCAAGGTAGGTGGAGGAGCAGACACCCCTGAGTCCTCCTAAACCCAGCTCTGGCTGCCCAGAGGAGTCTGGAGGGGACAGTGGAAGCAGCTGCTTGTCACTACTGTGGATTCAGAGGGAGTCCCTCAGGTTTCCGTAGTAAAGCCCAGAGTCTGTTAATGCTCATTGCCTCATTTGTTCCTTGACCTCCCTTGGCGAGGGAGACCGGGAGATGGGGATCCTGTGGGGAAGAGGCAAGGGTGGGCTGGGTGCCAGGGCACCTGGGCCCCTCTCCTCGCTGTGCTGTGTTCTCACTGTGTGGCTGTAGGGAAGTTGCTTTCCCTCTCAAGGCCTTTGTTAGCTCTTCTGTAAGAGGGTGGATTCCCTGGAGGTCCAGGAATTCTCCCCAGAGGCTTTGGAGGGGTGAGAAAAAGCTGGGCCGTGGCTGCCAAGTCTCCAGGCTTGTTGACCATTGGAGGAGTAGCCAAGCTGTGTGAGTCACAGGGCAGGTGGATGAGTCATACCCACATGGGACAGGTGGCAGGTTGGGGCCCCTCTGACTATCAGACTGACAGGTGACCCGCTGTAGGAGGCTGACACACAGGGGGCAGGCATGCAGCATTCTGGGCTGGAAGCAAGGGACCCACTTCATGGCCCGGCTTAGGCCTCAGTTTCTTCGCCTATAAAATGGGTATATTGGTCTTCCACCCACCCACCTAACAAGGTTGTCGTGAGGACTGTAGGAGCTCATAGATGCTCAAGAGCTTTGGGTACTGCGAAGTGGGAAGGATCACTACCAGGGAAAAAACCAGCCTCCGATGCCCAGAGCAGAAGTGAATTTCTAACAGCAACTGTATGGAGAGCCTGGAAAACACCCCTCCAGCCCATATCACCCTTGGAGGCCAAAAGGAGAAGGGGCTGAATGACTCCAGGGTTTACTCATCTGCTGTGGCCCAGCTGGCTTTGGGTGTGACCCTCCTCAGAGCTGTTCCTCTTTCCCGGAGCTTAGATGCAGGGGCCTTTTGATGGTCTCGGCAGTGGTTTGTCTACAAACCCAGGGATTCCTGGAAGGCTGGCTAGGTGCAGAGATGTGATTTGGCCCACTCCAGCTGTGCCCTAAGGGTAATGCTGCCCAGAAAGAAGGGATCTGGGGCCAGTCTTGGTTCTAATGCTCCTGCTTTGGGGCTAGAGACCTGACAGTTCCAGAGCTGAATTGCTTCAAAGTGATCTGTCACCAAAGAGTGTTACACTCTGCCAGTGCTTTTGGCAGCAAGGACACAGGGACCTGTCTTCTGTCTTCCCCACTTCTGCAGACCCTGCAGGGGCCAGGCTGGCTCGGGCCCAGCTGAGTACCTGTTAATGAGAGCTTTGCTACCCCACCCCCTTCAACTGCTGTCTCCCTGCAGTGCAGCCCACCTCATGCCCACCTCTGCTGAATGGGGTTCAACTGGGGGGCCCTAGGGACCTCCGACTTGTCAAAATCTGGTGGCACGCCCTCAGGTCTCCTTGTACCACCTGCTGGAGCATTGAATACCTTCTCCTTCTGAAAGTGCTCTCTCCTTGTTGCTCTGGGAGGCTGCTTCCCCTAAGCTGATCTCCCACTTCTCTGATTTTCTTAGGGCCCTGTCTTCCTGCCTCCGGCATTCACCAGGATTCTCACCACCTTCTGGTCTTGAATTACTCCTATAGGTTCATTTGCTCCTTTGCTCATTCATTCAGTCATGTGTGCATCACCAGATACCTGGGCCCGGAATCAGTGTTGGAGCCTCAGCAAAAAGCAGGATTTTCCCACCCCTCATGGGAGTGCAGTGTTGTGGCTTACAGCAGTCAGCTGCGACACACATAAACACACATAAAAGACCCACCCGTTCCTCGGCTGAGCAGGAGATGACTAGGGTTTTAAGAGCCCGTGGAGTTGGGTGGGTGTGGTGGCATCTGGACCCGACCCAGGACTGAGGCCTCCCTGAGAAAGCCCAGACCTGGAGAGGGGACGGCACGTGGCTGTGTGAACAGGGAAGGGAGTCCCCAGGCAGAGGGAACAGCATGGACAAGTGGTTGTGAGGTGGGACGTTGCGTGTGGTCGTGGAGGAACAGGAACAGAGGAGCGTGACCACGGGCGGAACTGGAAGAGAGGAGTGTGACCATGACTGTGGAAGGCCCTAGAGATGGAGCAGTACCCTAGGCATGCAGGCCCTTAGGGGCCTTAGTCCAAGTTCGGATTTTATCCTAAACCACTGGGGTACTGCTGGACGTTTGAAAGCAGGAGAGAGACCTGCACAGATGGCATTATTAGGGGGAGCCCTTGATGAGCTGGCGTAGGTCCCACTCTGATCCATCCTGAGGGTGTACTTTTTGGCTCTTCCACAGCGTGGTGTCCTAACACTGCCTCAGTAGAGGCTTCCCGGCTTGGTATTGGTCAGTCCTGGGAAATGTGCACTTTCCAGCATTCTCTCTGCTCTTTGCGTCTTTTCATTTACCTGGCAAACCTTTGCTGAACTCCTGCACTCCAAAGGGGAGGTGAGTTAGATCCCATCTCATTTGTGGGGGCTGAGGCCCAGAGTGCTCTGGGTTGAGGACAGGGTCTCCAGGAGCCAGGCAAGGCTTTTCCTACTCTATGTCAAGCACTGGGCTAAGGGGGTACTGGGACATTCCAGCCAAGGGAGTCACATGTGCAAAGGCCACCCAGAGCCACTGTCCTTAGGGACTGGTGAGCAGTGTGGCTAAAGCAGGAGTGTGGGGCTGAGGTGGGGAGTGGCCGGAGATGCTGGGTCTCAGTCCTCTAGATGCCAGGGAGCCATTGACGGGCTTTGAGCTGAGGACTGATTTGCACAGTGGGATCTGAGAACAGGTGGGAGGTGGAGGGGAGGGCACATGGCAGGGTCAACATTGTAAACTGGTTGGAGAGAATGAGTGTCACTAAGTGAAGCCTGGTCACTCCCACCCACCTGTGCACACACAGTAAAATACTCTTATCCCCTTTCTGTCCCCTGCCCTTGTTGGGTTATGTCCCCATTGGTCGGCACTTCTGAGCCTCCTGCAGTTACATCTTGGACATTAGATGCAATAGGTCTGAGCCTGAAATGTCACTCTGGCTCTGACTTGCTATTCTCATCCCTTTATCCCTTAGCCTCTGTTTACTCAGCTGTGAAAATGGGGGTGATACAGGGCTGTTGCAGATAGCTGATGGGGAAATAAAGTCGTAAGCATAGGCCTGTTGTAGACTGATAGCTCAGTTATGTTTATTTCCCTGTTGGTTGGTAACAGCCCCATCCGTGTTGTAACCTGCCCCCCGGGGAGTCCTCTGTGGCCGCAAATCTGTAATCATCCCACTAGCACCTTTATCTTATGGCTGAGGAATCTGAGGCCCAGAGAGAGACAGTGACTCATCTAAGATCACCTAGCCCTTCAGTAACAGGGCTCGGACCTGTTCATTTCTCCCTCTTGCAGTTCTCACTTTTTAAATGCTGATAATTTAAAAAAAAAAATCCCTAAGTCGATGGGGGAAGGGGTAGTAATGGAATGGGCAATTTGGGGCTAGGAGCTCTCTCAGACACTTCCAGGGAGTATCCTGGCTAGACAGGCCTGGAGAAAATCATCCAACCACCTAGTTACATTTGGGGAAACTGAGGCCTAGAGAGAGTAGTGGCTTGCTCAGGGTCCCCAGAGAGTAGGAAGCAGAGAGGGCTCACAGGGGCCGTCTCCAAACATCAGCAGTAGTTGGGTGGGCTTTTCTCCCCAGCCCACTGCCTCATGTTTGAGAAAGTGAATTAGAGCATGAACAATAGTTTCCCAAGGACGTTTTGATTTTTAATGGGGCAGTGTGTCAAGGACCATTTCCAGAACCATGTGTGCCCATGTGAGGGCTGCGGGGCTGAGCCTGGCATAGCTATTTTGGACTAAGCCACAGGGTCCTATTTATAGGCCTGTGTGATTAGGTTGACGTGGGAAGGAGAGGCTCGCCTGCTCTCTGCCCAGCCAAGCTATGGCCGAGGAAGAGGCCCGGGGGGGCGATTCTGACCTGTGGGTGAGTAGCAGGGGATCTGAGGTGGTCCCTGAAGCCTGCTCCAAGAAGGGGATCCAGGGGAAGTCCCAACTCCCGACTCGTAGAACTTCCACCAACCAGGCCGGCTACAGAGCAGACATCAGCTGGGATCCTGTTCTCCCTACCACCTGGGACCAGGCCAGGACTCATGGCAGTCAGACCCCTTCCCCAGCCACGCCTCTCCAGTGTCCTCATTGCTCTATATGGGTCACACCTTGGAGCCTCTGCCTTTGCTATTCCCTCCTCCTGACTTGCCGGTTCCCAGTTCCCCGGAGAAAAACCTCCCTTCGTTCTTGCAGTTGTCCTGCTGTAAGGCTCTTTGGGTCCTGGATGCTCCCTGCCCTGCGCTCCTGCTGCCCAGAGCCACTGGATGATTTCTCGAGTTCACGTGCGCTCCCTGCAGGGCCGGAGCAAAGGCACAAGGAGGCAGGTATTTGTGGTCGGGAAGCCATGGTGGCCATCCGCCTTGTGTTTGATTAGCTATGACCTTCGTGCTGACGCAGCAGTAGGTGTGTTTTCATGGTGTGTGGGCATGAGAGGAAGACCTCCGAGTTACCCAAGCCTAGATGCAGACACCTCTCTGCACTTCCTAACTGTGCAACCTTGGATAAGCCCCTCTGCACCTTAGTTTCCCTGCCTGTGAAACGGCATGATGCTAGCATGATGCTGGCTTTGGGGGAAGTATTATCAACAAGAGAAAGTTTATAAATACTTACCATGTTGAGTGTCCACAATAAGCCTCTATGTACAATAGTAGGTGTTATTTACGTGTGGGAAAACGGAGGCTCAGAGCAGGGAAGCGCCGTCTCTAGGGCCCCAAGCAAGTCAGTGGTCAATAGGAGAGACCAGGTCGTGGGGTCCTGGCCTCCACCTCCAGCTTATGTCCTTCTCCCCGCCCTCTCAGCCTCCTGGGCCTATTCTGTTCCCCAGATCAGGGGAGGCTTTGTTTGGGGATTGTTTTTCCTGAGAAATTTACTCTGTGGTGCCACAGTCTGACTCAGAGCCCTGAGTCACCAGGAGGCAGAGGGCCAGGGAGGAGGAGGGAAACGAGAGAAAGGACAAGAAAGCCGCCCCCCCCCCCCCAAGTTCCAGCCCTGGCTTTCCCACTGCTTGATCCACTAGGTCTGATAAGTCCCCAGTCCTGCCTGGCCTCTGTTTCCCCAAGTGTGAAAGGAGATGCTGGGCTATGATGAGGGCTCCCATTCCAGGCTGAGCCTCAGAATCCCAGGTGCCTGGGCCCCACCCTGACCTATCGATTCAGAGGCTGGGCGTGGGGCCTGGGAATCCACGTTTCCTGGAGCTCCCCAGGTGACTGTGTTGCACACCTGGGCTGCAGAGGTGTTTGGGAACCTCGCAGTGCAAGGCTCTCCCTGGCTGGGCCTCAGAGCAGTTGCTAAGCCTTGGCTTGACCACCCTCCTAATGCAAGGAGAGTCTCTTTTCTTGCTGCATGCTTGGACAGAATGGTGCATGGGAAGTACATGGGCTTAAAAAAAAAAAAAACACAAAACACAGCTTTTTGGAAGTCCCATGTACATCAGTTGTCAAAGTAAATTTACATGTAATTTGCATACACATAATTTACCCATTTTAGTTAATTCAATGATTTTTAGTGAATTTTACAGAGTTAAGCCACCATTACCACAATCCAGTTTGAGGATATTTTCATCGCCCCAAATCCTCGCTGAATGATCCCTCTGCCTGCTTGCTGGCAGTCTCCACACCGTCCCCCCCACCCCGATCCATCACTAATCTACTTTCTGTCCCTTGAGTGGCCGGACCTGTGTGTGCCCCTCCCAGCTTCACTCCTTCTGGCTGTGTGACCTCAGGCAGATTATTGCCCCTCTCTGAGCCTTGAATTTCTCCTCCGTAGGAGAGGGGAAAATCATAGCCTTCTTGCACCTTATTGTTTGAATTTCCCTAACGTGGTAGAAGGCCTGATGCCTTGTATGAGCCAGGGATGTGGGAGCCTGGCGGGGAGCATACAAGACGTAGTACAGATGCCTGGGTGTTCTTGTAACAGTGTTAGCAAGCGCTGTGTTGACCCTGTGCACTGCACTGGCCTCAGCATTTTATTTTATTTTAAAGATTTTATTTATTTATTTGACAGACAGAGATCACAAGTAGGCAGAGAGGCAGGCAGGGAGAGAGGGAGGAAGCAGGCTCCCTGCTGAGCAGAGGGCCCGATGTGGGGCTCGATCCCAGGACTCTGAGATCATGACCTGAGCTGAAGGCAGAGGCTTTAACCCACTGAGCCACCCAGGTGCCCCCAGAACCTGGTTTTTCAAAAGATGGTACATACAACAGAGCATCAAACACAGAATTTCATGGAGCACGATGTATGGTCGAAGTGAGCTGGGCCCCAGTCCACACACCACACATGCAGGACAAGGCATGAGGAACACGGGCCTGCTGTGGGGCATGGAGAACGTGGTGTGTATGGTGCTGGGACATGGTAGCCAGGGTATAGGGCTTGAGATACAGCAACGGGACAGTCTCCCTTGCCGCAGAAGGACCTTTTCCATGTCAGTGCCCGGGGCTTCAGCACAAAGCAGCAGGAGCCAGTTTGCTCCTCTCACAAAGGCCTGTCTGTTCTTTTGCCTCCTCCTCCCTGTCTCTTTTGCTGCCAAAGAGTGGGAGTGTCCTGGACAAGTGGGGCTCAGGGTACCCTCTACCACCCTATGGGCTCAGACAGGGGTCAAGGCTTGGGGCCAAGACAGACCATGACTCAGAAAGAGCCTGTCAGGCCCCCAGATCCCTTCGCTGGGAGGTAAGCTGTGAGCGCCAGCGTTGGCTGGGCCAGAGCCGGGTAATTTTCCTTTAAGCCTTCCTCTCCCCTGCTCCCCTCCCGGGCAGGCATGCCTGCCGGTGCTGGCTGCAGGCACGTCTGCATTCCGAGGGCTTAGGGGAGAGAGCATGCGCAGCTGCTGGGGCTGGGAAGCAGATAGCCACCAGCTGCTGCTGGAGGGGTGAAGGGTCTGGGGGTGCCCGGAGGAGGCTGTGGCTCCAGGCTAGCATTTCCTGAGCCCTCTGGCACCTGGTGTGCATGGCCTTATGTTGTCTGGTCTGCACACGAGCCCCAATAGCCTGATGAGGAGGCTGAGGCTCAGAGAGGCAGGAGCTTGCCCAGAGTCATGCAGAGGCAGAGCAGAGGCTAGACTCCATGGATCACAGGAGTGTCGAAGGCAGGGGAAAGATGGAGACCCTGAAGCAGGACGGTCCTGGGCCGTGGGGGAGGGAAGTGTGTGTGAAGCCGGGAGTGTGGGGGTTGAGCACTTCCGCTCTGGCCTCAGCCCTTCTGTAAAAATGTCTCAGTGAAATGACTCTGGTTAGGCTCAGTGTCACAGAGGGTTCCCGAAGCCCCCAGAGGGCCGGACCCCTGCAGGAGGATGCTGGTCACAGGGCAGGTGCCTGGGTATAGATGAAGCTGGGAACACCCCCGGGGAGAGAAGACAGTCCCCCATTTCGGAGCCTGACTGTGGGCCAGACTCTGGGTTTTGTGTGCTGGATCTTGTTTCATTCTTCCAGCTGGTCATGATTATTTTCTGAGACGGGAAAGGAACAAAAGCATTCCACTATTCTACCTCTGTTTATGTTTAAGAGGGGAAAGTACTTAAAAAAAAAAAACAACTATTGAAATTAAAAGGATTAGTAATAGTAAAAAATATGTTGCAGGTAAAAGTTTGAGATACTTTGCAAAGAATCTCTAATCATGTCATTGGCTTTGCAGTTTTTCCATAACTGTCTTCTACTAGTATCAAGTTTTGGCAAGCCGGTGAATTCACCTGGCCACTCTGTATACCCTGTATATAAGGCTCAGTATATATACACTCTGTATATAAGGCTCAGAGAGGTTGAGTCACTTTCTTAGGGTCACTGGGTCCTGAGTGATAGGACTGGGATTAGACGGTGACTTCAGAGGCCTTGTTCTTTGTGGTGGGGACAGACCAGAGAAAAAGGCAGGGTGTCATAAGGAGAGACTCATGGAAGGGCTGGAAGGCAGGGCGGGCCCTTTAGGTGCTGGCTGGAGGCCCTCTCCTGAGATGCTGCCTCCTCCTTGGTACCAGCAACCATTCTGGGTCTCTGGGCTTGGCTGAGCACCCCCAGTCCTCTCCTGTTCTGCTTGCAAGGACACAGAGATAAAGGTCTGCAAGCGTAGATATGGGGGCCAGTGAGCTGTATGTGTCTAGGGCCTGCATATATGCTGGGAGCTTGTCTTTGGATGTTTCGGTTATTGCGCACCAGCTGTGTGCCAGGCACAGTGCCAAGGGCTCCTTCAATCCTCCCAGACACCCCACAGGGTAGGAATCATCACCCCATTTTCTAGAAGAGGAAGTTAATGCATTGCTCAAAGGCCACTTGCTTAAGCGCCCTTGCAGTAGGGATTTAGCCTGTGTTCAGACTCACATAGGACATTGCCTTGTGTCCCCTTTGTTGGACAGTTGTGTGTCCTTCATCCTGTGGGTCATTCTTGGTATCCTGAGCTCTTGGGGGCTTGGTTCCTGCTCCTGGACTCTGTCATTTCTCCTCTGTCCCACAGCTACCCTCTTTGTGTTTCTCGAGAGTTCTGCCTGCAAGGTGCAGACTGATACCCAGGTAGATGGGCTTGATCTTCTTGCCAGAGCCCAGCATGGGGGTCTTGGCCATAGTTGGCTGTGCAGAGCTCAGGGACAGAGAAAGGCTTCATTTGGAGCCTGCGGCAGGAGGGACATGTCACTATATTCTGATGTCCTGTTGTCATTGTTCCCACCATGATGCTTGTTGGCCTTGGGAACTTCTAACATGCTTGGTGGATCCTGGTGAAGGATAAGCTTGATCCCTAGACAGGCAGGAGGGGACTTTGGGGAAATGGCACAAACAGTTTTGCCTTTCCTGTTTCTTTCAGAATCCTAGAGCCCCAGGGCCCAAAGGGTCCTTAGAGATGAGCTAGTTCATGTGTCACCTGAGTCCTCTTGGCTGGGTTACCACTGGGCAGCTCATTACCTCTCCAGTAGAGGGGGAAAGGAAGTGGCATTTTTTGAACATTTATTTTATACCAGCCATAGTCCTAGATCTTCCCCATTTATGGTCTCATTCATTCCCCTCCACTTGCCTTTGAGAAATGTATTTTTAAAAAATATTTTATTTATTTATTGGATGGACAAAGATCACAAGTAGGCAGAGACAAAGATCACGGGGGTGGGGGGTGGTGGTGGCGGGGAGGGGGCGGGGTGGGAAGCAGGCTCCCTGCTAAGCAGGGAGCCCAATGCAGGGCTCCATCCCAGGATCCTGAGATCATGACCCGAGCCAAAAGCAGAGGCTCAACCCCCTGAGCCACCCAGGTGCCCTAAGAAAGGTATTTTTACTCCAGTTTTATACACAAGGAACTTCAGTCTCAGAGAGATAATTCACCCAAGTCCCAGTAAACAGTAACCAAAGCTTTCTTTATAGTTGCATACCCTATGCCAAACACTTTGGTGAAGCCCCACATGTATTTTACCGTACTAAATTCTCGGAGTGACCCTAGAAAGAAGGTATTATAATCCCCATTTTACAGATGAGGAGATTGAGGCCCAGAGAGCAGAAGTAACTTGCTGAAAGCCACACAGCTAGGAAGTGCTAGGTCAGGGATTTACACCCACATTTTCCTGGCAGGAGCTCTTTCCACAATCATACCCATTGTTTTTCTCCTTCTTGGAAAGCCTTTCCTCTGTGGAACAGAGAGCTGCTTCCCATGGCTTCTGCTCATTCTGGCTCTGGTTTGGGCTTCACAGGCCCTGCCTCCCCAGCTGTTTTCAGATGGAGACTGGGTCTCCATCTTCTACTGGTGCCGCAGCTACAATGCCTGTAACTGGGCCTCTTTATCTTGCTGCTAATTTGTGTTTGTGCCCTGTGTCCCCTATTAGTGGGCTGCAGGGTGCCTGAAGGGCTGGAACATAGCTTTTGTCACTGTTTACAGCCCCAGCCTCTGGCCTACCAAGCCTCGGAGGGCCAGCTCTTCCCCCAGAGAAGGGGAGACAGACTACAAAGTGGACCCTGGCAGGAAGGGTGCTGGGCTTGCAGCCATGGCCAAATCTGGCTGCTTCCAGGGCACAGGGTCAGGAAGTGGTGGGGCCAGGCCCCCTCTCAATGTCCTGTCCTGGCTGGCTCTCAGCACTAGGTGGGGTTACCTCCGGAAACTGGGAAAGGGCCAGTGGCTTCGGTCCGTGAGATAGTTGGCCTCTTGGATGTGGCGTCAGCCAAGCTCTACTGGCCATCTCCCCAACAGCTGTCCACACCCGGGGTAGATGGGGCCAAGGCGGAGGTCCAGCTGGCTCTTCCAGGGGACCCTGGTGTCACCATCTACAAAGAGGATGGACTAGTGAACACTGCAGCTAACGACTCCTCCTCTGGAGGCCAGCAGCTTCCAGAGTTCCCAGCCATCCTTTCACTGGGCCCCACTCTCCCTGTTTACAGACGGCTGACCCTAGGCTCCGAGAGAAGGTAACTTGCTCTGGGTCACACAACTCCGACCTCAACTCAAGAATCTCACTGTGGAATCTGTAACCTTTCTCTTGCCCTGCCACATTCCTCTCCTGCAGTGTGTACATGTGGAGCCAAGGCCTCAGTTCAGGATGCTGACTTCTGTAGAGCTCCTCCTGTGTGCCGGGCCTTTGGGCCTCCTCGCTTCTCCTCGAGATAGGTATCGTTATCCCATTCTAGAGATAAGGAGGCTGAGGCCCTGATCCCAGGAGCTGAATTTCCCAGGTTCTGAAACCCATGGGCTTTCAAGTCCACAGGCTCCCCACATCGCACTGAGGCCCTGTCCAGTTTCACTGGGTTTCATAACCGGCTTCTCTGTTTACTGACTATTGTTCCAATTAGCAAAATCCAGGGCTAGAGGGGCGGGTGTTCCCAGGAGGACCCAGAGAACAGCAGTGAGCCAGAAGGCAAACAAGCTCCGGGAGAGAGGGCTTCCCATGAGTGGCTGGCTGCCTGAGAAGTCAAGAACGGCAGTGTTTGGGGTGAAGAGAAAAGAACAGGGTGGTGTCTTCCAGGCCCAGCCAAGGGCCTTTTGTACATAGTGGCCGGGGGCGGAGGGCGAGGCCACCTCCTCTAGTCTCTGCTAGCTAGCTGTCCTGCGACGCCCAGAGAGACAGGAAGACAAGCCTAAGGTCACAGAGGGAGAGGGAGCAGGGCCAGAGCTGACCAAGGGGATCCAACTGCAGGGGAGGGATATGGGCCCCTTCCGGTGCCAGACCCTGAAAAGCTGTCCAGCGGGTACAGGGCAGTGGCGGGGAGCCAGGAGCAGCCAAGATCGAGGGTCGGGGAGATGTCTTAGTTCCAGAGGAGGACAGGGACTAGGGCTCACAGGACAGGTGGTGGCAGAGCCTGCCTGCCCCCACAAAGAAACCACACCTGACCTGAGAGCCTGGGAGTGTACTAGAGTGCGGGTACCTCAGTGTCTCCTCTGCTCAGTGGCCACAGCCGGGGGCCTTCCTAGGACATGCCTTTGTCCCAGGTGCTCACACAGGTATGTGGAGGCCCAGAGGGCCTCCTGTGACCTCCTGCCCCAGCCTGGGAGGTGTGTGTGTGTTGGAGGTAGGGGGTAGGGATTGGCTGCCTCAGAAACTCCTGGCTGCCAGGCTTGGCCTGGGCTTGGCTGCTTTATGGACTGATTTAGGGCCCTTTATCTGGAAACGTCACTGTTGCTCTCTGCCCAGGGCCGGATGGCGGCAGGCGGTCCTGCTTGAGCCCCCAAAGACAGTGCTTGGGGACTAGAGCTGGCCAGGCCTGTGCTGGAATCTCAGCAGTGCCTCCTTCCAGCTGAGTGTCCCTGAGCCAGTGACTGAAGCTCCCTGAGTCTGTGTCCCTATCCGTAACATGGGGACTTGAATGCCTATTTCCCCTGATTGCTGTGAGGAGACTCGGTGTTGCCCCTCCCCCACCACTTCCCTCCCTCTCTTCTCCCAGAGATGTCCAGACCCGGAGCTGAGGGGGTTACTGGTGATGGTAGCGTCTCCTTCTGCAGGTCAGGAGCCCTGGCCTGTCTGAATCAGAGGGTCCCATAGACGTGACCCCCGCCAGTGCACCTGTTTTATAGATGGGAACCTTGAGGCTCACAGATAGGCAGCTTCTGGATGTGGTCACACAGCCAGTCTCTGGCAATGCATCTCAGAGTCACAGCATGCTGTCCCACTACATGGGGCATGTGGAGACTTGCGGCCCTGACGGGGACAGGGACTTATCCAAAGTCACCCAAGAAGTCAGTGGCAGAGGTAGGCCTAGCACTTGAGCCTCTTCCTTTTTGCCAAGGGGTCTTTCTTTTACACTCCAAGCCCCCTGCTGTCTCGAACTCATGCATCCTCCCCCGGGCAGGGAGCAGCAGTGTAAGGCCGTGGTGCCCCATCACAGCCCACACATGTCACTGCCCTGTAGCAAGAATTTCCAGGCTGTGGGCACCCCAGGGGGAAGGGGCCGGGGTCTCTTCGCCAGGTCTCCGAGGCTCAGGACCCAGGCTCCCCAAGCTATGTGACAGGCAAAGCTGCAGGGCCTTTGTAATCAGTAACCTGGGGGGGCAGGGACCCTGGGCTGGTGGTCAGTGACCCCCGGGGCCAAGGCCAAGCCACAGCAGCCCTCTGTGAATCACCCGCTGGCCAGGTTGGGGCCACACTGCTCCAGAAGGACTGCTCGACTAGGCTAGCTGCCAACTCACTTTCACTCTGGAACTGGGAGGATGAGGAAATTTCTTCTTCCTACTTTGTGTTTTCCAAGCTGTCTAATGAGCAGGCATCACTTGAAGTCTATTTCGAATGGCATTATTTCTTCTTAAAAAGACAAAAAACCCCAATGACCATGGATGCATACATTTTTATAAATTGTTTCAAGCCCTACAGCTCATGTTATTTCCAGGCAAGTACGTTGAGGTGTAAGTTATATACCTTGACAATTCGCCCATTGTAAGCGTTCGGTACTCTGGTTTTTGGTAGATTTTCCGCGTGTGTAATTTGTTACCATTTTCCAGTGTTAGAATGTTCTCGTCACCCTTGGGTGTCCTCGCAGGCCAATGACCGTGATCTGGGCACTCACTCCAGCCTCAGGCGGCCACGGTCGTTTTCGAGGGCGAAACTGTCCCCCTTCATGCCTTTCAAGCAAACTGCCTGGACAGTTTGGGGTTTCCCCTCCTTGACTTTTTAAGGATATATGCAAAAATGGAACCCTTACCAAAAAGAGGAGAGGAGCCAGACGCCAGTCCTTGTACAATTTGCCTTTTGCATTTAGAGGTTTCTCGTTGCTTCCTGCCTCCCTACTGTGTGGCAGGCACAATCAGATCCAGCTCATTCTTTCTTCACAGCTGCAAAGTAGTCCATTGTATGGAGGCTCCATAATTCATTGAACCGGGGACACGTGGGTCCTTTCCAGTTTCGTTCAAACAATGCTTCAGTGAACATCCTTGCACATATATTTTGGTGTTTTTTTATAAGTAATACTGAAGAAAGTGGAACTTTTTGCATTGTGTCTTCCTTGAATTTGGGGAGATAAGTTGCTCTCCAGAGAGGTGAAACCGGTTTATGCTTACGGCAAGAGCTTATAGGAACTGTGGGGTTTTTATAATCCTCCAAATCCCCAGCGAGAGGGAAGAGCTCTGAATGCAGACTCTGCCAGCCCAGGCGTAGGCACACAGCCCCGAGACCTCGGGCACCTCCCTGGGACTCCCCATGGACACCGAGATGACGTTCAGACTCCAGCAGGACACACGGGCTGCTGTGACTCCTGCTACCCTCTCATCTCTCCTTGCTCCCTGTGTTTTAGGCTGGACCCCTCCTTATCCACTGGATGTGGCCTGTGTTTGCTTGCCCTTTGCCCATGCTGTTCCCTCTCCTAGAATGTCTTTTATTCTCAATCTCCCTCCTCCTTGTCCTTTGAGGCCTAGATCACAAGTCCTCTCTATCATGAAGCTTCCTTGTAGTCCCTACAGTCTGAATTGCCCTCTCTGTGTTCCCTTAGCTCTTTATCTGACCCACAGACACGCTCACGTGGGAGGAAGTTGGGGATGGTACAGGGCAAACTTCAGCCTGATTCGATAGAAGCTGGTCTCCAGGATGAGCCGGGATAGGTGACCATAGCTTGGGGAGAATAGGGACAGGAACTCCCATTTACCTAGTTGCAGACCAGGCCATTTTCATCCTACAGACTGATTTAATCCTCAGCAACTATTATACCCATTTAGTAGATGAGGAGACTGAGGCACAGTGGAGGCAGGAGTCAAACCCAAGCCTCCAGCTCCCCAGTTTGCTTCCTGTCATAGCACTAGGCTGTTGGGAGAGAGGATGGAAAGAGAACTTGGAAAGAAAAGTGGATCCAGCAGAGGGGTGGGAGGGAGGAGAGAGGGGTTGGTGGAGGTGGGAGGCAGGCCTCCTCTACTCGAACAGTATTTGTTCTAACACAACACTGGGGACAGTGGAGGGGTGGGAAGGGAGCCTTGGAGTGGGAAGAGACTTAAATCCCTGTCTTCCCCAGGGCAGCTAATAGATAAGATCTGGAACTGAAAAAAGACATCTGCCCCTGGGGGGGGGGGGAACAACACATAAACCCACAGAACCCAACAACTGCAAGAACCAGCAAGCGCTTGGCATTTAAGACAGGAGGGTAAGTCCAAAAGCATCGGCTAGATGCTCTCTAGCTTCTATCAGGAGATAGAATAGGTTGCTCCTGGGGAGAACTGAGTAGGGTAGAGAGGGAACAACTTTGTACAAATAGGTGAATTTAAGTTGTGATAAAAATAAAACTTTACTTATTTATTTACTTTTTAAAGATTTTATTTATTTATCTGACACAGAGAGAAATCACAAGTAAGCAGAGAGGCAGGCATAGAGAGAGAGGGGGAAGCAGGCTCCCTGCAGAGCAGAGAGCCTAATTCGAGGCTCAGTCCCAGGACCCTGAGATCACGACCTGAGAGGAAGGCAGAGGCTTAACCCACTGAGCCACCCAGGTGCCCCAAAATAAAACCTTTTTAAAATAAAAACTGTTGGGGCACGTGGGTGGCTCAGTGGGTTAAGCGTCTGACTTCAGCTCATGTCTTGATCTTGGGGTCCTGCCTGTGTTGGGCTCCAGGCTCAGGGAGTCTGTTTGTCCCTCTGCCCCTCCCCCTGTTCGTATGTGCTCCCCCTCCCCCAAATAAATGAATAAAGTCTTAAAAAAATAAAAGCAAACTATTTACAAAGAAGGAAAGAAGGGTGGTCTCCAGTAAATTAGCACCTGCAGTCTCAGGAGCCCAGAGGTCTGCCTGTCCCTCTGGAGCCTTGCTTGCTCACTGGAGCAGTGAACGGCAAGCCCCCTGCACCCCCGCCCCTGGCTGGGGGCAGCTGCATGCTGCCTAGGTGGGTTCCACCCGGGACTACCTGGGTTCAGATCTTGGCTGCATCATTTCCTAGTTGTGTGCAAGTTGCTTGACTTGACCATTCTACACTCAGTTTTTCCCTCTGTAAAACGGGGTTGTCCATAGTGCCTACCTGTAAAGGATGTGAGGCGCTGCCAGCCTTTATATGATGTGTGGAGAGCCTTCGAAACCCGTTTTTTATGTTTTTGCTGGAGATGTTAGGTGCAGAGAGGGGAGGGGGCTTGCGTGGGGCACACAGGAGGCAGAGCTGGGCTTTCTGCCTTTCCTACCTGCACGCACCCCTTTAGTGTGCATTTTGCTTGGTCTCGCCCCCGGAGCAGGGGTGAAGGGACAGCCACGCCCAGTCGGGTCCGTCTGGGTTGGATCCCCAACGTCTCCAACCTCCAGGCCGGATCCCCGCCCCTCCCGGGCCCGCGCCCTCCCTGAGGGGCGGTCCCCCGGTCGAGTGGGAAGGGCCTGCGGCTATATAGGGTCTGTGACCGGGAGATCCAGGCTGCGGAGTAGGGTCTTCTGCCTCCGGCGCTGCCATGGCCCGGCACCACTCTGCGCCCGTGCTGCTCTGCGCGCTGGTCCTGGCGCTGTGCGCGCTGTCGCCGCCAGCTCTCGCGGCCACCGCGTCGCGTGGGACAGCTCCGGCACGGGCGGCCCAGGGGCGGGTGCCCCAGGCGCGGGTGAGTGCCCTGGGGACCCGGGGGCTCCCGGAGTAATTCTCTATTGTAAGTTCTTGCAGATACAGCGCTAGGAAAAGGGGAGTAATTCAGGTCTAGAATGGAAAAACTGTTTTGTTGCTTTGTAAGTATCTCTTGCTGCTTCCGGGGCTCCGGTGGATTGGGGGTGGGAACCTCAGGGCGCCTGGCTGTTTTCCCTCCCTAGATGCTAACCTCACCTTGGCCTGGTTTCTTGTTTCCTAGCCTTTGCCTTTTGATTTCCTACCCATCTCCACCTCTTGATTTCTCTTTTTCCCTCTGCCTGATTTCTCTCTCCTTTCTGGGTTTTTGGTGTTTTTTTTTTGTCTTGAATAACATTTAATCTCTGATGTTTCAGAAGACACTTTAGGATCTTGAACAGCCTGAGAGTTGAGCCTTTGACAGTGACTGCTGATCCTGAGTGTACCGTGTGAGGGAGGCCGGCACCTAGTGTGGAATTGGAAGCCGGGCTCCCTGCTCTGTTACCAGATGGCAGAGTCGCTTCCCTTCCCCAACAGTGTGGGCCACGAGAGGCTTGTCTCTAAGATCCCTCTTGGTCCTGACAGTCTGTGAATAACTTGCAGAGAATGTACTGAGTTGCCTTCCCATAGAAATGGACAAAACTACATGCAGTAACCAGTAGCGGAAACAAAATAGTTCTTTGGTATTTATAAAGCCTCAGGGCTTAGACTCCCATCTCAGCATTGGCCCAGGCCTGGGGTCCGTCATGAGTGGGCTGAAGTAGGAAGCAGGAGATCAGGAATAGCAGAGTCAGGGGCCACTGCACAGTTTACGATTACAAATTTGTCAGGCCCATGGCCAAGGAGCCTCCGCAGTGGAAGCGTGCAGGGTGGTCACTTATCCTGATTTCTCAGGCCAACCAGAGCTCTCCTGCTTCCAGGCAACAGAGAGGTTTAGTCACAGGGATGTGTCTTGTCCTCGGACCCCTCCTCTGATTTTTTCTTTCATTTCATATTCTTCTTTCTCGTCTGATATCTTTTTTCCCTCTCCAGTATCTCCCCCCGCTTTTTTGGTATGACCTCACCCCTGTCTGCTTATCCTCATGACTCTCTGTATTCTCCCTTCCCTGATATGTCTGCCCTGTCTGGTTTCTCCTTCTCTCTCCTGTTTTCCTTTTGTGTTTCTCCACCCTCTGCCCGAGTTCTCCCCATCTGGTTTCCCTTAGATCCACCCTCCGGCCCGAGGTGACCTGTGCCTGCTGATTTCTGCCCTCTGGCTCCAGGCTAACCATCCTGCTCCGCTCCATCTCCAGCCTCTGTGCATGTCTGACGGCCTTTCCCCCCATCCTTGACCGCCTCATCTCCAACAGACTCCTACAGACCCTGGCTGCCTCTTCTCCACCTTTTCCAAGAAATGGAATTGGGGGTGGGATGTTGGTGGGGGGGCAGGAGGGAGGAGGCAAACAGCGCAGGAGGCCACTTGGGCTCAGTCATCTAGGCCCTTCTTGGGAGTGTGATGGGGACATGGGTGGGACATGGGAAATCTTCCAAAGAGCAAAAAGCAAACAGGCTGTGTGACGTTGGGCCAGTCCCTTCCCCTGTTTGGGCCTCAATTTCCAGATCTACAGAATGGGGTTGGATAATGAGCTCTCTGAGGACCCTTCTAGTTCTAAGAGCCACTGAGGATGCTGGAAGGGAACATGCAGAACCCCTGGGAACCCCCAGATTTACCTTGCTATCTGAGGGGGTCTCCCTATGGCTCCAGAGTTTATGCTCTTGGATCTTGTGGGCAGTTCCTGCTCTACCACTTCTAGCTGGGAGTCCATGGCAGAATCTCTTCACCTCTCCATGCCTCAGCTGCCCCATCCAATTGGCACTAAGAAAGGGAGGGAGAAGGAAGGTAGAGCCTTCTGTCCCTCTATCACCAGTGAGCTGAGGAGGCAAGACAGACTCTGGTCAGGGACAGGGTCTGGAGCCTAAACTCTGCCCTGTTTGCTCACTCACAGAGACAGGGATAGACTTGCCTCAGGCACGGGGAGAGTCAGAGGCTCAAGTGAGACGCTCTTGGGGCTGGAAACCACCCTCCCTCGTGCCCTGGGGTCTCTCCTCACCCAGGCCCCTGCCCCCACTCAGGCTCCGCCCATCTCTTCCAGCCCAGCAGCATGGTGGTGGAACACCCCGAGTTCCTCAAGGCGGGAAAGGAGCCCGGCCTGCAGATCTGGCGCGTGGAGAAGTTTGACCTGGTGCCCGTGCCCCCCAACCTCTACGGAGACTTCTTCACAGGCGATGCCTACGTCATCCTGAAGACGGTGCAGTTGAGGAATGGGAACCTGCAGTATGACCTCCACTACTGGCTTGGTGAGGCCGCCCCCTCCCCTGTAAAGCACATGGTCTCCAGGAAGCGCCTGTGGGAACTGAGCGACCGCCGGGCATCAGAAATGTGCCAGCCCCTTGGCTAGTGGTGTCCCGAGACTCCAGAGCCAGCCTGTTCCAGGTCAGACGCCAGCTCTGCCCTCCGGCAGGTCACTCAGAAGCTCTGTAGAGGGGACGTGGTGACAACGCCACATGACCTCACGAGAGCGTCTGAGGGTTCGAGAAGTTCCTGTGGTGCTCAGAGCTGGGGCCGACTTTCCTGGCTCAGTCCCAGTCACACCCCAGTTTGCCCTTTGGAGTCAGGAGCCTCTGCTGGGAATAAATCCTGCCCCCTCCCCCTGCCCCGTGCCTCACTTTCCTAATCTGTGAATTGAACCACTGGTCCTGGGCCCGACTTCACGCCTAGAGGTCTGAGAGCAAGTGTGGGGAACGAGTGCAAGGTGACTATGGGGGACGTGTCAGAGCTGAGAGGACTTTTACAGACCATGGAGTCTAGCCCTGACTGCCCCATTATACAGATGGGTCAGCTAAGGCCCACTGTAGGCACTGTAGGCACTACCCCACAGAAGGCAGGGGCTTGCCCAGCTTCTCTACCCAGGCCAGGGCAGCCTTGGGAGCTCTGGACTCTTCTTCCTTGGGAGTCTGGGACCGCTTTTGGGGAAGCCAGGCTCACACTGCTCTGACACCCCCCAGGCAATGAGTGCAGCCAGGACGAGAGCGGGGCTGCCGCCATCTTCACCGTGCAGTTGGATGACTACCTGGATGGCCGGGCCGTGCAGCACCGTGAGGTCCAGGGCTTCGAGTCGGCCACCTTCCTGGGCTACTTCAAGTCTGGCCTCAAGTACAAGGTAGGTCCCAGGCATTAGGGACAGAGGCACCAATGGCAAAGCTCGCTCAGGTCTACCCATCTCTCAGCCTCATCGGCTGGTGTGGCAGATTGGTCAGAGCTTGGCTTTTGGAGCTGGCTAGCCCTGGGTTTGAATCCTGGACTTTCTAGCTCTGTGACCTTGGACAAATCTCACTGCCTCTCTGAGCTTCTGATTCTTATCTTTAAAATGGAGAGAAGAAAATTCACCACTTCACAGGATTGTCTTCCTAGCCGCAGAAGCGAGGGGTGGGGACCCAGCCTATCACTTTCCCAGCAGTCCTGTTCCTATACCCACTAGTGCTTAGGCCCTGCCAATAGAAGGCCCCACGTTAGGCATCTGAAAGGGCGCTCTTGACCACCTTCCTCATTAGAATACCCCTTGAACTTGAACCCTGATGAGTCTGAGTCAACACAGAGCTCTTCTCCAGCAACTCTCAGCCAGGTGGTGCTGAGCAAAGCCAAGCTTGGAGCCCTGAGAGGCTCTGCCCTGATATGCTGTGTGACAAGGCAGCCACTTGGCATCACATCTCTGAGAGCCTCCCTTTCCTCTCTGGTTACACGAGAGCCTGTTGTACCTGCCCTTCAGGCCTGGAGAGAGGATTTGATAAAGGGTAGTTGGGAAATGAAAGGGCTCAGGGAAAGCCGCAGGTTTCCAAAGCTGTGGTTCTCTTTGGTCAGGATAGGGAGGGGATCACAAGCTTTGAAAGCCAGATGGGCCTTAATATCAGAGTCCAAAAATCTTATTGGAAGGGAGGGAGGGAAACTGAGGCACAGAGAGGTTAAGCAACTGGTGCAGGGTCACACAGCAAGTCAGTCCCAGAGCCAGGACTAGAACCAAGATCTGTTGACTCTCAGCATTCTTTCCACTACACCACCCTGCCTCTCATGAGCTGGGTTCTCCTACAGAGGTGAAGCCCCATCTGTGCTGTTGATGTGCTGTGTGACCTTAGGGAAGTCATCGTCCCTCTCTGGGCCTTAGGGTCTTCTGTGACAACAGGTGTGAACAGGGTCTGCCCATGTGAGACACAGGGGATTGGATAATGGGAAAGCACTGGGAGACTGAGATAGCAAACAGCAGGGTGTTTTCTGGGAACAGGGACTCAGGCCTGGGCTGGGTGGAGCTGGGCTGGATGCCCTGGAGCCTCCCTAGTGCCCCTTGTCTGCCAGTTGATCCGTACCCGCAGCCTCCTGCTGAGCCGTCCAGCTCCGCCTTCTTCCTTTATGAGGCCTTGGTATATTAAGAAGTAGAGGTGAGAAGGTTGGGACCCAGGCCCCAGAGCTGGAGAAGGACCAGGCCTTTTTGCAGTCCTTAGAGCAGGAAGTGGCAAGAGCACTTGACGAGGAGTCAGGGAGATTGAGTATCAGGACCCAAGGCTACCCCCTCTCACAGCTGTGAGGCTTCAGGCCAGCCGGATGCCTGTGGCCGAGTGCTCTCACACGCTTATCGGGCCTGTCACAACTGTGTGTGTTTATTGTTGCTGCTGTGTGGACAGAACCACTCCTCTCTGGACCAGGTTAGCAGCTTACAGAGCTTGTGAAAGCCAGAGCTGGGATTCAGTGTGAAGGGCCTAGCACAGAGGGGCTCCGAGTGGATGTTTCGAGCCTCCCTGGTCTCTGATCTTTGTGCAGATGGGGCCTAGGAATCTGCATGGGTAGCAAGCCGTCTCTACCCTCTGGTGCTTTCTCCAGGATGTTCTTGAGCCATACTCTGAGGCAGCCTCCAGGGAGCATCTGGGACTGGATCTGGGGCTTCAGTCCTGAAAGGCCCAGGCTCCTCCTGGTGGAAATGGGAGGTCCAAAGCTGGTCCTGTTTTCCACCTTCTGCAAGTCCTCCAGCTGCCCCCGCACTTGGCAGGCCTAAAGTTCTTGGCCTGGTGCCCTCATCAATTATAGATCCCCAAGGAGTGGAGCTTGTCACGCAAGACTTGTTCCTGTGAAAGCCTGCTCCTCAGAACCGATTCTGCCCTCGGGGTGTGAGAAGGGGCAGGGAGGGGACAGGAGCCACTAGAAAGGGCTGTCATAGGGCCTGGCCCCTCTTGTTCTGCAACCCCCCAATCCTTAAAAGTACTGCACTTTCTAGAGTCTGTCCATCTCTCCTTCTCTTCCCCTTCCTCCTCCACCTCTCAGACAGAACCCTAGGGACCCCTTGCGGCTGGGTTATATGAAACCCTTTGTTCAAACAGAATCTGGGCTGAGCTGAGTCAGAGAAGCCCCAGGCCCCCACCCAGCCCTTTTGGGCCTCCCTCCCGTCTCTTAGATAAGGAACCCAGAGTTTAGGGGGTGGAGGGGACCAGCCCCAATCAATACATTTTTCTTTGTTTTATAAACAGTTAAACATTTTAAGAAATGTAAAACTTTATAGCTTTTTTTTTCTTTCTCTGACTACAAGAGTAATACAAGCTTTTTGTAAAGTGTCAAACATTATAGAAATACAGGTTTTAGAAAGTAAAAGTTCTCCCTGATTCTACTTTTAAAGATATACACCAAATTCAACTTTACAGATATATATATACACAAAAATCACATTTGTCTGTATATATATAATATATATCCTGGACCCGGACCAACACCAAATGAGTAATGTTTCTCTATGAGCATATAACTATGTATATTCATATATAGATAGGGAACTCTCTCTATATATATAATATATATATATCGATATATGTTTATGGATACATATATATATGTGTATATATATATATTTCATCACTTTAATTTGGAAAGTGACTTTTAAGACCATCTTTGAATTTTGTTCAAGTAATGTGATGCCAGTCTCTGCCCACCTAATAATTAGACCATAGAGAGCAACACCAATTCTAAAGATTACAGTGAAAATTTCCACCCCCATACTTGTAGATCTACTAATGTCTCCCAAGAGCTTGCTTTTATCTTTCTGTTCGTGTTTCCAAGTCTAATTTCCTAGATTGGGAAGTTAATTAATCAGGAGATTCATGTCCACAGTCATGAAATATCAGGCATCCTTTTACTTTATAAAATTCACATACAGAGAATTTGTTGAAACCGAGATTTATGACATAAAACAACACTTTTGCTTTTAAAAAAAAAAAGTTTCTATTTTTAAATAACAAAAGCATGCTTGAACAAGTAAAATAGTTCAGAAACATATAAAAAAGAGTTAAGGGCTTTTCTCTTCTGCCATGGCCCCATTTCCTCACCTCTGAGGAATCCATGGAAATGGTTGGTGTGTCCTGCCAGCATCTTTTGGGAAAGCTTTTCAGATCCGCTGCCTGTTTACCTCCGGCCGAACAAAGTCCTTGGGTCAGGGCTCTCTACGGACACTAAGGAGTTCCCGGGCTGGTAGATGGGCAAGGCTGGGTCCCTGGAGGGGTGAACTTGAGAGTACTGCCACCTAACTAGCTGGGACCCTGGGCTAACCTGGGTAACCTCTTTGGATCTCAGTTTTCTAGTCTGTGAAGTGGGGTAACAAGGGTCCCTCCCTTAGGGGCTTGTTTTGAGGACCCAATCACATGTGTGTAAACAGGTGCAAGCAGGTGCCCCCTTCCTGGGGACGGGCTTATTAAGTGGCAGCCTCTGCAGTCATTACCAGGTGAGCACAGGGCTTTGCATCTTCTTCCTGAGCTGCCCTTCCTCACCTGCCCTCCCAGCAAGAGGGCCCGTGAAGCAAGGTGGAGGGAAAGCATCTGTGAACACCTTGGGCAGCCCGGCTCAGCCTAAGGGAATGCTCTTGAAAGATCTTGTGCTGGTACCAAGAAAGGACACCAGGGGGCGCTTCACTCACAACAGGAGAAACCACTCTTCTACTGGACCCACTTTGCTCTGAGCAGTGGCTTGTTTCTGCCTTCTGTCCTGGGTGACCCTAGTTACCTTTGCTCTAAGAAAACTTGATGTTGGGGGAAGAATGTGGGCAGTATAGATTCAGTCACACTTGGGTTCGAATCCTAGCTCCATCATGCACTAGCTATGAGCTCTTGGGTGAGTCCCTTCATTTCTGGACTCTGCTTTCCTCATCTGTAAGATGGGGATAAGGACACCTTCCTCATAGATGATGCGTGCAGAATGCCCAGCACTGTGGGCATCGTCATTGCACCAGCACTTCTATATTGCTTACCGTGTATAGGCATAATAAGAGCCCAATTTAAACTCACTCCTTTGCTCTGCAAAGTGAGGTGGCAGAAAGGGGCCTGGATGGGGAGGCCACATTTGTGGCCTTGGCGGGAGCCCTTCTGCCTCCACCCCCATGGTACGTGGAGCCAGCCTGGGAATGGGAGGTGAAGTTTCCTCCTGAGCTTTGCCATGCACTTGCTGACTGCCCTTGAGCGAGTCCCTTCACATCTTTGGGCTTCAGTTTACCATGAGGAAAATGGGAAGCTCTGTAAGGACCTTGTCATCTCTGACTTATCATACTGGGGCTGGGGACCACTGGTGAGAAAGCCAGACCCCTTTACTTGGTTTCTCCTGAGTCCAGGGCAGTTTTGACCGGAGCAGGGCAGGCCTGCTGAAGTCCCCTTCCCTGGGACTTACGACCACTGCAGAGAGTGGCAGAGCAGGGATTTCTGTCCCCATTACAGAAAGGAGAGGTTCAGAGAGGGGAAGAGACTTACCCAGAGTCACCCAGCATGCTAGCAGCAGGGAGGGACTTGACCCTGAGGTCGGTGCTCTATACCTGACCCACAGCTGCCCCTGAAGGACCAGCTGGGCACAACTTGCCACAGTCTGGTGGTGTAAGTTGTAGGGAGTAGGGGCGTGTGGGTTGGAGGCATCTTCCTGGAGAGCCTGGAAGGATGGGAAAGCTTGGGATTAGCATTTCTCAAAATGGTTTTGCAGAACATGGGAGCTGCAGGCAGGATGTGGTAGAGAAAGCAGTTCTTGATTCCGTAAGGTCGGAAAATGTTGTATAAAACAAAAGGCAAGCCATTTCTTGACCATAGGACTTCTCAGAGCCTGTGTTAGGCTGACGTGTGTTGCGAACGGTCTGGGAGCCAGCAAGAAGCATTCCCCGTGCTTCAGTCATCCTGCAGTCCTTTCCTTGCAGAATAACTTGGAGGGCTTAGAACTTTCCTTGGGAAATGCTGGTGTTGAGAAAGGACCAGGCAGGTGGGCTCAGGGGTCTTTGTTACTAGAGCATGAGATTCAAAGGGCTGGCAGCAGGTAGAATCCATCCAGGGAATCTGCTGGAAGGCCGCTGGTCCGCAAGCCAGAATTTCCTTCAGTGCACCACCCCCCATATCTGCTTCCCTGGACCCGCTGCCCTGGACTGATGCTATCTGCTTGACTCAACAGAAAGGAGGCGTGGCGTCAGGATTCAAGCACGTGGTGCCCAATGAAGTGGTGGTGCAGAGACTCTTCCAGGTCAAAGGGCGGCGTGTGGTCCGTGCCACCGAGGTGCCCGTGTCCTGGGAGAGCTTCAACAATGGTGACTGCTTCATCTTGGACCTGGGCAATGTGAGTCCCCCCCTTCCCTTTCCCAGGGTCCCCTGAGATGCTTCTGGCCTGGCCGGGCCCAACTCTGGGAAGGGGGACACACAAAGACGTGGGCCAGCAAGCCCTGGAACAGCAGCCCCCGTGTGGACACGTGTTCTGTGCACGAGTCTGACATACTTGCAGAGACCGGAGGACAGAGGTGCCTGGCCTACGTAGACTTCCCTGTGGGCAGACTCAAGCCCGTCACACCCGGGTGCACAGATCTTGACCGACGGCTAGATTCCCCGACATCTTGTGTTCCTATGCACATCTCATGGACCTTTTTACACATAGTCGCTCACAGATGCAAGCGTGTGCCTGATCTATCGGCTCTTGCCCACCAGACGCAGACACACGTACCATGATGAGTGTCTGCACACATAGACTCAGGAGTGCTGTTCAGGGACATGCACACTTACGTATGGCAACGTGTGTGGGGTGCACTTACCCCAGCCCAGTTTACGGACGTGTGATGCTTTGTACACGTTCCTACCATCCACGTGCACTCCTCCCTGCAAATGGGCATGGCCAGACATTCTACCGCCCCCTCGTATGGGTTCGTGCTGTGATGTCCATGCAAACAGAGGCAAATATATTGAACGTAAGCTTTTTATTAAAGTATAATAGGTCCACGAAAGAGTGTGTGAATCCTGAGTGTACCGCTCAGTGGGTTTCTCAAAGTGAGCACGCTGGTGTAGCCAACACCCGGATCAAGACACAGAAGGTCATGAGCTCACAGAAGTCCTCCCCTGTCCCCATCCAGTCCCTTCAAGCCCACGGGCGTCCATCCTCCCGAACTCTGAGCCACATAGCAGGGTTCCACCCGTTTCTGAACTCGATGTGCACGGAATCATTCTGACAACTTCTTTTTTTTTTGTTTTTTTTAAAGATTTTATTTATTTATTTGTCAGAGAGAGAGAGAGAGAGAGAGCATGAGCACAGGCAGACAAAGTGGCAGGCAGAGGCAGTGGGAGAAGCAGGCTCCCCACCGAGCAAGGAACCCGATGCGGGACTCGATCCCAGGACGCTGGGACCATGACCTGAGCCGAAGGCAGCCACCCAACCAACTGAGCCACCCAGGCGTCCCCTTCTGACAACTTCTGATCAACATTCTGTTTCTGAGCTCTACCCATACGGCATCTACTCACAGATTGTCCATTCTCCTTGCTACGTCACTCTGAACTGGGCTGACGTGCCCCTATTTATCTATGCTTATGTTGTTCCTGGGCACTCGGAAGAGTTTCTGGTTCGAGGCAATTCCAGGCGCGCTCCCCGAGTGTTCTCCCGTGGGTCTTGGGGGCACATGGAGTGCGCCTGTGCGAGGGGTGCTGTCACAGCATAGCCGTACGCCGAGCTCTAGTAGCTGCAGCCGAAGGGTTTTCCGACGTGGTTGTGCCAATTTCCGCTCCCACCAGCCGGCGGGCATTTTTATGCACATTCTGTGTGTGAAACACGTTCCAAGCTGTGTACTCCCACACGCTGGCGCACACGGATCACGCCCACTGTGCTTGGGTGTGGGTGTGGGTGTGCCCTGTCAGTGTCACGTGGGCAGGCCCAGAACGAGGGGGATTTACACCTGCCCCGGAGTCCCCTCCTTGCCGTGTTTTTGGGTAGGGCCGATTCGGAGGCTGGGGCGCTGCCTGACACAGGGTCCCTGTCTTACAGGACATCTACCAGTGGTGTGGCTCCAACAGCAACCGATTTGAGAGGCTGAAGGCCACACAGGTGTCCAAGGGCATCCGGGACAACGAGCGGAGTGGCCGGGCCCGAGTGCATGTGTCGGAGGAGGGTGCTGAGCCTGAGGCGATGCTCCAGGTACGCACAACCGCACCCCAGGGGTGCAGGGTGGGGCCAGGCGCAGATCTGGGCTGCTCCTTTTGTCCCTCTGTTGGTTAAGCGATCGTGAGGCGAAGTTGTTTTTCCACGAAGCTGGAACTCCTCAGAGAGTGGGGAAGAGCAGCTTCCCCAGCAATTCCCAGACTCCCCTGAGAGGTGGGGCAGGAATCCCAGGGCCTGGCGCCTGTTGGGGTTGTGAGCCACACTCTCCAGCTGGGAAGGCCAGGTCCTCCCCGGAACTGAGGAGGAGGGTTGTGGCATCTCATGAGAGCAATCCTGGTCCTGCAGCCAGATCGGAAAGAGACAACTGACCCTATCCCTTCTTTCGTCTTCGGATCATTCCTAGTGATTTATGGCCCATTTAGGCAAATGCAGGATGGCATTGCCAGTCATTGTGCTTTGAGGACATATCAATAGAGGCAGAATTCACCAGGAAAAGAAGACTGTGAGCACTGCTCTATGTCTTTTGGCTCCTACTTGTCTGGGGGCATTTAGTTCCAGTTTTTAGGAAGAGCAGAAGGTTGTTACAGGGAGGAGACTGGATACCAACCATGGCTTGGAAGGGGCCGTAACTGGGGCTATTGACTCTGGAGTAGCCCAGAATGGAGGAGTAAAAATAGGCTGTGAAATCACAGAGATCCAGGTTCAAGTTCTGGCTTAGCTCCCCCATAGCTGTTTGTACAAGATACTTGAGCTCTCTGGACTTGGGTTCCTCCTCAGTAAAGTGAGAGTGGTCACCGGCGCCTCATGGGTGTGAGCTTTAAGTGTGATCACGTAAAGGCATGTGCGGGAAGTTTTTGTCACTCCAAGGAAGCCTGGGAAGAAGTGGGAGAGTCGGTATCTGA
The DNA here is from genome assembly GCA_004024625.1 of Mellivora capensis. Classification (NCBI taxonomy): domain Eukaryota; kingdom Metazoa; phylum Chordata; class Mammalia; order Carnivora; family Mustelidae; genus Mellivora; species Mellivora capensis. Next base: position 125,105 of record PISX010000082.1, on the reverse strand, counting down.
AGGCAACAGGGAGGGAAGGACTTGACAGGTAGCTCTAGTTGAGACCCACATGCAGGAGGCATGTAAAAAGATGTAGGACATCTCTAGAGGGCATCTTACCCTTAGTGGAGGGTCATGGTGGATGCCTGGGGGTGGGGGGGGGTCCCCGCCTGCCTGGGGAGGGAGCTGTCTGAGGAGCCCAGGCCCCTCCCTCCGATCCACCAGGAGATCACTCCACGCTTTCTTCCACCTGTCATCTCCTGCAGGTGCTGGGCCCTAAGCCAGCTCTGCCTGCAGGTACGGAGGACACGGCCAAAGAGGACGCAGCCAACCGCAAGCTGGCCAAACTCTACAAGGTGAGCCTCGGCTGCTCTGTTCCCTGGGTGTGGGAGGCGGGGGACTTGGTCTTCCCGATCTCTACTGCCGTGGGGATGTGGAACAGAGTGCCCTTGGGCTGGGGGACTCAGCTCCCACGTGTCTCTAGCAGACATCTGTCTACTTCCTCTGCCTTCCTGTGCCAGGAATAAGAGAATTTGATCAACTGTAGACACAGTCACATGCTGCTCATCTGTGCGTTCTTGGGCGGCACATAGTTTTCCTCTAGGTCTCAGTTTCCTCACCTGGAAAATGGGGGTAGGAGAGTAAGGTCAAGTTTGGAAGATTTCTAGGAGTCCACAGAGAAAACTGATTTAGGAAAATATTTGGGGAAATACTACAGAAATGGGCACATGCCCGTGTGTGTGTAGTTACTTTATTTATAATTTATTTCTTGTGATTTTTAAAACTCAGGCTGAGCTTGAGCTGAGGAACTGTGGCCTCATGGCTGAGCACTGGGTGAAAGCCTGGCCTAGCCCATGATGCTCATGTCGAGCCCTCGGCTTTTTTGTGGTAAAGTTACAACAAAAGGGTGTGCAGATTTCCATCACCTCTAAAGAAAAACCACATTGGTTTTTATTCTGATAAAAGAAAGAAATGTACATTCATGGGGCGCCTGGGTGGCTCAGTGGGTTAAGCCTCTGCCTCCGGCTCGGGTCATAATCTCAGGGTCCTAGGATCGAGCCCCGCATTGGGCTCTCTGCTCAGCAGGGAGCCTGCTTCCCCCTCTCTCTCTGCCTGCCTCTCTGTCTACTTGTGTTCTCTCTCTCTCTGTCAAGGAAATAAATAAAATCTAAAAAAAAAAAAAAAAAATGTACATTCATGAAGAAAATAGTAAGCAATACTCCAGAACATAAAAAGAAAACTATCAATGCAATTTCAATAGTTTAAGATAACAAGTGCTATTTTTTAAATATTTTAATTATAAAAGTAACGAAACTCAATTTTTAAAAAACCAGCCTCTCCTGCATCCTTTTTTAAGGGTTACCATGGTTACACGGCTATCATTTTGGTGAAAGAAGGCCCAGATTACATCTTTCTGTATCTAATTACACGCTTTTCCATCTCTGTTTGATATAAATGGATCCAAAGTATTCATGCTTTTCTGTGACCTTCTTTTCCCCTCTCAATGTGGCCAGGAATCTTTCTAGCACAGATCTAACTGGTCCTTTGTAGTAGCTCTGTTGTATTCTGTTTTCTGAATGTCAGAATCTCAGCAGACACTGATGGCCACTAGAATGTTTCCACCTTTACTGATTGCACACGGTCCCTCTCTGTGCACCTGTGCTGAGTATGGCCCTAGAGCAAGTTCCCAGACACAGATTTTTTGGGTCAAAGCCCAAATAATAAGTCAGTGATTGAAAATACCGGTTCCAGAGTCAGATTGCCTGGCTTCGAATCCCAGGTCTGGCTTTCTAGCTGTGCAAGTAGAACTATCATAGGGTTACTGCAAGGATTAAAGGAGTTCTGTAATGACAGAAGTTATTAAGTTATACAAATTGCTCAGAACCGCGTGTAGTAAGTACTCAGTAAATGTAGAACGTTTGTTACTTAAAGTTCTGATACATTATTAAACTGCACTCTGGAAGGGCTCCCAGATTACTGGGAACCTTGTCAACACTGGGGGTTGTCAGCGTTTTGGGCTTTGACTAGCATGGCACAGTTTCATTTTAATTTTGTGAAAGCTTTTCATTTTGGAATAATCTAAAGGTTTGCAGAGAAATTGCAAAGATAGGATAGAGGGTTCCACATACCCTCCATCCAGCTTCTCCTTAACATCTTATCATAACCAGAGACATTTGTCAACACTAGGAAATTGACGGTGGTTCAACACTGTTAACTGAAGGACAGACTTGGTTTGGGTTTCCCCAGTTCCTCGTTCCTGATTCCAATCCAGGATACCACACTGCATCTGCATTTATATTCTTCTTCTTTTTTAAAGATTTTATGTATTTGTCAAAGAGAGAGAGAGAACACAAGCAGTGGGAGGGGTAGAGGGAGAGGGAGAAGCAGGCTCCCTGCTGAGCAAGGAGCCCCATGCAGGACTTGATCCCAGGACCCTGGGATTATGACCTGAGCTGAAGGCAGACACTTAACTGAATGAGCCACCCAGGCGTCCCAACTTTTTTTTTTTTTTCACTAATGAGATTGACTGTCTCCTTGGCCAGCTGTACAGATCTGTGTGCTACCTGCACACCTGTGTCTTACCCCCCTTCCCTTTCTGTGCGGTTTCCCCATTACATGGGTATGAGGGTCACAGGTATGGCTGCAGAAAAGCAGAAAAGGGGAAGGGAAACCTGAGTGTGCCTTGGAGCTTGGTGAAGCGGGTCTGGCTCCTACTCTCCCATGTTGGTTGAGGTGGCAGTTGGGATGTGGGCCACCCATATGTCAGCTTGAGGGTGCTGCCTGGGCAGGCCAAAGTGGTGGAGGTCACTCACGTTCCTGTCCCTCGTCCCCTCAGGTCTCCAATGGTGCCGGGACCATGTCGGTCTCCCTTGTGGCTGATGAGAACCCCTTCGCCCAGGGGGCCTTGAGGTCCGAGGACTGCTTCATCCTGGACCATGGCAGAGATGGCAAAATCTTTGTCTGGAAAGGTACTGGGGAAAGGGGAGGGGTCTCTGACCAGCTCCCAGGCCCTCGGTGGGAGTCCTCTAGCCCTGGGAGGCTAGAGTGGGTGTTGAAGGTGTCCTGGGGCACAGCAGGCTCTGGAACAGAAATTGAGTCTTGTTTTGAAACCCAGGCTTTGCAATTGACTTGCTTTGTGATCTTGGGCACTTGGCTTACCCTCTCCGGGTAGATGTCCCATTTGGGCTAAAACCAGTGTTTCCCATGTATGTTACAATACCAGTTCTCTCAGAGGCTAATTGGCATCATGTCAAAAAAAAAAAAAAGTGTATACATCTTTGGTCAGATAAGTTCATGGGAAACACTGGTAATAGGCTTGTTGACTGCAGGACTTTTAAGAGCCTTAAACTTGCTAGTGTATTTTGGGGCTTTTCATGAAAGTGATTTGGTTTTTAAAATGGTATGCTAGAGGCTCGTGGAATCTGTAGGGAATGTCTTGTGGGGCTGATTATCAGAGGCTCTTGTAAAACATTGGCCCAGATGTTTCTGAGAGGACCCATTGGCATCCCACTTGGATGCTCTACTATTAGTCCAGGGGAGGAGGACAGAAGCAGGAGGGAGGTGGTGGGTGCACAGAGAAGGGCAGAGGGGGAGAGAGAGATGGAGCACTTGTAGCTGCTATTATTATTATTGTTGTTATTAATATTAATATTTGGACCCCTCAGCATTGGCTATAAGAAAGCTGGAGACTGTGGGCTGGCACCTGCTGTCCAGGAGCCGTGTAGGCATGGGAAGGCTCTCAGGGTTGGGGTGAACTTCAGACTGGGGAGTGGGAGGAGGTCCCCACTGCAGACAGATGGACTGGGGCAAGAAGGGGGCCTGAGGATGTGGTGCGTGGGCTTCAGAATCTTATCACAGCTTTCCCCCTTGCTGTATGGCCTTGGTCAAGTCACCTAACCTCTCTAAGACCTTGGTTTTCTTTTATGTCGGTGGGACAGGACGATAATGATCTTTCTCACAAAAGGTTGTTGTGTGGATTAAATAAAATCAGCTTTGCACCGTTCTGAGCACAGAGTATATGCTTCATAAATGGACCACAACTGTTGGTGTGGTTACTGTCATCAGTTAGGACCCCCAGGTGGACCCCCCAGGGGCTCTTGGAGTGGTCATCTTGGGGGCGGGGTCTGGGCTGGGCTGTCTGCAGCCTCAGAAGGATAGGGAGGGTGGTTCGGTGCTGCATCTCCTGGACCACTGGACGTTAGGACATAGCACTGACTCCGGGCGCCTCATCCCCCATCTGCCAACAGGCAGGCAGGCCAACACCGAGGAGAGGAAGGCCGCCCTCAAAACGGCCTCTGACTTTATCTCCAAGATGGACTACCCCAGGCAGACGCAGGTGAGTCTCGGAGCCGAGTGGCACAGTGAAGCTGGGTCTAGTTCAGCTGGGGTGGGGCTGGGATGGGGTGGGTGTCTCCCCCTGCTCAGTGTGGACTGGGTGTCTGAGTCTGCCCTGAGGACCTGTGCCGGGAGGCCCCTGTCCTCAGGGGGACCTGAGCCCAGCCTGCTCCTCCCTCTCTTGTCCAGGTCTCTGTCCTTCCTGAGGGTGGCGAGACCCCACTGTTCAAGCAGTTCTTCAAGAACTGGCGGGACCCAGACCAGACAGACGGCCCAGGCTTGACCTACCTCTCCAGCCACATCGCCAATGTGGAGCGCGTGCCCTTTGATGCTGCCACCCTGCACACATCCACGGCCATGGCAGCCCAGCACGGCATGGACGACGATGGCACAGGCCAGAAACAGGTGCCTGGCGGGTTGGGTGCGTGTGTCCAGGCCCCTCCCAGGCTCCCTCCCAGGCATCTCTGGCTCACGCATTGCCTCCTGCTTCCCTGAGGTCCTTCCTCTATGAGGTTTTGACCCCAGTCCTGGTGGGTAGGATTCTTTTGCCTTAGTTAATTTTCACAGCCAACATACCCCAAGCACCTGCTGTTTGCCAGGCCCTGGGCCAAGTGTCTCAGACCTCCCCCTGCTGGCAGGAGTGCCTGGTGTAAGCACAGCCACAGCTGATTGCTCAGACCTGTGCGGTCAGTGGACAATTGGAGGCGAGCACACAGATTATGGGAACAGAGAAAGGGCAAAAGGGGCGGGGTGGTTAGGGTAATCTTCACAGAGCTGGGGACACTTCGGTTGGGCCCCAGAGGGTGGGTCGAAGTTTGCTGCAAGAGAGGAAGAATGATGGGTATTCCAGGCAGGGAACTGTCCCAAGAGCCTAGGACTGCTGCATCCTCAAGGAAGGGCCTTGAATGCCGCATCCAGGACTATGGACTTGATCCCCTAACCAGTGGGTGCAAGTGAGGGTTTTCTTGCTTTCAAAGCAGACAGGCAACAAGCTCAGTTCTGTGCTTTTGAAACTTGCTGTGAAAATGGATTAGAGGCAGGAAAATGAAGGTTAAGATCCCCTGAGGAGATTGTTGTAATAGTGTAGACAAGAGAAGACAGCCTGGGCGCCAGGAAGGTCACGGTGAAGATGGAGAGGTTGGGGCTGGAGTTCAGAGATGTTTATGAAGTAGAGTCTACTTGTTTGTTTGTTTGTTTCCATTCCACATGCTAGAAGCAGCAGAAGTGTTCATTTTTATTCTTGCTTTTGTCATTGGTGGTATTATCACTCGTTCACGCATGCACTACTTTAGTGGGAGGGAAGGATGCAGTGCAAATGTTCCGGGTAGCGCCGGTGGAAAGAGCTCTGGCAGCCTGGCCGAGTGCCCTCTCTGAGCCTCACTCTTCTCACCTGTAAAAATGGGGTTTAATCTCACTCCCTCACCTAGAATTTTCAAGGTCCAGAGAATCTTGGTCTTGGAGAGCATAGTGGCTCTGTAGTACCACCAGGTGGCGCTGCAGGACCTCATGACCGCTTGGGAAACGCTCAATGGGGCTCTGGGAAGAGACCTGCCCCAGGGTCATTCAGAGGTCACCTAGGGATGCCCCTGCTTCTGGAGGTGATCTGTAAAATCCAGATAACTCATGAATGTTACAGATAACCCTATCATTAGTAATCACCTCAATCATAATTCTAAAATGAGAGTGGCTTCCCGCTACATAGCTGTCACCCTGTGAGAGAAAAGGCTGTGCGAGACTGCCTTGAGTAAACTCACTTCATCTCAGGACACGTGGAGGTGGGCACTCCTGTGTTACCTCCCCGAAAGCACGTTCTCAGTACCACTGTGCAGCTCCCTGTGCCTGTGCCGACCCCTCCAAGGGGGAACTAGGGGGTGGGGTGGGGGCATCCTATAAGGATCCGGGGTTTGAATCCTACTGGCTCTGTGATGGGGGCAAATGCTTGGGGTTCAGCCTGAGCCCCAGTGGAGCCACGTATAAAAAGCTCATCCTGTTGTATAACCAGACCCACCGCACTGAGGTTCCCCTGGTGGCCTGAGTTGGGGGGTGGGGGACTGCACCGCATCTGAGCCCAGCCTTGTCCTGGCAGATCTGGAGAATCGAAGGCTCCGACAAAGTGCCCGTGGACCCCTCCACATATGGGCAGTTCTACGGTGGGGACAGTTACATCATTCTGTACAACTACCGTCACGGCAACCGTCAGGGACAGATCATCTACAACTGGTGAGGCTGTGGGGTCATGTGGCTGGCGGGGGGGGGAGGGCTCCACCTATAGCCCCTCCTTGGGGGGGCCCCAAGCACTTCATGGGGCTGAGAGGCCTACGGTGGAATGGCCACACTGTGGTGGGGGGGGGGTGCTCCTACCTACAGGGTGACACCACTAGTCTTATTTCTTGAAACAACATTTAACCCATTCTTCCAAAAATAGCACATGACCCTTGTAGGAGGTGCAGTGAATAGGGAGAAGCAAACAGAAGCTCCCTCCCACAATTCCACGCCAAGTACTATACCTAGGGCCATTCTCCTCCCACGTGTCTTCTAATTAAAAATTATTTGAATTCCATTCAAATGGGCAGTGCATTCACGTCATTTGAAAATCGAGACAAAAATAAAAAGGTATCTGAGAAATCTTGTTCCCACCCCATCCCCCTTCACCCGATTCTCCAGTCCCCACCCCTCCATGAGTAACAGCTTTCATTCATTTTGTTATATATTCTTCCGGTAATTCTTCCTGCAACTAGGACTATATTGCTAGCTCCCTCCCTTCCCTATCCTTCAAAGGATAGCACCCTGTGTATATTGCCTTGCACTTTGGTTTTTTTCACTTGGTACTTCCTGGAGATTGACCCATGTCAGTACCTAGGGTACTTCCTTGTTCTTTTTTTTTTTTTTTTTCCCCTTTACAGCTGCATAATATTATGTTGTGTCGCTACACTGTCACTTATTTGACAGATTCCCTGCTAGTGCACACTTGGATTGATTCCAGTCTTTTGCTATTACAAGCATTGCTATGACTAGTGACCTTTAAACCAATATCATTTTGAATGTGTAGAGAAATGTCTGTAGGGTAAGTTCCCAGAAGTGGAATTGCTGGGTCAAAGACTAAATGCACTTGTCATTTTGATAGATGGTACCCAGTTTCCATAGATGGGCTTTGTAGCATTTCACGTTCCCAGCGGCACGAGTGAGTGTCTGTTTCCCCACAGCCTCGCTGGTGGACTGTGTTGTCAAACTTTTGGCTCTTTGTCAAACTTACCGTAGATAAGACAGCATCTTAGTATATTTTTAGCTTGTGCTTCTCTTGCTGGACCATCTCAAAACTTTCTGATGATGGTTGAATGTCTTCCTCTGTAAATTTTTTGTTTTGAAATAACTTGAGGCTTCCCAAAAAGGTGCAAAAATGGTACAATTTCCATGTACCCATTACACATCTCCCTCGCTAACCACAGTACAATGATCAAAACCAAGAAGTTAACATTGCGTGCAATACTATTTACCAATCTGTGGACCTTGCTTGGATTTCACCAGTCGCCCCACTCATGTCTTCTTTTTGGCCTAGGACCTAACCCAGGACCCCACATGGCCCTTAGTCATCATGCCTCCTTAGAGATGAATCACGGTGCCCTAATCTGTGACAGCTCCTCAGCCTCTTCTCTCATGGCCTTGGTACTTGGAAAGAGTGCCGGTTGGTTATTTTGTAGAATGTCTCTCTATGTGACAAAGTCAGACTTTTAAAAGCAGCTTCGAAAAAAATTTTTTTTTGAGTAGGTAATCCATACATGTACAAAATTCAGAAGGTGGCATTTTTTTTTAAAAAACAGCAGCTGCATCGTCACCTGGATTTGTCAGATTTTGTTTGCTTCTACAGGTAACACATGTTAGTTATGAGAAGTTTGGACAGTATAGGAAAAGTGGGGCAGAAAGCCAAGCCCCTGCTAAGTCCCCCCTCTCAGGGCGAGCTCCGTGGGTCCTTTGGTGGACATCTGTGCAGACTTCTCTGAGTAGGTTCACGGGAGGCTAAGTACTGATGTCTTTTTCTGCAAAGGGCTCATGTCCTGCTTGCTTCTCTGACCTGCTTCTCCCCCATAAGAAATGTCCTGGCCACCTTTCTCCACCTTGGCATCTTGGGGCACCTTCCCTTGTGGCTGCCCAGCCTGAGATGAGCCCACCGGCCGGCCTGCAGGACACATTTAAGAAAAGGGAGACCATTGGTTTTGCTCAGATCTCAGAAGAAGGCTAGATGTTGAGCTGGGGATGTGGTATGTGGGTTGGGTTCCTGGCACTGGCAGCTCTTGAGAGAATCCCTTTCCCTGTCAGTTTCACTACCTGTAATCTGGAGACTCGTGGGTTTCTCAAGGCCCAGGGCCAAGAAGACACTCTGGGTTCTGCGAACCTTGGTGCTGAGCATAGCTTCCTCTTCCAGGCAAGGTGCCCAGTCCACGCAGGATGAGGTCGCTGCGTCTGCCATCCTGAGCGCCCAGCTGGATGAGGAGCTTGGAGGGTCCCCTGTGCAGGTGAGACCAGCCTGATGCCCCACTGGGCCCCACCCTGCAATTCATCCGTTGGGTTCCTCCTCTATCCGACTGTCCATCCACCCGTCCCACACACATTTATGCAGCGGGGTGCCCGACACCATCCGCAGCTGGGGGGGCGCCCCTGTGCTAATGCAGTTTGCATTCTGGGGAGAAGGGTGTTCAACAGACACTCAGGCAAATAAATGTGTGATCACAGACTGCAACACGGAGAGAGGAGCTGGAGAGGCAGCATGGTGGTGCATGCAGGCAGAGGGCAGACGTGGAGCCAGCCTCCTGTGGGTTGAATCCTGTCTCACCTCTGGGTGACCATGGACAAGTCCCTTAGCCTCTCTGTGCCTGCATAGTCTCAAAGTATCCTCTCTCTGCCCAGGATTGTCATGTGGATGAAGAGTTAATATCAGTAAAACATTTAGAGCCATGCCTGGCCCATAATAGTCCCCTGTTACATACGTGTAAAGTGTAAGGACATACAGATCCCAGGTAAGATCTAACTGGATTAGACAAGGACCTCCTTAGGAAGGTACTTTTCTGCTGGGACCTAAGGAGTGAGTAGGAGTTGGGCAGGCACATTATATGCAGAGGGAAGAGTCTATGCAAAGGCCCTGAAGTGGGTGGGGGCATTGAGCAGTAGAACAAGGGACAGAATGCCATGAGAGAAGTCTCAAGAGGTTCTCAGAGGGGCCAGACCACCCAGAAGCCATGGTGAGGATTGACCTTAACCCTGAGCAGAAGAGGATATTGCTCCATGGTAAATGTGATGTGAAGGGATTTATGGGTTTAGGAGGTTCCGCTGGCTGGGCAAGAGGGGTCTCTCCATATCTAGAAAGCTCTATTCTTACCACTCTGCCATCTTTCATGCCCTGGGCTGACGTCACCATTCTGAAAGAATGTCCACGAACAACCCATGGGTTTCTATTTAAGGGAATATTTGCAAACATGGATTCTCTTGTTCTTGGACTGGACTCAGGGTCAGTAAGGCAGGTCCTCATGGGAGGGGAGAGCAGCCAAGGCAGTGCCTGGGGGCCATGAGGCAGTGGTGCTGTCTCCAGCTTTCCGGAAACTCCCCTTGTCCCCGCCCAGCTCCTGTGTGCTGGGCGTGCAGACACCAGTGTGCTGGCCTGGTCTGGAGGAAGGGCCTAGGCCACACTGGCTCGGGTGGGGGCGTAATCTTGCTGCCACACAGAAGCACGGATACCCCTGCTCTCCTTGCCTGACTTGCTCTCTTGTTGCCCTGCCAGAGCCGTGTGGTCCAAGGCAAGGAGCCCGCCCACCTCATGAGCCTGTTTGGTGGGAAACCTATGATCATCTACAAGGGCGGCACATCCCGTGAGGGTGGTCAGACGGCCCCTGCCAGTACCCGCCTCTTCCAGGTCCGGGCCAGCAGCTCCGGAGCCACCAGAGCCATTGAGGTGAGGCCCAGGCCCTGGACCCCAGGAGGGACTGGCCTGCTTGAAACCTCCCATGCTTGATGGGTAGATGTCTGGGCATGGGACTGGTTGGAGGCGAGGGCTTTTGGGTCAGGGGTTAAGAGGCAGCTTTTTGTAACTTCCCTGGCCTGGGAAGCAGAATTGTATGTCCTAGACTTCCTCTTGTCTCAAGGGAGCCTGGAGCTTCTTGCATACCTTTCATAATGGGAAGTTTATTGCCTAAGAAGTAGTCCGTTCTTCCCCATGGGGACACTTCCTGATTTCATGCCACATGGCTATCATCCCTTTTATGGTGGAAGGTGCAGACCTGAACATAATCCTATAGAATGGTCAGAGCAGCCTAGAGGGGAATGGGACTATACCCTCCTTTGTTCTGGGCACTCAACCTCTGTTAATGCAACCCAGAATTCTAGAATGACTATGTTAAGCCACAGCACATTAGTGAATCATGGGAATCAACTAAACCCCCCACTGTCTAAACTCCGTGCCCTCAGCTATGATGGGGGTGCTCTTCCAGGTCTCCAGCTAAGAGCTGGTCCTGCTGCAGGGTCTCCTGGGTAGTAAGGAGGGGGCCGAGGATTTTCTGTCTGGTTTCTGATTAATTGAGTGCTGCCTTCCCAGATTATTCCTAAGGCTGGTGTGCTGAACTCCAACGATGCCTTTGTCCTGAAAACGCCGTCGGCCGCCTACCTGTGGGTGGGTGCAGGAGCCAGCGAGGCAGAAAAGACAGGGGCCCAGGAGCTGCTCAGGGTACTGCGGGCCCAACCTGTGCAGGTGGCAGAAGGCAGTGAGCCAGGTAGGAGTGGGGGGTGGAGAGGCATGGTGTTCTCTGGGGACTGTAGCTCTTAGGTTCCCTCCCTTCTTTCTGCTTGGCGGGGCCTCAAGATCCTTGCCCCTTCTAGTGCCTGCCCCCGAAGGTGTGTCCAAGAAAAGCAGGTTGAATTCAAATGAGGGCTCTGGTCAGTGAGAGGGAGGCCTTTAGGAGCTAAGAGAAAGGAGAGCTCATTGGGGGCTGGGGTATTCAAGGAAGGCTGCTGGAGGAGGTGGTCACTTGCTAGGAAGCCTTGAAAGACAGGCAGGAGTAGAAGCTTCATGGGGGAGGAGGACAGCAGTCTCTTCTAATCTTCAGAATCTCCAAGGACAGAATTGCCATAAACCTGCTCTGTTTCCAGAATGTAGGGAACATCTTCTTTATGCCAGCCCTCAGTCTCTCTTCTTTTGCTCTGAGCCCATTCCTTCCCGCCTGATGCTAAGTAGGAATGGGGAGGAGCAGCTCAGTCTATAGCTGTACTGCCCAGCGGGACGTTCTGAGAGGCTGGACATGTTCACCCCTGCCTGGGCCAATATGGTGGCCGCTAGTCACACTGGCTACTGAGCACTTGAAATGTGGCTGCTGGGAATCAATGAGAATGAGGAACTTAATGTTTAATTATACTTAATTTTAATGAACTTCAGTAGCCAAATGTGGACAGAGCAGGTGTAGTGGAAAGAACGGTTGGCAGAGGGGTGGATGGATTCAGATAGGATTTGTACCCTGGCTTTACCACTTAGTAGCTGTGTGATGCTGGGTGAGTTGCTTACCTTCTCTGAGCCTCTGTCACCCCATTGTTGAGCAGGGATAATTATCCCCAGCCTGCAGTGCTGGCGTCATTTGGAAGCCAGAGGTAGTCCTGGCTGTGTGTGTAGGGCCAGATCGGCTCTCCGGTCTCTGTTTCATCACCTTCGGGTTCCCTCAGGCCCCATCCCTCTCTGGTCCCCTGGGATTTTAGGGTGGAGGAGGGTTGAGACCAGTGGGTCGTTCTAGGGCAGGGTTTTTACCGCAGGATCTGATGAGCGGCACTGGGGGGAGGTCTGCCTCCCCTCAACTGCCGCGGCCTCCCCTTACAGACAGCTTCTGGGAGGCCCTGGGCGGGAAGGCCGCCTACCGCACATCCCCACGACTGAAGGACAAGAAGATGGATGCCCACCCTCCTCGCCTCTTCGCCTGCTCCAACAAGATCGGCCGTTTTGTGGTGAGCCCCTGCGGAGGTCTCTGCCTCTCCTTCCCCATCGGGAGTCAGGCTTCCCAGGAGTGTGGTGCCAGCAGCGGGGTGGGGGGGGGCAGCCCTTGAGGGCATAGCAGGGAGGGAGGATCCCCTCTAGGCTGGAGCATCTCCCTCCTGAGCGCAGACCGAGTGCGCCGAGCCAGCGGAGGGAATGCCAGGGCCTGGTGCGCTGTCACTGACCCCTTCTGTTCCTTCCCAGATCGAAGAGGTTCCTGGCGAGCTCATGCAGGAAGACCTGGCCACAGATGACGTCATGCTCCTGGACACCTGGGACCAGGTGGGTGAAGGACAGAAGGTGTAGGCTGTCTGGGCTGGGGGACGGGGAAGCACTACACTTCTAGCTCTAAGATCAGTTTGCCAGGTCTTAGTGGAAAGGTCCCTGCACTACAGTGAGTCCCTTCCCCCTTCTGGGCCTCCATTTCTGCCTCTGCAAAATGGGAGTGATGGTACCTACTTTGCTTAATTCAATAAAATGAGATGTAGATAAGATCTACAAACTCCAGAGTACCCTATAAATGCAAGTCAGATGACCGGTATCCTTGCCTAGGCCGTAGCAGAGTGTGAGCTCTTTAAATCTGTTGACCAAGAGGCTTGAAGTTAGCATATCATACGCAGGCGTTAGCTGTCCACAGAGTGACACCCGGAAGTTTCGAAGTGCGTCTCCTGTTTTATAGGGCTCTGAGCTCTCCTTCTTCTCCTCGGGAAGGCTGTTGGGTGGGACTGGCAGGGGACAGAGCCATTCATTCAGTCAACCGATATTAACTGAGCCCTGCTTCGTGCCAGACACTGCTCTAGGTGCCGGGGCTAGAGCAGTACATAAAGCAGACATTCCCCTGCCCTCGTGGGGCTTACGTGCTCATGGGAGATGGCAGTCAGTAAGCCTTCCCATCAGAGCTATCAGAATTCTGGGAGGCAGCCCCAAAGGCGTGTCTCCCCTCTGCCTCTGCTTCCTGGAATGCCCAGTTAGAAGACAAGTACTAGAATGTTCACAGCTTGAGTCCCCCAGCTATGGTGAGCGATCGCTCCACTGGCTCCGTAACCGGTCTGCTCATCTGCTCGTTCATTCACTCAGCCAGCATTTCCTGCACACGCCCGTCTTCCAGGAACAGTGCTGGAATCCCATATGTGCACGAAACAGACGCCTCCCTGCCGTGAAGGGGCTTCTGGTTGAGCAGGGGACGCATCTGTATATAAGTGAGAGAAGTCAAGCCCGGTGTTTCATTGCCCAATATCTGTGTATCAATTACAGGTGCTCTTTAAAATATGTTAGATGTGCATAAAAATGTTTGTATTAGAAAATTTGTATTCAAGCTCAAACCTGGTATTTTTCTAAGCCTCAGATTTGCGCAGCCCAGACACACAGAAACGGCACCGAGCAGGCTCAGGCATATTTGCTGGGAGGATGTGTGTGGCCACTCCCTTGCTGAGCAAATCAGTGCCCATAGAGGGACCATTTATGCACTTGTAGAGCGGGATCTCAGACTCAGTGCCCAAGGCTCCTGCTTAGCAGTGTTGGTGAGGGAGGGGCTGAGATGGCGGGGGGCAGGGGGGCGGACACAGGCTGCTGGAGCCTGAGGCAACCTTGGAACTGCTGGTCCGAAGTGGGGCGGGGGGCTGACCCTCAGCTTCATCCACACAGAGGTGAAGCCCCCGGGTTGACAGATCCTCCGGGTTTTCAAGAGAACTGGGAAGTCCAGATGTTAATGGAAGCTGGGAATTACACTTGTCTGAAGAGACAGCGTAGATCGACATGTGATGGCGTTGGCCAACAAAGCATGCCAGTAGGCTGTCAGTTTGTAGACCTGGTTCCAAAGCTTCCCAGTCCTTCTCTGTGGACTCTGTTAGAGGCAGCCTGTGTCCTGTGTCCGGCCCCCGGACCCTCCCTGTGGTCGGGATCCTCACACCCCTCTCATTTCACATCTCTCTCTAGGTCTTTGTCTGGGTTGGAAAGGATTCTCAAGAAGAGGAGAAGACAGAAGCATTGAGCTCTGGTGAGGACCGAGTGTGCCTGTGGGTCTGTGTCCTATGGTGTGGTGGGAGCAGCTACCCGCATGGGTCTGGGGAGTTCCTGACCAGAGCCCTGCTGGCTGACCAGATCTGATTTGGGAGCTGGGGCCCTTAAGCTGGTTCATTAGTATCTCCCCATAGAGGAGAGCGAGACTGAGAAAGGATATAAACTTCGTGAAGCAGGAAGTTGAACTGTCACCCCGTGTCTTTTGGGGTTCATGGGCACGGTGGTGGAAGAGCCACGTGGGGTCATTGCCCTTAAGGGATGGTGGCATCTAGTGCAGGGACAGTAAGACCAGAAGCCACATTAGGCAACTCCTGCCCTGAAGCCCCTCTCCCTGCTGAAGAGGGCACTAAGGATTTCTGGGGTTTCCTTTCCCTGCACATGTCTATCTACAGCTAAGCGTTATATCGAGACGGACCCAGCGAATCGCGACAGGCGGACCCCCATCACCGTCGTGAAGCAAGGCTTCGAGCCTCCATCCTTTGTGGGCTGGTTCCTCGGCTGGGATGACAACTACTGGTCTGTGGACCCCTTGGACAGGGCCATGGCCGAACTGGCGGCCTGAGGAAGGACAGGCCCCACCCCTGTCCCTGGTCAGTGCCTTTTCTAACAGACCATCCGTCAGAGACCTTACAGTGAGCAGGGCCACTCTGGTGTGTGTGAGTGTGTTTTTACCGTAGCCAAAAACAGCCACGTGAAAAGTCACGGTCCTTGCGAAATTGTCTCAAGTATCTGTACTTTTGGGAAATTGAATTCAATAAAAGCTTTTGGAAGTGCGTGAACCTGCTGCAGATGCCTATGTCCTGGGATTCCTCTGGGGGTGCCCAGGGAGGGGCCTCACCGGGGCCTTGGCTCCGGTGAACGAGCTTCCTTCACCCTGGGTGTGAATCCTGGACCTTCGAGAAGCCGACGCCAGGATGTGCTTGGAGATGGGTCCAGGGGACTGTCCTGTGTGGAAGGGAATCGGGAGGGGCCCATCCCAGATGGCCACGCAGTCCGGGGAAGCCTGCCAGAGCTGTCAGGGAATGCCTGAGTGCAAGGAAAACCAACAAAAAACCCCAAAACAATCCCCCATCCCCCCAAAAAAGAAAAACTTTTTAAATGCTATGGTCCCATTTTTGTTATTTCTTATTGTGGTATAAAGTACATGTAATATTCATTTGGACCATTCGTAAGTGGCATCCAGTGACGTCAAACACGTTTACAGTGTTGTGAGGTCATCACCACAATCTATACCCAAACCTCTTTCATGTCCCCAACGTACGTGGTGTGCCCATTACACAGTGACTCCCGTTCCTCCCTCCTCTCTGCTGGTAACCTTTATTCGACTTTCAGTCTCCATGAATTTGCCTTTTCCCGTGCAAAGTTTGCCCTCTGTCTGGCGTGTCGCACTTAGCAGCATGTTTCCAAGATTCATATGTTTTGTAGCAAACATCACAACTGCATTCCTTTTAGTGGCTGAATACTAGCCCACCACATTTGGTTTATCCATGCATCCATCCATGGGCACTCAGGTCATTTCCACGTTCCGGCTGTTGTGAACAAGACCACTGTGGACACAGGCGTGCAAGTCTGAGCCACAGTCCCAGCCAGTGTAGGAGCTGCGCTCCCCCCAGGAACAGCCGTGGTGTCTTATCTCCCCACTCCACTCTGTCATCGGGAGGTGTGGCTTTAGTGCACATGTGGGGACAGAGTTCAAAGCCAGCAGCTGGGGCCTTAGTCATTTGCATTCACTGCCTGGAAGCCCGGACAGGGTGCGTTCTTCCAGCCAACGTACCCTGTAACTAACCTGCCTGTACCTTCCTGGCTTCCTCTGCCTCCCGTGAGTCATTCTGCTGCCCCAGAGCTATTTGGAAAAATCTCGGCTACTGAAGTTACTGTCACAGAAGGTGCCCTTGAGGCTCCCAAAGCCATGGGAGAGGGACTTGCTCCGTGCCCCGCTTTGTCCCCCAGGGCCCTGAATCTCTGCTCCCGCTTAAGGTGTCCCAAAGTCCCTTTTAGACTTTCCCATGAGCTCCTTCTAGAACTTTTCTCCGTGGATGTTCCAAACCAGAGCAAGAAACTGCTGTGAAACGGATCCCTTTTCCTCCCTTCTATCCTTCTGGTCTTTTCTCCCCACGTTCCCCCCACCCCCCCGGATTTTGTTCTGTGCCACCTGCTCCTCCTGGTCTCCACCCATTACAGAGTGAGACTCCCATGCCTGGGTCTGTGGAACAGAGACCAGTGTGAAGGTTTGTGTGGTGGGAGGGGTGTGTGTGTTTACGCTACCATTTCCAGAGCTGGGGCTCCCTCAGATTGCCCAGGGAGCCTTTTAAAATCACAGATGCCCTGGGGGCCCTACCTCCAGAGACAGTGATTCATCGCAGATGCAGACAGGATAAGGGGAGTGGAGAAGGAATTTTCCAGGTGAGACAGGAGGGGAAGTCTTGCCTCTCAGGCAGACTGCAGCAAAAACAGTGGGAGTGATGAGGGAGAACATCGTGCTCAGAAACAGACAGCGGCTGGTAGGACTAGAACAGCTGGGGAGGGCTAGGCCTCCCATCTGAGAGGTGGGCAGGGCCCAGGGCACCTCAACTACCACACTAAGGGGTTGGGACCTGATCTTGTAACTCCTGCCTCACCCCAAAGGGTTACTTTCACAAAGTGATCAACTTGACAAAAGCAGATTCCTGGAACAAAAGCAGCATTTTCACCTGGAACTTCTAGAACCTTCTCTAAGAGGCAGGTGGAGGCCTGTCTAGAAAAGCCGGCTCACACCCTGGATACTTGTGGGAAGACAAATTGCAAGTGGACCTGTCCCTGAGTTCACTTCCTCTACTGCCATTCAAGGTGGTTTATTGGCCAATTTGAGTTTATTGCTGGCTGTGGTCTTCTGACAGAGCTCCACTATGCTCAGAAAAAGGAAGTTGCCTAAGGCAACGGAGCCATCTGGACTTCATATTTCTCTCTCAAAGGCAAAATGAATTGAGAACACAATCACATCAACCACATAGTTTCTCTTCCTAACAATTTTTGCCCTCAAAAAAGTGACCTTGTGTCCTGTTACCTACAATGTGTGTGTCATCGTGATGGGCCATGACAGGTGCCAAAGAGGCTGGCCTGGGTTTGAATCCCATGTCCAACCTTGGGCTGGTCAGGAGGTATTGATTGTGTACTTGGGGCTGGACAGTGTGCAAGGCAGTGGGAATGGGACAGACCACTGGGTGACAGGAGGTCCTGTCCTGTTTGGATTAAAGCAAAGGGAAATTAAACTAGTGTGGGTTTAGGGTGTCCATGGATCTCAAACTCCCCAGGGAAAGTGTGGGGGCAGGTGCACCAGAGGGAGCCTAGACAAGAAAGACAGATGGACAATTGTAAGCTCTCCTCCTTTTCTGGCTCATGAAAAGCACACCAAGAAGCCAATGCAGCTGGCCCAGGACAGGAGGATCTCCTGGGCCACTTCTGAAAAATGAAATCCACAAAACACTAAATGCAGGCAGAAACATACTCTTTCACCCAAAGAAAATGAGTAAAAGTGCATACTTTATTATGTACAGCATAGGAAAGGGAGGCCATGTGGAAAAACCTCTCGAACCAACACTCACCCTAGAGACCCCTATTATGCTCCCTCCTCTCAAGCAATTTAATCCCACCCTATTGGGCTATGAATCCACAAGACAGAGAGGTGAAGACTGGTATCTGCAAATAGGGAAACTCCAGGAACAGAAAGCACGGTTACCCTGAACCCAAGAAGAGATTTTCAGCCAGGATATGGAATTGTTTCCTGGCCCTCAGGGGTTGCCAGCTGACCAAAGATATAAGAGCATTATTTAAAATGAGTAACTTGAGTTCTAAGAAAAAATGCTCCATATACACTTATTAAACTCAGCGTGGAACCTGGATACATGGCTCAAGGTTTCCTAAGATAAGCTTGGAAATGGGGGATCAGGGAGGGGACACTCCTAGTGTGGGACTGACAGTGATCTAGCTAAGGACAGATAGGCAGGCTGGGCTCTGGGTAGGGCAGACTTCTCTAGGTGAATTCAGAGCCTCAAGGAGGAATGTCGCCAGCCAGGTTTTTGGGCCAACAGGAAGAATGCCAGGTTGCTCAGATTCACACCATTTGCGAAACTGAAGGTGCTCCCTATTACTGCAAAATAAGCAACTGTGGTCCAGAGGGGCTGACCACTTCCTCTTTCAGCATTGACCTTGATGACGGAGAAAGAGGATTCCACAAATAGAAGAGACCTAGATCTGTATATATGTCCTAAGTTTGACAGTGTCTTGCCAAGCTCATTGGCTATTATCTGCCCAATATATTGTGAATTCCTTACGGTATTTAATGAACAGGACTGGTAGCCAAAATATTTCACAGTGTACAAGAGTTAGTAGCATGCAGACAGTAAAATAGAACGGCTTCCTGAAGACATTTTTTTAAAAAGTATTAGTCCTCAAGCTATTCAAATGGGTATATAAACAGTTGCTCATAGAATTTAGAGAAAGTGTCATTTAAAAAATCAGAAACTGTTGAGAACCTGATATAGGAAAATAGGCAAAAGTGAGAAAAAAGCACTTTTGTGACAAGTATGTAGCTGGTTTTGAAAGAGCACAGACGACTCATTTGGTCATAGAGAGGCTCAAAGAAGTTTCGAGCAAAAAAAGAAAAGAAACATATTATTCTTAAAAGATCTTTGTGACAGTGGACTTAAAAGTCTTTCAAGGGTTAAGATCATCTTTCTCACTGATCTTGACCATCTCCTTCAGTGTTAAAAGGTACAGGCAAGAAAATGCCTCCTTGAGACAGAGGGTTATTTTGAAGCACCGCCTGGAATTCGAAAGAGAGCGGATGGCAGGAATGTTTCCTTAAGATTTCCCGAAAGTAAGGCACGTGTGGCCCAGAGAAGCTGGTCGCAGCCTAAGGTCTCTGCTTTCTGCAAAGCATTTGTCCAGCCAGGGTGTCAAGTGGTGGTTATAACCTATTTACTAGCCTTTGGTCTGGCTGCAGATAGAGGGTGCAGAATGACCCAGTAAAAAGTCAAAAGAAGGGGGATTTAACCTATTACATGATGATCTAAATATATGAACTTTTAAATATTTTAAAGAGTAAGAAATTATCTCCTATAAATCACCAGTCCCCTCCCTGAACTCCTCTTTCTCAGTATTTACAAGCTAATAATCTTCACCTGTTGCTAGGATCACTACACATTCTAAGAACCTTGCAGTCAATATATGGAAAGGGAAAGAGAGGAAGGATAGCGGAAGTCCCGCCCTCCTCTCTCCTCACGGGTTAAGGGCTGATTTGGTCCCCACTCTACCCTGGAAAGGAAGGGCGCATCTTTGCATTGGCCTCCGAGGCTCACTGTTTTGCCCCCATGATGCCTTGCAACATGTCTATGGGCAGGGGGAAGACGATCGTGGAATTTTTCTCAGCAGCGATGGTGGTCAGCGTCTGGAGGTACCGCAGCTGGAGGGCTGCCGGAGACTCGGTGATGACCATGGAGGCTTCTTTCAGAGCCCTAGATGCGTTCATTTCTCCCTCGGCAGCAATGACCTACGCGATAGGACCGGGGAGTGGGTAAAATGGAGAAAAAGGCAGTGTTCAAACCTAGGTAGGTATACTCAACCTTGCAGGGCCGAGAAAAAACGGTTTTAAGAAATCGATTTCCAGTTACCCAGTTTGTATACATCCTTTTTCCTCTATCTGATTTGCCAGGTATGTGCCTGAGATCAAGACATCCTCTTTTACTGCGACCTTTCTTGCATGCTTCAGGGGATCAGGGGTTGGGAGACTGACCAATGACTGGATACGAATCCTTTTGCAAGTGAAATGGGTTTCCTGTTCTTTGATTGCTAAGAAAGGAAGAGAACCTTACAGAGCTGAAAGCGGATGACCATTAAAAATACTTTTTGAGCGGCGCCTGGGTGGCTCAGTCAGTTGAGCATCTGCCTTCCTATCTCAGGGTCCTAGGATGGAGCCTGGAGTCCTGCTCCCTGCCCAGCAGGGAGTCTGCTTCTCCCTCTCCCTCTACCGCTCCCTCTGCTTATGCGTTCTGTCTCAAATAAATCTTTAAAAAATATATATATTTTTAATGAAGATGGCTGTATGATTTTTTAGCACATAAATGCAGAGGCAGTGCAAAGAATTGCATGTGTGACTTTCAACAAAACTTCCATTTCCACCCACTTATTTATATAAACAAAAGTTCTGACTCCTTATATCTATAAAAATGAAAAGTTAAGACTAGATTGATGTTTAGTCTTTTGGCAATAAGTAACAGCCGGCTACAGAGACATGAATTCTTTGTCTTGTTAAGAGAAGCATTTCTAGTTAAAAAAAAAAAAATTACTGAGGAGACATTCTGAAACATTTAAATGCCTTGCTTGTAGTCACGGGAAATTTTTATAATAATTTTAACTTCAATACTAAATGTGTTGCGGTACGGTAATAAAATGACTCACGACAAAATATATTGTATTAGGAAAAGAAATCCGTGGAGGAGGTGGAGTGGAAACAAGTTCAAGGAAAAGAAGGGACAGTAAAACATGCCCGACCACGAGAACCTTATTTACATTTTTAAAATAGATTGTGGAGTCATTATGTCATTTGAATTTCACTGGGTACCTTTAAAAGAATGATGTTCACAGTTTTAGTGTGAAACGTCAATATTTAAAGCATACCAGGGATGATTATGCTCAGCCAAGTGTATCAATTCAAATGAAAATCTTTACAGGTCTATTTAAAATGTGTGATGGGACCATACAGTTTTTCCAAATTCTTCGAGAGATTAAATGAGCATAAGCATAAGAGCTTGAACATCACTGGGTGGTGGGGAGGCTTTGGAATGAGATGGGCTTTCACGCAAATCTCGAACCAAAAGCCTCACCAGCTGAGTGTCTTCACGGGGGTAATTTAACATGCTGAGCTCTGGTTTCTTATTCTTAAAATGGGAGAGCACCTGCCTCCTCGGGCCACGGTGAGGAGGACAGAAAGCTGAAGCCAAATCAAGGCAGTTCCTTTTACTTCATGATCCTCGGAGAAGAGGGCTGAAGATACCGGGATCCTCAAGCTTCACTGGGCAGTTCTACTAGGATATTCGCACACGGATCTCAAGATATTCACAGTTCCTAATACTTGCACGAGAATCAGGATCCAAAGCAATGGTCTTAGGACCAGTGGAGTTACGATTACTTAACACCGTTACTGCTGGGGGCCGCGTTAGGGGTCAAGCCCTGGGCAGGAGCTAGGGGTAGAGGATGGATTCCCTCGCCTCCTTCAGCAACTGGTCGAGCAGGGCACACAGACAGGGAAACTGGACGCTTTTCCAGAGTGACAAATGTGGACAGAGATGGGTACGAGGCTCAGTGCCAGCCCTCAGGGGAAAGCAGTTTTTGCAGGTGAGGTGGTAAGATAAATAAGTTGAACAGGACAGGGCAAAAGCTTTGCTGTTTGGACAAAGTTGAAGAATACTTCAGGCAGCACACATGGAAAGGTACTGTGGTATATTAAAAAAAAAAAAAAAAAAAAAGCTGGTGTATTCCAGAAAACCGTAAGTGGCTGAATGTGGTGTGAGGCCGAGGGGAGGCGGGGGTGCTTGTTCTGCAGGCTGTAGGCAGTGGGAAGCTGCTGAAGTTTCCAGCAGGAACCTCACTGGGTCTAGCTGGAGAGGACAGGCTGACAGATGCCTGGGGACAGATGGGGAGACTCGGTGAGGGGCCAGTGGGACAGCCTTGGAGTGACCAGGGCGATGTAGTGGGGATGGAGGGAGGAAGGGGCTGGGAGGCTATTCAGGAGGACAGTCAGCAGTATGGAGGCTGACTGGGTACAGGAAGGGAGAGGAACTGAGGCAGGGCCCTGGGTTTCTAGGTTTCGGGTGCCTTGGGGGTCCCATTAGGTTAGATGGGGGATATCAGATGTGATATTACCAAGAGAAGGCACTCAGTTTAGAGGATAAAAATCTCAGCTTATCAGGATGTCCTACCTAGGTCTTCGAGAAGGGGCAGGAGCCAGGTACACACCAAGTGCCTCATGTAACCGTGCTCTAAGGCA
Source organism: Mellivora capensis (assembly GCA_004024625.1). Taxonomy (NCBI): domain Eukaryota; kingdom Metazoa; phylum Chordata; class Mammalia; order Carnivora; family Mustelidae; genus Mellivora; species Mellivora capensis. Next base: position 102,750 of record PISX010000082.1, on the reverse strand, counting down.
GGCACTGTACGTACAGAATGTAAAACCGAGCTCAGCCCCGAGAACAGATGACATGGGTTTTTCCATGTCATCTCAGATGGCCAATAAGGCACTTTTTTCCCCCCCTGGACATGGACCAACTGCAAAGCTATCTCATCTCCCACTACCAGCCAACACACAGTCTCTTGGCTGGGCAGCCGGACCCACCAGGCTAGGCACACCGTGTTGTCTAAACACTGGCCTCGTAGATGCTGTGAGTGGGACCTCGGAGAGCAGAGCCAACTGCTTGTGGGGCAGCCCCATGCTGATCAACACTTTGTATCGCTTGATCCATCATGTGAGAGTCGGGCATTTTCAGGCCTTTGAGGCTGGTACTGTGGTCTCTCCTTCCAGAGCCGGGGCGGGCCGGGCTGAGAAGGGCAGAGAAAGGGGATTCTGCGTTTCTGCACTCCCCCCTCTCAATTAATGGATGATGAGGCCCTGGGAATATGAGCCTGAAAGCACGTGCCAGGCATTCTTTCAGAGGTGTGAGAAAGGAAATCAGGAAGGATGCAAGCAGGAAAGGTACTACATTCAAGTCAATCAGAACTGGTCTATACACTCGAGAAAGAGGTTTGCTAAGATACAGCCAAGCTTGCGGGAGAATCTGTCCTCTTTTGTGCCGGGCTCCTTTCTCTCAAACCATGTTACATTCACTCTCTTCATTGCCTGGTGCTCCTTTGCGTGAATAAAGCAAACTCTGTCCATTCAACGGCAAGAGACATGCAGACAGTTTCCAGTTCGGGGTACTACAAAATGCTGCTGTGAACGCTCCAGCACATGCCTTTTGGTAAACACGCAAGTGCATTTCTGTTGGATACACACTGCCAGACGGCTTTCCAAAGTCTCTCTTCCAAAGAGACTGTAAATTTCCAAATTTACAATCTCGCTAACAAAATCAGAGCACCAGGTCCTCCCTCCCTCACACTCAGTTCTTTCCTTTTTTTTTTTTTTTTTTTTAAAAAAACCATTCTGGTGGATATCTAGCATGGCATCTGCATGGGATCTGAATTTGCATTTCCCTGATGTCTAATTGACTTGAGGAATTTCTCTCTGAAGTCTCTTAGTCTAGAGGCTCTCCTACCCTTTTCTTTCCCAGTTTACATATTGAGGAAACAGAGACCCTATTTTCCATGAGAACCTGAATATATGATTTTTATTTAACAGAAGGGAAAGACTCCTTGTGATTCTATGTGCTCACCCTAATCTTTTTTTTTTTTAAAGACTTTATTTATTTGACAGAGCAAGATCACAAGTAGGCAGAGAGGCAGGCAGAGAGAGAGAGGAGGAAGCAGGCTCCCTGCCAAGCAGAGTGCCCGATGCGGGACCGGATCCCAGGACCCTGAGATCATGATCTGAGCCGAAGGCAGAGGCTTAACCCACTGAGCCACCCAGGCGCCCTCACCCTAATCTTAAAGACAGGCACAGCCCAGGTCCGCGAGAAGAGTCTAGATGGTCCCTACAGTCTCATCTAAGTGGGAGCACAGTTATTCAGCATTCTAACGGGCTTCCTCCGTCTCTTCCCATTGTTATCAGGGATTCTCCTTCCTAGCTGGTGAGAACACCTGCAGATAGTCCATCACGGCAAGTCCAAAGGAGGCAGTCAGGAGCAGAGGGGAGTTCTCATTTCTGTGGTCACTCATCAACCGTGTGACCTTGAGGAAACCACAGAAATTTTCTGGGCTTCAATTTTCTTCATCTAAACGGTGGGATGGCAAATGAATTTCATTTTTAGAGCCCATTCCAAGCAGTTGAGGCTTATTACCTGGAGGGCAATAGGAGGATTCTGAGGTCAAGTCTAAGCTCAGTGGAAAACAGTGCTGCGGTTAATTACCAGCAGGGGAATAGGAGGTGGGAGGGGCAGCATCGGGGCCAGGTTATTTGTCCCCTCCAGAAGGTATAACCTCTAAGGACATTTCAGGCTCTGACATTCTAAGTCGTCTATGTGTGGTAAGTTCCATTCAATATGGCTTAGAAATGGGGCTGTTGGTTAATGACATATTCTAGATAAAAGCAATTCCTAATTTTCAAAATACTTATTAGCACACAGTAGGGCATCTTTAATGTTACCGAAAATACCACTTAGTCTTCTCAGGGTGATGACTGTGAGAGTGAGTCCTTGAGGCTTCTGCAGCATTACCAGCTGTCCTCATAAGCATTAGTTATTACGTTGGGAAAACCTACAATCCTGGTCAGTAGAAAATTCTGGGCATAGTGTGTCAAAGGAGCTACTACTCTATTTGGTGTTGGCTAAGAAATTATAGCACCTGACTTGCAGCTTAAAGGCATCCTACTAGAAGGTTAGGGTTCTGTACTTAGCCAATTCTCTCCAGCTACCACTATTTTCCAACAAAACAACAGATTGGTTTGTTCCTTGCATCTTGGGAGATCTGTCAAGTCCACAGCAAGCCCTCTTAAGACAATTGACCCTCTTCCTCCACCACTCGTATCTGCACAAGGAGCTGTGGGAGCTTATTAACATCTGACTTTGCGCTTTTGACTAAACTTTGACCAAAGAAGATCTCCCTGCTGTAAATCTGGAATCAAGGCTGGTCTGTCCCCTTTAGTGTTCAACCAGGGAGGTATGGAAACTTGAGAGTCAGATACTCTGCCCTTAAGCTGTCAGCAGTGAGGTGGGGTCCAGGGGGTAGAATGATTAGCTCCCTTTGGTCTTGACCGCAATGTGGTCTTAGGCTCCAACTCTGGAGACTTGAGTCTGCTTCCCAACCTTGGGTTTGGCAAGCTATCCCTGTGTCCTTCTATATTAGCTCCAGAAATCCTCTTTCCCAGATTAGATGAATAGACGTTTCCTTGACACCTCTCATGGGGGGCATGCACCATGCAGGCTGCAGAGGCAGGCGGGAGGGGGGGAAGGCAGACATCAGAGAAAGAGGAGTGAAAAAAAGTTAAGAGGACAGAGAGGAAGAGGGAACAGTAAGAAGGAAGAAGAGCCTGAGAAAAGAGAGAATGAAAGAGAAGACAAAAGTAAGGAAGGAGGGGTGCCTGGCTGGCTCAGTCAGTAGAGCGCACGACTCTTGACCTCAAGGTTGCGAGTTTGAGCCCCATGCTGGGTGTAGAAATGACTTAGAAAAAAAATAAAAGCTTTGAAAGAAACAAAATAGGGAAGGAATGGATGGTAAGCACACTGACGGGAATGCCCAGTTGCTCTGAACTCAGAACTGTTAATTTGCGCTTAGTGGGGGTCTGGGAACATAGGGTATGGGAGATGCAGTCACCGAAGAATGAGCGGCTCTACACACACCACCGGGCTCACAGGATGTTGTGCAGTGAAGCAAGCAAGGCAGAGAACAGGTATGGTACGAGCCTACTTTCATAAAACAAACAGGCCAGCGGTTAAAGACCCTTATCAGGGAAAGCCCCAGTATACACGCTAAGCTGTCAGGAGCAGTGGCCCCTGGGGGCGTGTGACTCAGATGCAACAGGAATCTTGACATACACTTTAGGGTATTTCCATTTTTGTAACAACAATGTTTTGCTGTTTTGTAACTAAGAAGAAAACTCAATAGGAAAAACAAAGTATGGAAAAGAGAGAAAGAAAGAAAGAAAAAAAGGAAAGAGAAAGAAAGAAAGAAAGAGAAAACTAGAGGAAAGAAAAGAAACAAGAGCAGAGCAGACAGCAAGGCTACCTTGGCGCGGGCCTCCCGGGATGCCTCTGCCTCTGCGGCCATGGCTCTCTGGAGCTGCACAGGCAGCTTCACGTCCTTAATTTCCACGCGCTCCACCTTTATTCCCCAGTCATCAGTAGCGTCATCCAGGGTACACTGTTCGGAAGAGAGAAGGCCGGCAGAGAAGGCTCAGCCCAGCCCAGCCCAGCGGCCGAGGGCAGACCACTGGGCCGGGGAGCTGATCCTGGTTCTCTTACTAAGAAGCTCATGCAGGGGTTGGCAAGCTTTCCCTCCAAGGGCCAGACAGTGGTTGTTTATTTTCAATCTTCCTTGTGATTCTTTAACTGTGCCATGGTGGGTCAAAACCAGCTGTGGATAACATATACACCCGTGCGTATGGCTGTATCCTGACCACACTTTACTAATAAAAACAGGTGGCCCTCTGGCTCCTGATCTAACATGACTAAGCCACACGACTTCTTTGTGCTTCAACGGGGTCCCTTTACAACAGGAGGAATGAAACATTCCTTTCTGTTTGCTGTGGTGGCTGTGGGCATCAGGTTAAGGTCATAGATTTGATACACGATGACACTGACAAATAACAAGATCTTGGATTTTAGTCCTTTATCTTTTTTGAACCAGCCAGGTTTAATTCATAACCTATGACTCTAGAAAGCTTGGGATGTATATGAGTTACAAGGGAAGTCACGGGTCTCGCGCAGAGAACAGAGCGTTAACGACACGCGTGGTGTCTTGCAGAATGGCCTCAGGACTATTACGCTGAAGGAAAAAGGTTAATGCTAATTCTGGGGGGGAAAAAACCCTATGTGGAAGGGAATTAAAAAAAAAAAAAATGCATCTGAGCTGTTAAGCCATGAGCTCTTTGTGTGAGAAATACTCCTTCCACCAAGTTTCTGTGAAGAGAAAAAGGCCAGCCAGTGATTCCCCCAATTGGAATGAGTCAAAAGTTGTCCACAACCACTAACCCTCTGGCTTCATCTCGGAACTCCTGGTGACTCACGGCCTCACCTGCATGTTGTGTGCGATTTCCTCTCTGTCAGAGAGGATCTGGGAAAGGTTCTTGGTGCCCAGGACGTTCCTCAGAGTCGTTTGTGCCAACAGACGGGTCGCCGAGTCCGCGTTGGTGATATTCGCCACGGCGAGGGTGGCGTTCTGCACGCGGTAATAGACCACGCCGTCCACACTGATGGTCACCGAGTCCTTGGTGAGGATCTGGAACAGGGAGGATGCCATTTCACACCTGCCCACCGACTCCTTCTTTAACAGGACTGTAAGCAGTGTTGTTCTCTAGAACATCTTAAAAGACACCGGCCGATTTTCTAGAATAAGTGCTACTGACGGAGTGTAATGTACCCTCCAAGTTCCGATGCTGAAACCTAACCGCCCACATGATGGCATCAGACATTAGGAGGCGGGGCCTTTGGGACATGATCGGGTCATGAGGGTTGAGCCCTCGTGGTCATCTAGGAACGAGGAAACAGTGCCTCGTCCAGGCGCTGAGTCTGCTTGCACCCTGACCTTGGATTCCAGCCTCTGGCGCGGTGAGCAATACTTTCAGTGGTTTATAAGCCACTCAGTGTGTGGCATTTGGTTAGAGCCACCTGAAGGGACTAAGACAACGCAGCATCCGAAAGCTAACTATGCCTTTGGAATTTTAATAAAATACATTCACTTATTCACTAATTCAATCATTCAGCAAATTCTGAGACACCACTCAGCAGTAGGCACTGTTCCAAGGGCGGGGAATCAAGGAAGCCGTGGCAGAAAGAAGGAGGGACAGCTGTTGGTGGCAGTTCTTACAAGAAGAACGCATTTCCTGAGGGTGGCGTGAGCGTGTGCAAGGGTGGGAGCGTCACGCACGACGTGGCCTGGCACTGGGGCAGAACCTAGGCGGGGTTAACTCTCTAAGGCAGCACAGTAAAGTCAAGCACAAAGGGAATGGGGACTGTTGTTACAGGGAGAGGTCAGGGTAAAAATAAATTTTATAGCATGCTACATAAAAATGCTTTCCAGGACATCATGCGTCCAGGCTTCTTCCCACCCACTTCCGGGCAGCTCCTTAGTTTGGTTTTCAGGTCCTCTGACAGCAGCCGCTGGCCCCACTCCTTCCCGCTCCCTGCTGCACATCTGCCACACTGGAGAAGGTAGAGGTCCCACACACATCGTGTTCTGTGTCCCAGGCCTTCGTGCAGGTGTCCCCTACCCCCCGCCCCCCTGGCTCGGATGTCCTCTCCTCTCCCTCACACCAGCAGACTGGTTATCCATTGATGACGCATTATCCAAGACACAGCTCCCATGTCTTTTCCCCCGTGAAACTCCCCTAACGAGGCAGGGCTAGCCACTATCCCCTCTGCACCTCACTGCAGCGACTGTGCTGCCGGTCGACCTCATCGCTTCTCTACTGGACTATGCGTTTCTTGAGGGCAGCTTGTCTCTGCTGTCTCTCGCAGTGGCAGAGTGCCGGAGACAGAGCAGGTAGTGAATCAAGGAGAGAGGAACTGAAACGTGATCCTAGGAACACAGTGATTGTGGCAGAGCGTGCGAGGGAGGGTTAGGAGACCTGAGCCGTGCCTCCTGGACGTGGCTTAGATCTCCAGTGAGGCTCTTAGCCTGCCTGACCTACAGAGTCCTCATCTGTGAGATGGGGCTAATAACACGGCCCCATTCTGCGCACACTGCCGGCAAATTGCTTTGAAGTTGAACATCCGGTCGAATGAGGCTCTTTTGGGAGCGTAAAGGGCTGTGTAATGGGTGGGCAGTAACAGCAGTGGTGTGCATTGTTCTTCTGTCCCTGTCAGGCAGGAAAGCAGTTACCTCTTTTTTTCTGATAATCTAAAAATACTTCTAATAGTGTATTACCACGTTGGTGTGCAAATTAATGATTTCCCATGATATGGTCAGAAAATGCGTATCGTTTCTGAACAGTCCTCTTGCCCCTGTGACTGCCACAGCCAGAGCTTTCTAAAGCTGCAGCCTCTCTGCCTACGGTCAATCGTTGGCGGGGTACTTCTCTTCCTTCATATTACGTTCACAGGGGGTCGGAAGAAGGACTGCTTGCCACGTTCCAATCTGCTGCGGGTTCAGCGGCTCGCAGGAGAGGAGGGGGCCACCGGAAGGCAGCAGCTTACAGCAAGCCTGCCAGATGTCTGCAGCGTTTATAGAGGGGAGCATCAGGACTCCCAGCTACCCTGCGAGGGGCTCCTTCAGAGGCCCCGTCTTCTCTGAAAGATGGGAAAACGTACAGAGAACACAGCACAGCTTTTAGCCCTGTTCTCGTAGGTAACAGTGACTGCTGGCGTCCCTCCGCGCACATGGATGATGAAGCCTGACCTCAGCCCCTGTTTGGATCAGCACCAGCAAGGAGGTTCCTATGCTGGTTCCTGGGTTTGGGGCCAAGAGAAGGCGACCCGGCCAGACTCCCCCAGCCTGCTGTGCACCTGGCTTCTGGCCAGGAAACACTTTGACACTCTTCTTCTGCCCCTTCCCTTCATCCTGTTTCCAGGCTTTCTATCCGCCTCGGTGACGCCTCCTCCCCAGACACGTGGCCCAGGATGGCCCTCACCCTCACGGGCCACGAGGGAGTGAACACGAACGTCGGGTGCGTTTAGCATGGAGCTGCGGGAAAAGCATTTGGCGAGGAACCCACAGAGCTGAACATCGCTCCCGGCTCTGCCACTCTGGTCTGGTGGAAGCCCTTTGCCCCACGGCAGTTATGTGCTTTTCAAGGATCCTGCTGTGAGTTTCAACTGTGATATTCCTTGTGAAGTAGTTTGAAGGAGCATGGAGTCATGTCTATTACAAAACATTATATGCTTTATCTAAAAAGCCGAATGAGCAGCTCCTAATTCTGTATCTAGAATAAAATGAAGAACCTTAAGAAGAATGTTGTGCTAAGCTGGATTTCCTATCAGAAACCTAGAGCAGAGAAATGCAGTAGGAAAAAGGATGACAGATACGGTAATGCTAGCACTAGGCTATGCTTGGTAATAATATGCACTTAACTATTTATTAGCCACTGGCCTAAGTACTGTCCTCACAAAGTAGTCCTCACAAGAACTTCTGAAGTAGGTTCTACTAGGGATGCCTGGGTGGCCCAATCAGTGAAGTGTCTGCCTTCGGCTCAGGTCATGATCTCAGGGTTCTGGGATTGAGCCCTTCTACCCGTCCCCATTGCTTGCTCATGCTCATGCTCATGTGTGCTCTCTCTCCCCCGTCCCCAAAAGTAGGTCCTACCATTATAACCTCTAATTTTACAGATGATGAAACTAAGGCACAGAGAGGTTAAGGAACTTGCTCAAAGGCACACAGCTGGAAAATGGTGTGCTGCTCTTGTCGCCAGTGACTTTCACACATGACATCTGTTATCAACGGCATAAGACCACCTTACCTCCTGAGGAGGAATGTCAAATGAAATGGTCCTCATGTCCACCTTGATGAAGCTGTCAGTGCAGGGGAGAATAAAAAACAAACCTGCAACAAAGAAACACAGAGTTATCGAGAGACACTGACATCTCATCCCTTCACCCTAACAGAATCAAAGGAACCAACGGAAAGAAGCCAGGTTGTCTCTGTCCATGAGCCAGATGCCAGGATCGCCATTCTCCTGCTCCCTCGCCCCACCTAACTGTTGCCACTGAGGCCCGTGACGTCATCTCCTGACTCCGCCACCACTGGCTACCTGGCTTTTACTTAGACCAACACGATCCTTCTCACGTCTTTCTGCATCTTCCAGGTTCTCTTCTTTGACCCGTTTTCTCAGCCCACGAACCCCTGAACATGTCACATAAGGTCCTGCATGGCCTGCCCCGGTGCTCCTCTTCGGCCACTCCCCTCTCCTCAAGCTCCACGCTCGCGCTGGGCCAAGCCACCTGCAGGCCCTTTCCCTCCCTGGGCCCGTCATACCCCCCTTCGACATCACTCTGCCCATGTTGCCATTTCTACTGGGAATTCTGCCCCTCTGGCCAACACCTCTCTATGCCTCAAGACTCAGCCAAGATGTCATCACCTCCAAAGCCTGGTCTCATCCTCCTAGCTGGGGTCCGTCACCTGTCTCTGGGTTTCCACAGCTATCTGCAATGACTTGGTCATGGTACTTATCACACAGGACTGTAACTGCTTCCTTTTTGTTGTCCACTAGACGGCAAGCTCCTTGAGGGCAGGAACTATGTTTTAGTCTCCCTTGAATTCCCAGAGCCTGGAATACAGTAGGGGCTGAAGGGAAGTTTGCCAGAACTAGGGCATAGAGAGTAAGATCTAGAAAGCCTTTATTGAGTAGGAATTCTATGCTCAAACTTCCACAGTTGTGGCTATTCTTGGCCTAACATAATCTTATCGGCGGGGATGGGAAGGGGAGGGGAGCCCAGGGAAGGAAAGGGCGATTGTAGCAAGACTGGCCAGCCCCACTGCTATTGTTACACGGCTTCTGTTACAGGCACTCTTTTCTACGTCAACAGAGAAGGGACCCACGTAAGGGAATCCATATCAATAAGAGGAAGAACTTCGGTCTCCAGGCCAATGACCCAGAATTCTAGTACTGACCAGGTCCTTTGGCTCCTCCTTGTAAAATGCGACCCAATCTAAAGATGATGGCTCGTTCATATTCTTTTATGATCTAGATCAAAAACACAAATAATAATTAAACATGAGGAGTACAAATCTTTATATACGCTATGTATTTACAGGCAGCTTGTTAAATATATATTCTGTTCTAAACAGGTTAGATGCCTCTATGTTGTTTTTTTCTCTAAAGTCTGAACAGTATCAGGGCGCCTGCCTGGCTCGGTCTTTAGGGCATGCGACTCTTGATCTTGGGGTTATGAGTTTGAGCCTCCTGTTGGGAGTAGGGATTTCTTAAACACATAAAACTTAAATAAAATAAAATCCAAACAGTATCTATAAATAACATGTTCGATGCTGAATTACCAAGCACGATATGTATTTACTGTTTTTTAAGTGATTATAAAAGCAATAGATATTTCACTGTATAAAATTTGGGAAGTATAGGGTAGTATATAGGAACAAATCCATAACTCCACTCCTCAGCTGTTAACATCCTCACTCAGTTACTCTATGCATTGGTAATAAAGACAAGAAATAAAAACGACTAAATTTCCCACAGTTTATCTCCTGACTCCTTAAATTATAATCATAAACTTATCTGAAAATTCTTGGAGCATATTTTCCCTTCTTAGGAATATGTAAATGATAGTCATTTATCAAAGTGTTAATGACTCTATGGAAAAAATAACCAGCAATTGGGGGGCCCTTGCCATATGCCAGGCATTGGGATAAATATGTTTAGAGACATTCTTTAATCCTCGCAACCGCCTTGTGAAGTGGGTGTTGCTACTTCCTCCCATCTTACAGGGAGGAAACGAGGCAAAAGTCACATGGTGAACAATGGAACCAGCAGCCAGTCCTCAGTGTCTTGAGTCTGGACAGGACCACCCCAAATCCCCGACTTTGGAACATTTCCGATGGGGATCCTTCCTCTAACCTAAGAGAAGGGCTGCCTGGACCATGGCTGAAAGAAGTCCCCAGATTCCATTACAACAGGTGACTAGAGGGAATTTTCCAAGGGAGAGATGAAGGAAAAGGAATTCAGGCTAGCAGGTCTCTCTCTCTCTCTCTCCCCCTCTCCCTTTTCTACACAGATACACACAACGATGGGCTTGTGTAGTGAGGGGCTGACCCCTTGGCAGATGCAAGTGACGTCTTCTTTACCTTTATGCACATCCATACCGAGATGGGGAAAGTTATAACAGTGAACAAGAACGAGACAGCCACCAAAATCCAGCCACAAGGTCCAAGGCCTGTACTGGGGCTATCTGTGAAAACAAAAAATACACATCTCTTGTCATGGTTAACAGCAGACTCCCACCACCCTCATCCTCTGTGCATGGAATTCACGGATGCCTAGAATTCTACTGTGTTCCTTGGATTTCCCCATCTAATCCTTGTAACAACCCTGAAGCACAGGGGCTACTTTTTCTCATCTACTTAACATGACAAGGATTTCCCACATTATTTTTTATCCTGCAAACGTTTTTTAGGTGCCTAATATTTATTATGCCTTGTGCTCTGCACCGACATGGTAAAAGTAAGACCCAATCCCACTCTCAGGAAGGTTCAAGTTCAGTGGGCAAGACAGACAAATCATTACAACATTAGGTGGTGTCAACACAGACTGTAGAGCATTTTGAAAACACAGAATGGGAGTAACTTACATAGCTGGGACAGAGGTGACAGTGGGGTAGGGCGGGTAGGGGACAGTGGTGGTTGTCAGAGGAGTGTCTTGAAGGATGTAACGGTTAAGGAAGGTACCAAAAGGGCAGGGATGGAAGGCAAAGAGCATTTAAACTGAGGGGACAGATAACTAAAGTGAACTGCGTGCTATTTCCTCTGGCCTGTGCACCATACTTTATTACCCTCCCCTCACACCCCTGCCCGGGATGATTAGACACACTGTTTCTGATCTCTCAGGATTATTAACAATGCATCACAAACATCTTTATACATAGTTTTCCTCTGGCTTTTCTAATTGCTTCCCTTCCCGCAACATGAAATAGCTCTTGTCTTACTAGGAAGGTAATAATACACATCCTACTGTAAGAATTTCAGCGGGACAGGGGCGGGGTGGGGTGGGGGGGGTGTTAGTCGATCCAGAGATGATGAATATTCTTCCAAACCACACACATTTTTTAAAATTTTATTTATTTGACAGAGAGAGATCACAAGTAGGCAGAGAGGCAAGCAGAGAGACAGGCTCCCTGCTGAGAAGAGAGCCCAATGCAGGACTCGATCCCAGGACCCTGAGATCATGAACTGAGCTGAAGGCAGAGGCTTAACCCACTGAGCCACCCAGGTGTCCCTAACCACACACATGTTATAAATAAATAAATAATGTGAACTATTATTTCTCTCCCTTCTATTATTCTCACCTTATTTTTTTAGCCTTTGTTGCTATGCATCTGTGCTTAAAAGAAAATTATCTATTTATTTGAGAGGGAGAGAGAGAGAGAGAGAGAACACAAGCTGGGCCAGAGGGAGAAACAGACTCCCCACTGAGCAGGGATTCCCACCATGGAGCTTAATCCCAGGACCCGGAGATCATGATCTGGGCTGAAGACAGATGCTTAACCAACAGCCCCCCAGGTGCCCTGCGTCTGTGCTTTTCCTGTTTTAATTCTTTATCAGCTACACTTGCACAAAGTTTAAAAAGTCCCAAAGTTCTCCAAGATTAGTACAAAAAGAGAGCAGTCCCCCACTTACCTCTTCCAGTTTTTCTTTCCTCAAAGGCAACTGCTCTGTTGGCTGAGTATTTTTGTCTATACTTCTCTGTTTCTAAATAATATGCTCGTTTTGTCACTTGTTGCTTTCTCCATTTTGAGCATTACTTATTGACTTTCCACAATGGAAGAGGATTTAGCTTCTCCCCCACCCCATAAATATACCCATCCTTCTAATTATAGCATCATTTTGGTTAGATCATTATCAAATTTTACACTTCACGAATATGTAAATGCGATTCAAAACTAAGGTAGGGATGTCTGATTCGTTTTTCTGTCCCATACAACTTTTTGTGTTTTCTCCGTCTTGCTTTTTCCCTTTGCTTAGTTTTTAAAGCATGCATTGATTCAACCTCAAACCTCTCATCAGTGGTCTAAATCTCCTCTCATCAGGGTCAGGGGTTCTACCAACTTCCTCTTTGAAGACATTATGTCTTGGAAGGGTGTCTGGACTTGCTCTCTTAGGTGGTGTGAGTGGCTGGTCCAGGGACTGCCTTTCCCTATCATCCTGAGAAACCCCCTTCACTTCCTGGGTAGTGTTTTGCACTTTCTGTACCCAATGTCTTCCTCACTTTTTAGTTTGTTTTTCCTTTCTATGGAGGGCAGAGGGACAGAGAACGCCCAGGGATACTATCACTTTCCTTATGAACCGCAGAAAGCTTCTGCAATATTTCCAGGACTGTCTTGGTAATGAGAGGGAGAATGGCAAGAGGGGAGGAGGCAGGCTGGGCAATGGTTATGGGTTGGAAGGGCAAGGATAGCAGTGAGACAGGCCTTTGAATCTAGAGAAGGCCAAGAAATAAGCAGAGTTGAAGCTGAGAGCCTGGGAGAAGAGGGACACAAAGTGGCACCCAGATCAAATGTTCTGAAATGCAGGATGCAAAACCAGAAATGCTACAGATGATTTAATGGTTTTCTGGTCCTGTATCACAGTGTGAGGTAAACGCCCTATGCATAAATGAATAAAAGTGCTCTAAGTTAATCTCCCGGAGGTTTCTAAGCTATAGTTTGTGGGGTCAACGATTTATCTACTGAGAGGATATTCCAAGCAGGGACCCAGTGCTGCCTGTTCAGAAGGCTCCATCAGGCATTATCATGACTGATGATAATCCCAGCACCTCTGGTAGACGGTATGCCGTAGACACTGTTCAATTATTCGAGATGCCTATCTCATTTGCTCTTTATAAGTTAAGTATTTTTATTTATTTGTGAGACAGGGAGAGAGAACACAAGCAGGGGGAAAGGCTGAGGGAGAAGGAGAAGCAGATTCCCCGCTGAGCAGGGAACCCGATGTGAGCCTTGATCCCAGGACCCAGGGATCATGACCTGAGCGAAGGCAGATGCTTAACCAGCTGAGCCACCCAGGTGCCCCTCGTATTTTTAATTCCATTTTACAAATGAGGTAACTGAAGCAACAAAGCTTTCCCAAGACCACAGGGTGGAGGAGGACCTGGGATTCAAACACTGGTCATCCTACCCCAGAGCCCACGTTGTAAATCAGGTCATTCCTTCTGGCCTTTGCCTCTGAATTAAAAAAAAAAAAAAAGAAAAATCCTCATGAAAGAAGATTTCATGTTTGGACCACTTTCCCAAGACAGTATCCAAACTGGGAGAACATGGTAGGAGTTCGGAGAATGGAATCTGATATTCCTACAGAGGAAGGCCTCCTATTTCCAGCTGTGCCTATTTATAGCAAAATAGTCTCAGGCTGGTGGCCAGGCTCAGGTCTAGGCTTCCAAAGTGAATGAAGCAGATTCCAAGCAAGGAACAGACTGGCCACAAATACTTTTCTGAAAGCATTTGGTGCCTTCTAAAATACTGCCCCAATCCTCCTGTTTCCAGGCAAATTGCACAGCTCTCTGTCCTGAACATATTAGACTATAAACTCTCTGAGGGCAGTGATGATTCTTACTCTTCTTTTATCCCAGTCCAGTCTTTTCTCGTGTGTTGCATGTGCATATGTGTACGTGCCCTCAGTTTCCACCGCGACACTGTGTTTTTGAAAGCCCTACGTGAGATTACGTGGGATTACAAACAAAGAGCAACAAGAGATGAAGTGGATATTCTAAAAACTGGGCTTGATCTTTCACATCTCAAGTGCTCAGCTAGAAATAATCAGTGCATACACTGGGGATGGCACCACTTTGTACCATTTTAGTGCCTAAACTAGCCCATTCCCAACCCTTGAAATTCTTCCTGGTCTGGTTACAGCTCCGAAAGGTACACAAATCACATTCCTCTGAGAGGTGAGGCTTCAACTTCACCAGGATGTTAGTGAACCCTTCATCCTCAACCATTTATGGGCCAAAGAAAAGAAATTCTCAGTTACTCCCCCAAATTTCAAGACATACATTTCCTCCAAGTTTCTCATTCACTACCTTGAAGCCTGGATCCTTCCTACCAGTTGTATGAGGTAAAAGGCAATAATGAGCACTCAGCATTCCTGAGATATTCTGGTTGATACCGCTGGCTGGGAACACTCCGAAAGATTAGGGATCCCATGACATTGGGTTGTAAAGACTACTTGGCCACAGTTAATTTTTTTTTCTTATACTACCAACTCTTCTGAAAACTGCATTAAATTTTTAACTAACCAAAGCAATGTTTTGGAAATGGGTATGAGTGTATGTGTCAACACTGTTTAACTCAATATTCAAATTGGGCTTATCTCCAGGGAACTGACAATGTTTTTAAAAACACTGCTTTTTTTCTCTTATTGTAAACGCAAAATATTATCCCTATAAAAATTAGAAATTATAGCTAAAGAAATTAAAGAAGAAAAATTATCTATATTTCCCTTATCTCTAGATGGCAATGACTTTTCTGCCTTGCTATGTGTCCTCTAAACCTTTTGTATCTTTTTTTAATAAAATAATGGTATACATAATAATTTTGAATCTGCTTTCCCCCTATATTGTGAACATCTTTTCATGTCAGTACATATTCTTTATTATTAAAGGTTGAATAATAGTCCACTGTTCCATGAACCTAATGAACATTTATGTTATGTCCAATTTTCTCAAATAGAAATTCTGCTGCATTGCATATATGCTTAGTAAAATTTCCACCCATTTTTATTGTGTAAACTAATTTTGCTGAAAAGATGAAATTGTATAATTCTTAAGTTTCTCTCATTCTGGCAGTATCTTTAATTATGACTAATAATAGCCATTTATTGAATGTCTATCACATGTCAGCTACAAGTGGATTCCTTACATACTATCTTTCTAATATTCACAAATATCTGTAAAGTAGGTATGAAATATTCCTCCTGGAGTCCCCGAGTAATAAAGCAAAAGACTTCCTGAGCCGAGACAGAACAAACAAAACCATGAAACAAATGAAACAAAACAAAACAAGTTGTACAGTAATTTTTGTTGGGTTAGCTTCCAAAAAAGCAGTAAAATAATCTTTTCAAGACAGTAACACAGGCATAATTTCAGAGCACTACATTGTTAATGATACAGTATCAGCTGATTTACTAAAAGGTCTACTGAACTTGACACTGCTGGAAATCATGTGCAATAATAAATTCCATTTATCATTGAGATTTTGTTCTAAAGTTCAGAAGATTAGATTTCCTCTTCAGGGAAAGGCCAGAAAGGTCTTACATAATATCTGAAAATCTAACTCAAGGTTCATTTGCATTAATACACACAAAAAGAAAAGGATGAGCCCAAGGATTGTTGCAATGCCTGAACAGCAACATTTAAGGACAAGCTTTTCCTTCCCCTTTCTTGGAATGCAAGTGAAGCACTTTCCGTCTTCATGCACTGCCAAGAACAGTGCTGTTGGGGTGGAGAGAGATAAGAGGGCTGGGAATTTGGTCTCAAAAACATGCTAACAGCATGGTCCTAACAGCACCTTTTAAGGATCAACAACAGTAGGTTGAAACGAAAGGTCTTGGCAATTTTTGAATTTTTCTGAAAGGTATAAATATTCAGGATATCATATTTCCGATTATATTTTCCTTCTCCCTCTGCCCTTCCCTGCCCCACTTGTGCTCTCTCTCTCACTAAGATAAATAAAATATTCAAAAGTAAATAAATAAATAAATAAATAAAAAGACAACGAAGGGAAGGAAACAACAGAAGAAAAGGAAAAGAAGAAAAATGGAGGAAAAAAGTGAAGAGAGAAACAAAAATGAAGCAGCACACTACAGAAGAAAAATGACACCAGGTAGAGTGAGAGAGGGGCCCAGCTTAGCACACAGTAGGGGCTCAATATGTGTATGTTTAAAAAAATGTTGGCATTTACTTGGAGAGATTACAACTTGGTTTCGTTTGTGTGGAGGCTTTCAAAGCAGGCAAGCACACACTATAACCCATCTTTCAAATGATTATTTTAATTAGGCATGGTTTCTAATTCTTCGAATGCCCTTATTCTTAAACCTCTAGGGAAGAAATTAGTCTCTGGGCTGGAGTGGCTAAAGGCCAGATGGTATCAAGTTAAAAACCATGGCTAGAGAGAGTACCTTTTCCTCCCTATTATAAACTGTCTATGCCTACAAATACTGGATCAAAAGGACCGATACTGGAGAAGCATTTTCAGATCTGAATCACAAAATGTGTTTACCATGAGATATTAGAAAAAGGGCATGGCCAGACCCATTCAAGAAAGAGTTCCAATGCAAGTTGAAATAAAGGGAGTCCTTTGCCTAGCTTGAAAAGATTGTAAGGCAATTAAGTGTGAATATGTTCTTTCCCAAGTATCTTGGGGATTTTCTGTAGTTTTTCTTCACTCGAGTGTTCTAGTCATAAAGCAGGAGGAAAAAGAAGTGAGGGTGTCATGAGTAATTTTAAATTTGAACCTCCTGAGTCTTAAAGAGGCCCCCTCTCCAAATTGCCTACAGCACTTAACCCTTTCTTTTTTTTTTCACTTAACCCTTTCTAAAAAACATTTATCATACTTGTAATTATCCTATTCAAGGTCCGTCTTCCTCATAGATTTTGATCTTTCTTTTTTAATTTTTTTATTTTATTTTTTTTTTAAAGATTTTATTTATTTATTTGAGAAAGAGAGAGAGGTCACAGGTAGGCAGAAAGGCAGGCAGAGAGAGAGGGGGAAGAAGGCTCCCCACCGAGCAGAGAGCCCGAGTGGGCCTTGATCCCAGGACCCTGAGATCATGACCCGAGCCAAAGGCAGAGGCTTAACCCACTGAGCCACCCAGGCGCCCCTGATCTTTTTTTTTTTTTTTAAGATTTTATTTATTTATTTGACAGAGAGAGACAGAATACAAGCAGAAGGAGTGGGAGAGGGAGAAGCAGGCTCCCTGCTGAGCAAGGAGACCAATGCAGGGCTCCATCCCAGGACCCTGGGATCATGACCCGAGCCAAAGGCAGACGCTTAATGACTGAGCCATCCAGGCACCCCAGATTTTGATCTTCTTAATACAACATGGCATGATGGCTTCAAAGCTGGCTCTGCCATTTATTATCTGTATGATCTTGTGAAAGTTTCTTAATTCTCTGTGCTTAATCTACTCATTTAAAACCTACTCATTTAAAAATAGGGCTAATAGGACTACCTCCTGAGAGGGTTAAATGTGAAGAGTAGATGAGCTAATACAGTAGACATCTAGAGCATAACAGGTACTCAAAAACCATCTGCCAAGTAAATAACTGTTGAATACAGTTCAGAATCATCCTCTATCCCAAAGCAGTTGTCAGAATGAGTATGTATGGGCTGACTATCGCCCATAGCGGGAAAGACAGAAACAGTTATATTCAGAAAAACTGGAGAAAAACAATTTCATAATGCTATTAAGTGAATTAAATTTAGACTAGACTTGAAATATATTAAGACAGCAAAACCGGGATGCCTGGGTGGCTCAGTTGGTTAAGCGGCTGCCTTCGGCTCAGGTCATGATCCCAGGGTCCTGGGATCGAGTCCCACATCGGGCTCCTTGCTCGCCAGGGAGCCTGCTTCTCCCTCTGCCTCTGCCTGCCACTCTGTCTGCCTATGCTCGCTGTCTCTCACTCCCTCTCTCTCTGACAAATAAATAAATTTTAAAAAAATTATAAAAAAAAAAAGACAGCAAAACCCTCCTACTTCTGTTGTGTGTTGTTGTTTTTTTTCCCTTCCCTCCAGCTCCTTTACTTGGACATCTTAAACGTATCTACAATTGAGTTTTTCTCATTAAAGTCTTTGGAGGGCAACATCACTTTATCTAAAAATTGGGGGTGCCTGGCTGGCTTGGTCGGTAGAACATGGGACTCTTGATCTCAGGGTCATGAATTCAAGCTCCACATTGGGCATTGAGCTTACTTTTAAAAAAAGGTGTGTGTGTGTGTGTGTGTGTGTGTGTGTAGGGGGGGCATATAAAAGTACAGTTCTTCAACTGAGATCAAGAAGCTAAGCAGTGGGTAATAGCTCGGGGCTCTGGGGTCAGATTCCAATTCTACCACTAACTTTGCTCAGGAGTAATATAAGGGAAAAGAACAATACTTGTCTCATATAAAAACCAATGAGAAGAACTTGACACTCAGGAATGTTCAATAAATAGCAGTGTTATTTTTTATTACAACTTAAAGATCATATTGGTACAGTTTATAGGCATAAACTTTTTAGTAAGTGAATTGCCTTCTGGGACCTAAACGCTGCTGAGAAAATATCAAGACTAACAATCTGCCTGGGGACTCTATCTCTAGAGGAGAAACAGACTACATCTGAGCAGGACAATAAAGTTCTAAACCATCTTAGACCATTTTCATACAACTTTTTGCCCATAAATTTAAACTCCCTGTATAATTACTATGTTTTCTCAATAGTAATTGTTAACTTCATTCTTTGTTTTTCCCATTAATGAATTACCTCAATAGTTGACATTTTTTAAAATTTTTTTAATAAACATATAATGTATTATTAGCCCCAGGGGTACAGGTCTGTGAATCGCCAGGTTTACACACTTCACAGCACTTACCATAGCATATACCCTCCCCAATGTCCATAACCCCACCACCCTTTCCCTACCCCTCTCGCCCTGGCAACCTTCAGTTTGTTTTCTGAGATTGAGTCTCTTATGGTTTGTCTCCCTCCCGATCCCATCTTGTTTCTTTTATTCTTTTCCTACCCCCCAAACCCCTCACGTTGCATCTCCACTTCCTCATATCAGGGAGATCATATGATAGCTGTCTTTCTCTGATTGAATAGTTGACATTTTAATGTTTCAAAAGTACATTTACATAAATTTTCTCATTTGATTCTTGAAACCTTGGGAGACAGTTACTACTGGTAAGATTATACCCAGGACAGAGACGAGGAATTGGCTCGGGAGGCTGAGACTTAACCCAAGGTGACCCAGGTAGTAAGGGATGGTATTGAGATCTCAATTCAGATCCTTGAATTCTAAACTCCACTCTTGTTTCACTACACTATACTATACCATCTTATCATAAGTGTGTTTACAACTGGACAAAGTTGGTAAAATTTTCGCTGATACTTTACAACAGACACCTTATTGCCTGCATCTTCAGAGACTAATCTACTGAAATGTCAGGCTAAATGCCTGGGGTTTAAGTTTCTTTACCGGTCTCAGAGTATAGACAGACATTCAAAAAGAATGGAGAAAGGAGAATTGACACATACTTCCTTTTTTCCACTGACTGTAATCTCTAACCTCTTTCCTTCCACACTTAACAATGTATTGTCATGATAATTGTAATTCCTTTATCAAGATAATGTAAACCCAGATAAACAGTCTACCTGCAATAAGACCATGTAATAAGGAAACTTTCTAATCAAACACACACACCCACACACACACACACACACACACCAGCTTTACTAGACTTGGTCATTGGTTTGAGTTAATTTATGACCATTGATGGTTTAACTCAGATTAATTATTAAAGAAGTTACAAAGTTCTCCCCAATCTGATCAGCTGTAACAACTGAAATAAACAAATCAGTCCCTTGATTCTGCTTATTTTCAGGCACTGTCCCAAAGGGATACTTTCTGTTGACATGTCTCTTAATTATAATAATACATTTCTTTGCAATCCACCTGCACTATTTCATTACAAAGTGAATGCACTGGCTCTTGCCCTAGGTTTGGTCCTATTTATATTCCTAAGACTAATTGTCAGCAAAATCATAAAAGGACAGAGTTTGGGCTTTTGTATTCCACTGCCTCTCCCAGAAGCAACCTTATTCAAGAGGTCTGGATTGAAGTTAGATTCCTTTGGGCTTTCCTTGTTGTCTCTCACCTTCAGTGAAGTACCAATGTCTGAGAAGGTCCTCTCTTGGGTACACATTTTGGAGATAGCTCTAGGATAGGGAAAGTGGAAAATCACATAGCCCGGGTTTGAAACCTGGCTCCAAGGCACACATGTGTGATTTTTCTATTCCAAGCCCCAGTTTCCTAGCTGTAAAATGGTGGATAATGTTTTCCTTGTGGAGCTGTTAGAAGACTGCAATTAGATCATGTTTGTAAAGCACTTAGGCTGTGTTTGACCTATAGCAGGCACTCAATAAATTCTATTTAATAAATTCTAGTAATGGCTTTCCACCAGTGTTGGATCTCAAAAGTTTATATTAAAAAAAAAAGGTGACCTAGACTAAGCAAAATTTTGTTTGTATATTTAATTTTCTGAGGAGCATGCAGTTTTCATTAGAGTCTGAAAAAAAATTCTGTCTAAAAAAAAAAGTTTATCATAGAGCCAAGAAAAAACTTAGAAGTGAAAACTGGTCTGTAACCATGAAAAACCAACTAAAGGGATATTAAGTATAAATAAAGATCATGCATATTCCCAAAGAACATCTACAAAAAGATTTCCCACTGCTTTCACCAAACTGCTAGTAACTATCCTCATAGTCCCTCTGTCTCCCACCAAAAGGTCAGACAGAGCACAGAGGAAAATATCCCACCCACCTTCCCATCTAGGATATGACAATCAACTACAAAAGAGGTGGACTCCAAGTTTTAGGGTCAGCCAAAACCCAATTTAAAATATGGCTCCATTACTTATAAACTGTGACTCTGAAGTAATTCAACCTCTCTGAGTATCGGTTTCTTTAAATACATCCTTCCTGTTACACTACTGATTTAGGAAAGTAACTCTCCAATGTGCTTAGCAGAGAAAAGTGACAGATAATTCTTTGGATGCTCCTGGGAAGGATCGCTGGGCAACGGAAATGGGACTTAGATGGGTGGACAAGGCTAGCTTTACAACTAGTCAGAATAGTTAAGTCCAATATCATGTTCTTTGTGGGGGTGCTGGAAAAGCTCACCCATCCCCCCTAAAATGTCATTCTCTATGTCAGCCTGTCTGAAATTCCATCCTTAGAAATAATTCCTTTGGATCACTAAAAGCCCCTGGGAGGGACTCAGCACCCGGGGGAGGATTGTCACCTCTCTGTATTGGAACCCCACTCTCACCCCCAAGGAGTCCAATAAAGGTTCATGATAGCCTTCTCAAGGGTACTAGTTCCTTCACAGGGCAACAACACTGAGCCACTCAAGGTTTCTGCCATCAAGGCAAGGAAGGCCCAGTAGGGTGGGAGTCCTTAAAAGAATTCCCAGTGAGAAACAAAAGCCCCAGAGGCGAGGTCCCTAGGACAAAGGGAGTAAAGAGGGGGCAGGATACGGCAGAAGGTGAAGCTGGGAAGAGAAAGAAGAATGCCGAAAAGAGACTTTCTTCCTTTCTTGCACAAACATAGCTTACTATGTGTGAGGGGCGGGGGGCAAAACCTCCCAGGTCTGTCTTACTTCTTAATATGAAATTGGCCGGGGGGGGCGGTGTGGGGGGGCTGGGGGGCAGGAGTTCTTTCCAGTTCGGGAGAAGGGGTATTCACCCTGGGCAAAGGCTGGCTGGAGGGGATGGGGAGGGGGTAGGAAAGGGGAGTCGCGCGACAGGAAGACCCAGGGTCCTGAGTGTGGGGTGCAGGTTTGCGTCACTGGCCGTGAGTCACTTACACATCTTGCCCGCCCGCACGCTACGAGATAACGCAAAGCGCTGGCACAGGGCCTGGCATCTGGCAACCGCTGGAGCACGCGAGCCCCTGCCGTGGCTCTGGTATTGGAAACGTGCCCTGCAGTGGGTGCGTCCCCCGTGTGCCAGGCAAGCCTCTGTGCACTCTGCACCCTAACATCCCTCAAACGGACCCCAGCCCTCGGAACAGGATTCACTATTTTCAGCGTCACCGAAGCTTAAAGCGGCGGTCGCACGGTTTAAAAGTGACGGAGACGAGCCTGGGACACCCGGGCTGCGGCTAGTTCCCGAGGGGAGGGTTAGGGGAGGTGGGCGACGGCGCGGGGCTCACCCCTGAAGGAGTCGGGGAGCCGCCGGGCTTCGGCGTCCCCTGCATGTCGCTTCTCAGCCATGCTGCCCGAGCCTGAGGCGTCGCTCTCCGGTCCTGAGCAACGATGGTGGGGCGGCTTCCGCGAAGAATGCGCGGCGGAGATCCCGGGCGGAGATCCAGGGCCAAGACCCAGGCTGCAGTCCCGCCCCCTACCCGCAGCCCGGCCAATCGACGCCCAGGACTATAGGGGACACGCCCCCCCATGCCCCGCCCATCCTCCCGCCCCTCGGGAGCGGCCGCGGGGTGCGCGCCTCCCGCGCGGCCCCGCTGGTCTGAGGGGCGTGGTCCGAAGGGCGGGGAGGCCCTAGGCTGGGGCCCCGGCCCAGGGGCGGCACCGGAAGGGAGGGGCGGGCACCCGGGAGCACGGAGATATTGAGGAGGGGGCTGAGGAGGTGGCCTGAGGAAAAGGTGCTCGTGAGGGAGAGCAGGCTTCAGGGCAGACGAGTAAGAGGAAAATGGCGCCCTCCCTGGGCGGGTGGGGTCCGAGTAGAGGCGAGGAGGCGAAGGGGCACGTGTGTGTGGCGGAGGGCCGCAGGGCCTGAGAGGGTCAGTGGGTGCGAGGGGGAGGAAGCGACGTGACGCCCTCGAGCCCCGGGGAGTGAATCCCAGTGAGGTGCGTTTATTCAACAAACTCCTCCGCGCACCTGCCACCAGCCTCCGGCGCGCGCGGGGGTAGGACGCGGTGCCAGCCCTCATGGAGCTCATAGGCGAGGGGCGAGACAAGGCGACAAACTACCAGATCTTTACACGTACGAAGAACGCGGTGAAGGGGCCGAGGTACCCAGAAGAGCAGAGGGCACCTACTTTAGTTAGGGGGCGCAGAGAAGGCCTCCCTGAGGAGGTGGGCGTTGAGGTGTGACCTAAGTTGGAGACAGGGGAGGTCAGGAAGGGAGTCCCAGGCAAAGCATCCGCAAGGGTGTTCCCCGCCCCAAGCCCTCTGTTGGGGGGCGGCCGAAGCCTTACCCTTGAAAACCAGGCAGGCTGTGTCGTCTTCTCCATGACTTGTCCAAATGCAGAGTGTTCCAAGTATGTTGATGTACCCAAGAAGGTCCACTTTTATTTATATTTTTAAAGATTTTATTTATTTATTTATTTGTTAGAGAGAGATCACAAGTAGGCAGAGAGGCAGGCAGAGAGAGAGGGGGAAGCAGGCTCCCCGCTGAGCAGAGAGCCCGATGCGATGCGGGGCTCAATCCCAGGACCCTGAGATCATGACCTGAGCCGAAGGCAGAGGCTTAACCCACTGAGCCACCCAGGCGACCTGAAGGTCCGCTTTTAAAAACATTTTATTTCGAAATAAGTGCAGATATCACAAGAAGTTGCAAAGAGTGTGCAGAGAGAGGTACCCTCTACCCACTTTCCCCCAATAGTTACACCTTCACTAGTAACTTCACTAGTAAGTTATCAAAGCCTGGAGGTCTGTGTGTGGTTCTGTGCCCTTGTATCACATGGGTAGATGGGTATAACGGCCACTGCAGTCAAGCTGCAGAGCTAGTCCGTTACCACAAGGATCTCCCTTGTGGGGAATACATTGTTCAGCGTTTGGTTGTTTAATACCTAACACTGTGGTGTTTGGTTAATATGAAATGTCCGACTTTCTGATTTTAGCTCCAGAGCCTTGTGGTTGTCAGGATGGAAACTGGAGCACACACGGTTCTAACAGGTGTTAAGACAGTGGCTGATCATCTTTGCTCTGGGATGCAGACCCGAGTATGTGATAAAAGCCTGACACAGAGCTGTAAAGCTGACTTCCAGTCACATATGGGCAAAGAACTGTTTGTATTTTCCTGCCTGTGGAGCACAGCTTGTGCATTCGTTTGGTTTATAAGCCTCCTGGAGAAGATAAGGAGGGGAGTACAGTAATTTAATGATCCTTCCTCTCTAAATCATCTTTGAGAGAATCCACAGCTTCATTTTTTTCCATTTCGCAACCAATAAGCCCCAGAGGCATGTACTTCCTGTTTATGCTGTGGTTCCCAGGAAAAAGGAGCAAATACACCACCAGCTAATTAAATCCTTCAGTAGAGGAGGGCTTGATTACAAATTGCATATCATGAAAAACTATCTGGCTTTCATTTTGCTGGAAAAGGAAGTGTTTCAAAGTGATTTTGATGTTTGTACTCCTACTTGCTACATTTGCTCAAGTCTCAAAGCAATCCCAGCAGCATCACTCCTAGAGACTTAGAAAAGAAGCTTCTCTCCCTTTGGGACAAAGACTTAGGTAAACACTTGTTGGCTCTGGTTTCAGATTGCATCAGTTGGGGAGCTAATTCCTGGCCCAAGCACCGAGGAGAACCAAGTTTTGACTTGATTTTTAAGTTATCTTCAGGATGATGTTTCCACATTTTGATTTTAAAATGCTGAATTTTGCCTGCCCATGAAACTAGTGTGTTCTGGCTTTCTCATGCATATTCTGTATAAATGTGATGTGGGAAAGATGTTAGAATTTGAAGTTGATGGTCAAGAAGGAATTCTTCAGATGTCTTTGGTGCAAAAAGATGGTGTTATTAAAGCACAGGGACAGGACCCAGTGGGCAGACAGAGCTGCACAGGGGTTCTGATGGGTGACTGATTATATACTTTCAAGTCAGGAGGGGGTTAGGGATAGCGTAAGTCTCTCTAGTGTATGTAAGTCTCTAGGGAATTTTGGAAGCAAGGTTTCTAGGACCTTGAGGGGGCTAGCTCTTGTTAGGAAAAGGTCATTTATTACGGTCTAGTAAAACCTTAGTCATGAGACCCTACAGATGTATATCAATGGGCCATATGCTTGGAGGATGCTTGCTAACATGTATCTTGGGGGAGTTAAGATAAAAGGAAGTTCCCAAAGGAATTTTTATATGTTGAAGTATACTTATAGGATCCTGGATAATGTTGGGATAATGTTTTGTTTTGTTTTGTTTTTAAGATTTTATTTATTTATTTAAGAGAGAGAGTGAGAGAGAGCATGAGAGGGGAGAAGGTCAAAGGGAGAAGCAGACTCCCTGTGGAGCTGGGAGCCCGATGTGGGACTCAATGTGGGACTCAATCCCATAATTCCAGGATCATGACCTGAGCCAAAGGCGGTCACTTAACCAACTGAGCCACCCAGGTGCCCCTAGGTTGGGATCATGTTAATTGAAGGTTGTCTTTTGCCTTTAGCAGAGTATTAACATAAAAACAGTTGAGTTTCTAGAGGAAGGTCACTCTGCCATTCCAAAGGACTTGTAACTGTAAATTGTAAAGAAATTTAATTGTTTTCTTTTGCCTTTGTTCCCCATATCAAGAACCATTATAATTTTGGTGACTTTTTTGTTCCAGTTGTTATTAAAGGATATGTGCATATAAGTTAGAATGAGAATATAGACTCCATATTTCTTTTATGTTTTATTTTGCTGTTATTTCCCTAGCATATTCAGGGAATTACACTAAGTATCGATTGCTGGTGATAGTGATATTAAGACATGGATTTGGTTTAAAGACTCACATGCACCATGAAGTCATATAATTGAATAAGTCAGAGGAAATTTAATCTGTCTTTTTCCTATATCCACACAAGACATGCTTTAATGAAAACAACAGGAGGATCCTTATTTATTTTTTCTTTTAAATTGTGAATCCACGCTGTTCTTGATGCCTTTAGTGAAATCAGCTAGTCATATCCTTTTCAGGGAATAGCAAATACCAGCAAGTTCCGTCTGTCTATGGTATTTTCCCCAGGATGGGACTAACAAGTTTGATCTGTTTCTCTATGTGGACTAATTCACATGTATTGTATTACAGCAGCATTTTTTAATCTTATTAGCTCTTGTCTGTAAGAAATTATTCCTGGAATTGAATCATACCAAGAGTTTCACCGGAGGATTTTATATATCTGGGCTGTGGCAGCAGACCAATTAAACATAGAGTTGGTAAGAGCATTGAGTTCAAGTTCTCAGGTCTTAGGAGAATAAAAAGTATTACTGAAACATTGATGGTATTTAACAGAGCATCTATAGGAAGGATTTTATTAATCTGCTTTATTTATTAAGAAGTTCACTTAGCAAATATTTGCTGAGCACCTATTATATGCCAGACATTGCTTTAGGTACATGGGGTACATCAATGAATAAAAAAGGGCAAAAATTCCCTCCCTTGTAGAGCATATGCTATAGCAATCCTTTCTACAGGTATTAGCTTGCTAGGGCTTACACAACAAGGTACCACAGGCTGGATGGCTTAAGTAACAGAAGTTTAGGGGCACCTGGGTGGCTCAGTTGTTAGGTGTCTGGCTTCAGCTCAGGTCATGATCCCAAGGTCCTGGGATCGAGCCCCGAAATGGGCTCCCTTCCTGGTGGGAAGCCTACTTCTCCCTCTCCCACTCCCCCTGCTGGTATTCCCTCTCTCACTGTGTCTCTCTCTGTCAAATAAGTAAATAAAATCTTAAATAATAATAATAATAATAAATAAATAAATGACAGAGTTTATTTTTCTTACAGTCTGGAGGTGAGAAGTCCAAGATCAAGAGTCAGCGGAGGTGGTTTCTTCTAAGAAGCCTGAGGGAAGAATCTGTTCCAGGCCGCTCTCCTTGATTTGTAAGTACCATCTTCTTCCTATGTTTTTACACTGTCTTCTCTCTATGTATCTGTATCCAGATTTCCTCTTCTTAGACGGCACCTATTATGTTGGATTAGGACCCACCCTAATGACGTTATGTTACCTTAATTACCTCCTTAAAGACCCTGTCTCAAAAAAAAAAATTAAGAAAAAGATTTTTTAAAAAGGGGCGGGAGTGGGGGGAAAGGCCCTGTCTTCAAATAAAGTCACATTCTGAGGTCCTGGGGATTAGGACTTCAACATATGGATTTTAGGAGAACACATTTTAGCCCATAATATCACATATGAGTATGGTAATCCAAATCTTTGTCTTGCCTGTCTTCTCACATCCACATCTCTGAAATACTCAAAACCATTTATGTTTCCCTACAAAGTGTGTCTAGGGGACCTATAATTATGAGCAATTATTTTTCTGGACATGATTTATTTTTAATAACTACTAAAAGGAAAGTTTCTGATTCAGAATGATTACTCTACTTGAAATGTTGCTCCATCTAGCCCACATTCTACTGTTTTGGCAGTTATAAAAAAGAGTAAGGAAGAATGGTGTTGGAGAAGGGGTTCAATGGGTTATTATTTGCAGGGTACTAGGACTCATGGTAAAAAAAAAGTTTTTTCAAACACTGTACATGAGGGGAAAGAGAGGCCTATATAATGACATTATTTTTAATAATTCAAGTAATATCATTACCATCGCCACTAGTTACTATTTATTTTTATCCCATAAGGAAATTGAGATGGTTTAATCACTTGCCCAAGGTCTCACAGAATGTAACTTGGTGTCTAACCCAAGTCTGTATAACTCCAGAGTTTAAGCCGTTAACCATTCAGAAAAATAAAAATAAACAAAAAGACTCAAATGTTTCATATACAAACACTTCTAAGAAAGTGATATATCTAAGTATCTAAGTATACCTAAATGAGTACTCAAGTTTGCCTTCGGTCTTGATATATACTTAACGTTTATCTTGAAATGATATTTTATTGTTCAGTGTTTATATCATTGTTGATATGCTGTGTCAAAATGTGTCTATCTGTCTTTGATACTGAATTTATAAAGGACACAATTTACAACCAGGTCAGTATTTTATAGTTTATTTCATTGTACATCTTGAATTACATTGAAAATTTAAAATAACTTTAAAATCTTGGCTGTTTCCTTATAATTTTAAAGAACAATTTCATTTTTCTATTGTATAAGATGAATGGGGAAGGTAAATTGCCTGGAGACATCAGGAAAGGCTTCTATGGAAAGCTGAGTTTAGTAGGATAAATACAAATTAGAAAAGGATACTTTAGGAACACAGAAAAGCCCTTATGCATACATAGGCATATGACAGAGTTTGATATTTTGGGGAAAATGCAAGTAGTAAGAGTAGTAAGATATGCAGAAAGTTGGAGCGTTAAGAGATGACAGCAGACTAAAAGGTACATGCCAAACTTAGAAGGTAAATATGAAGTCCCTGAAAGATCTTAACAAAAGAGATGGAACGAACTCTTCCTATCAAAATGTCATGTAATAGACAATCTCAATACACCTATGTCCATTGAAGAAATTGAACTGATAATAAATGACTTAAAATAGAAGGCACCAGGCCTAGGTATAAAAAGAATTATATACAGGGATGCTTGGGTGGCTTAGTCGGTTGAGTATCCAACTCCTGATTTCAGCTCAGGTCATGATCTCAGGATTGTGGGATTGAGCTCCGCATTGTTCTCCATGCTGACCATGGAGCCTGCTTAAGCTTTTCTCTCTCCCTCTCCTTCTGCCCTGCCCCCCCCCCCACATGTGCACTCTCTCTCTCTCTCTCTCAAAAAAAAATCTATATCTATATCTATATCTATATATATACACACACACATACACAACTATATGTAAAATGGTTCAACATTTGGAAATCAGTTAATGTAATCTCTCACATCAACAGACTTAAGAAGAAAAATTACAAAATTATATCAATAGATGCAAAAAAAGGATTTGGCAAAACCCAATACTCATTCATCATAAGAACTCTCAGTAAACTAGGAATTGAGGAGAACTTCCTTAACTTAGTAAAGAAGATGTACAAAAACCTAAGGCGAACAGTATGCTTAATGGTGAAAAACATGAAGCTTTCCTTCTAAGATCAGGAACAAGGCAAGGATGACTCTAATCATCCCTCCTTTTCAACATCATACTGGAAGCCCTAGCTAATGGAATAAGACAAGAAAAGGAAATAAAAAGTGTGCACATTGGGAAGGGAGAAAATCAAACTTTTCATTTGCAGAATATTGTCTATGTAGAAAATCTGTACTTGTACTCTTATGTTATTACATAAGGAAGCTGAAAAAAAGGGAAAGTTAATAAACAAATAGAAGACCCAGAGCAAATAGTTTCACATCAAATATGGTATTATCTTATATAGTTTATCAACTAATATATGAACATAAGTTTATTGAACTATATCAATTCCAGTGTATCGTTTGTGACTAGTTGAGCCAAAAATATCTTTCACTACCCTTAAAGTCTTTTTTTCTTAGACCTTGAGACATAATGGCCTTGGAGCTCCTGGATGCAGTTATTACATCCTTGGGAATTTTATAGGTGTCATTTACTGATACACTGTATCTTTATTTTCAAAAACCCATTTTAAGAAGTCAACACTGGCTATTAAGTAATGTAAGCATAGTAATGTAGGATTGATTATTGTATTTGTCTTACCTATCTTTTTACGGTACTGAATTCACTTAGGTCATGACAAGTATTTATTCTTGTTATCTTTTCCCATACTGACTAGTCTCCATTTATAGGAGAGGCCAAGGAATGACATATTAGCCACTAAAATATAATAGCTACTGTGTCTTAAATACCTGTTATATGCCAGGAATCATATTAATTGTTTTACCCAGTTATCTCCTTTAATCCTTAAAAAAAAAAACAACAACCTGATAAGGTATTTAAAAGCCTGATAGCTCTTAACCCCTTTATAGAGGAAAATGAGCTCCAGAGAAGTCAAGTAACTTAGTCAAGGTCACATAAGGAAGCAGAAGGAGTAGTGGTTAAGAACACAGGCTTTAAGGCCCTATTGCCTGTATTAGTTCTTGTTCTACCATTACCTAGCTCCGTGATCTTGGGCAAGTTATTTAACTTCTTTAAACTTCATTTTTCTTATCTGCAAAATGGCAAAGTAAATGAAATAATCCATATCATTTACTCAGCTCAGTGCCTGGTATATAGTAAGAACTTAAAAAA
Source organism: Mellivora capensis (assembly GCA_004024625.1). NCBI lineage: Eukaryota > Metazoa > Chordata > Mammalia > Carnivora > Mustelidae > Mellivora > Mellivora capensis. Next base: position 72,691 of record PISX010000082.1, on the reverse strand, counting down.
TGTTAGCAGTTATTAGAGGTAATTGTATGTTATACAGACATTGTATACTAATTTTATTAGAACAAACAAGCAATACCATAAGTTTAAACTTAGGGATCTCAGACCCTAAAACTCCCTCATTTTCCTCTCTTTAACACTGTCTTTGTAAATGTTTAGTTATTGATGGAGATAGAACTCATTCTCTATAAGTTACTTAGATTCTGTGAAAAAAAAAAAAAGATGTGGATAGAGTAGATTATGTTGCATTAAGGAACAGCTTTCATATTTTTTTAAATATCCCCACATTTCATTCATTCATTCATTCATTCATCCATCTTTATATACATTCTATGCCTAACCTGGGGCTCAAACTCACGATCCTGAGATCAAGAGTCTCATGCTCTACTAGCTGAGCCAGCCAGGTGTCCTGAACAGCTTTCATAATTTAATGATTTACCACAAAAATGTTTGTTTCTCACTCCCATTTCATGGCCTACATGGGATAACGGGGCTGTTTCATCATAGTCTCCCAAGGGTCTCAGCAGATGGAGGCACCATCTCGACACACACTTCCACCATCACCAAGGCAGGAAAAAGGGATGTGGTGACTTGTGTACTGTGTCTTGAAGACATCTGCTTGGAAGTGACAGATGCCACTACTGTTTCTATTTCAGTGGCCAAAGCCAGTAACATGGCCAGGTCCAACTTTCAACAAGAAGGGGAAAGTGCAGTTCTGGAGGTTAAGGAAAGAGGAGAATTAGACATCAGTGAGCAGCATTAATGACTACCATACCAATAATTTGAACTTTCCGGGCTTCCTAATTTGATATTTATCTTTTCCATTTCTAAATCTGCCCCATCCCTTCTCCTGTATATAGATTCTTCAGGTAAAAGCCTATGTATAGTTTCAAAGAAACACCTCTCTGTTTCAGAGAGGCATAGCAGAGTTATCTGGAGACTTTCTAAATCATATGCCCGGGCCCCACCCAAGAACTAGTGAACTGAAACATCAAAGGGTCAGGCTCTGGATGCGTGTACTTTGATAAAGCTTCCCAGATGGTTCCGGCTTGCCCTCTGTTGTGACTCTGTGGTTGTAGATTCATATTTGTTTTCAGGGGTTGCTCTTAAAACACATGGGAAGTGAAAACAGCTCTGAAACAGAACTGAGAGGATGGGAAAAAGGCATGTGGACAAAAATTATGAGTCAGCCTAGCCGGGTTCTTAGCTCAGGCTTAAAGTGTGTTTGCCGTGGAAGTCAGTATATCTTGGGCATGCCTAACTGACTCCAGGGTTTTGTACCTAAGGCAGTACCAGTCCTTGTGAAAGAGACCCACCTCACTGTAAATCAAGGGAGACTTTTACCCCTGCCCCAACTTTTTACTGAAAAAATTTCAATCACATGGAACGTTGAAAGAATTAACCCACTACTTAATTCAGTAAGTGCTAGCATTTTGCTATATTTGTTTCATTTGCTAATTTTTTTTGGTCACCCACTGGAAATTGTTGTCTGAATCAATTATTTTATTGGGGGGCAGGGGTTATCAAACAGTGATTTTCTGATTTTATTATTCCTACTACATCTATTATCATTATCTAGCACTCTTCAATAAAGAAGAGCTTTTTTAAATCAACTGGAGAGGAATTAAGTTTTTCCTAAAAAGGCAGAGTAAATGTGTAATTATTTAAAATAAAGAAGATTTTTCAGGAACGCATATTTGATTTAAGGACAGTCGGCTCGCACTGTAGCAGACAAATGGTTTGAGTATAGCAGAGCCTTTTTTTTTTTTTAATCAACTGGAGAGGAATTAAGTTTTTCCTAAAAAGGCAGAGTAAATGTGTAATTATTTAAAATAAAGAAGATTTTTCAGGAACGCATATTTGATTTAAGGACAGTCGGCTCGCATTGTAGCAGACAAATGGTTTGAGTATAGCGGAGGCTTCTGCATATAGTTCTACGGCCCAGCTTTGCAACTCACAATGATAAAACGTGGTAGCTAAAGAGAAAAATGGTGTACAAATTACCAACAGCAGAATCACCAACAGCAGAAACGTCAGCAGCATTAGTGGCCAGGCTTTGGAATGGTCAAAGGACAGGATCCATGGCACTGACGCTGGCAGTTCCATCAGCGCTGGTCCCTGTTGGTGGGTCCCAATAGCTGTAGAGCCATCAGTGGGCATGGCAGCCTGGCCCCTGTTTGGTTCATTAGCAGCACCAGGGAAAATCATTAGCAGAGGAGTACAATGATGCCGGCAAACGGGTAACCAAGCAGCTTTTTCTGTAGAGCCTCCATGAACAAGCGGTTGGGGCACCCAGAGCCATTCAGCAGAGAAACTGGAGCTCTTCACGTGCCTGTGGAGGCGGAGTCAGTCTCAGAAACCTATAGTGTAGGGAGACTTACTGTGATCCGACCTTCCCCTTGGGCTGGGGTGATCTGAGAAAAAGTGCTCTATCTTATCAAGAACAGAAAACATCCAAGAAAGGGTCTTTTTTAGGCAAAGGAAGCTCAAAGGAGAAAGTGATGTCTAGAGTTTGAAGTGCTGTATAGAGGTGATGGCAGGTAGCTCAGGTTGAAAGAGAAATTTAAAGATACTATTTGGCATTTTGAGGGAACCTGGAAACCCGCAATGGTTGCCCGCCCAGTTTCCTCATCACAGGTATGATATATATGTTCATGTCTTCAGGTCTTTTTTTATGCAGTGCCTGGTGATTTTTTTATGGGAAACACAGAGATCCAAGTAAAGATTAAATCCACATTTTATTCCTTTTTTTTTTTAAAGATTTTATTTATTTATTTGTCAGAGAGAGAGAGCAAGAGAGAGAGCACAGGCAGACAGAGTGGCAGGCAGAGGCAGAGGGAGAAGCAGGCTCCCCGCTGAGCAAGGAACCCGATGTGGGACTCGATCCCAGGACGCTGGGATCATGACCTGAGCCGAAGGCAGCCGCTTAACCAACTGAGCCACCCAGGCGTCCCCACATTTTATTCCTGATAGAATTTATATCCCCTGAAAAGTGAAAGTGGTCTATATACATATAAGGTTTCCTTTAATCTGTATTGAACATAGGAGCCGTGGTTACTAAAAGTTAGTCAAGCCATATAGAGGAATTAAGGAAATAGTAATTGCCATTTTCCTTTCACTTCTACCCTTTTTCTTTTTTAATATAAGAACAAAGTGACTTTTTTTGCTACTCGACATTTCCTCCAAACATTGGTTTCTTGATGGAGAAATGCAAACTGTTTTTCTACCGGAAGGAAAGAAGTTGAGAATGATTTCTGGGTTGAGTTCTGTTTTTATGATTAACCAACTGTCCATAGACTGAAAAGAAAATGAAAAGACAGGATGTGATGGGACGCCTGGGTGGCTCGGTCAGTTAAACATCTGTCTTTGGCTCAGGTCATGATCCCAGGGTCCTGAGATCAAGTCCCACATCAGGCTCCTTGCTCAGCAGGGAGCCTGCTTCTCCCTCTGCCTGACGCTCCCAACTTGTGCTCTCTATCTCTCTCTCTGACAAATAAATAAATAAAATATTGAAAAAAAAAGACACAGCATACACTAAATCATGGCAAATAGTCTGTGTTATAATCCATCCATCATAAAACAAAAGGGTAAGTTTATACAAACTTCCTCAAAAAGTGATAAAATTAAATTAGTCACAGAATTAACTGTGTAATAAACTGATTCTAATTCAGTGTAGTGGAACGTTCATTTTTTTTAAGTGTGAAAGCTACCATATTTTTATAGATTGGCAATATGATAATTAATGAAAGTGTTTGGTTGTGTCAGTGATTTTTTTTTTCCCCTTGAGCAAGGCTAATTAGTTTTATGTTCCATATGCACTCACTGAATTGTTCTTAGCTCTCTGTCAGGTAATTTATTCAGGTGTTGAAATCATCACAAGGCTTTTCTGAGAATTCTAGACCTTCCAAAGTGGCAGAAAGTTCATTGTTGCCTCAGTAGTACCAGTCGGAGCATTGGGTATGCACAGTTTTCTGACTGCAAGAAAATTGAACAGCATAGTTGTCATACTTAGTGGAGTTCATGTTCAAAAGAAGCCTCCCAGAATCCTTCCTGTAACCCCTCATTTAGAAGCAGATAAATGGCAGCACTAACTGGGGACAAAGGAAGGGGCGAGGCGCAGAAACAAGAGGAAAAGATATTTTGTTTGAAGTCTTAAAGCAACTGGAGGTGGTTTGTAAATTGGGGTATTTTGTCCTTAGCATCCTTTTGCTGTTCTTTTTTTTTTCTGTTTTTTTTTTTTTAATTTTTAATTTTTTTACAAACATATAATGTATTTTTATCCCTAAGGGTACATGTCTGTGAATCGCCAGGTTTACATACTTCACAGCACTAACCATAGCACATACCCTCCCCAATATCCATTACCCCACCCCCCTTTCCCGACCTTTTGCTGTTCTTAACTACTTTTCCTCTCCTTCATACTGTGTGGTGCTAACGTACTCTGATTATCACATTGCCCCAAGCCAAGCATGTTTTTCCCCCCATCAAAGCTCTCTTTGCACCAAAATTACCTACACTCCTCTCCTGGAAAATCTCTGATATTAGAAAAACAGAAACTTCATTGAATTGATTTGCCCTAACAAGTACATGGATTATTAAAAGCCAGCCTCTTAACATTTTCAGATGTAATTGTTATTTTTATGAAGAATACCCATTCACACCTAATGAGTTTACATTTGAAGGAATTTCTTTTATTATAATGATATAAAAAGAAATACAGGCTGTTTCCAAAAGGTTTTTTGTTTTTTTTTTTTTGGTAGGGATGAAGACAATTTGTTTATCTCTTAGGACCAGTTCTGCAGGTTGCTAACAGTGTTAGCAACCTAAGCTGTTCCATCTTTTCCATGTTCCTATGCAGATGAGCCTGTAAGTTTTTAAGCTCTCAGTTATTTCACAGTATCTCCTTTGATGGTGGTAGTAGGGACATTGGTTTTATTATATACATTGTTTGAGGTCTTTCCTGTACCTCTGTTACTAGTTTACTAGATGTCTTTGTTATTGGGTTTCTGTTCTTTTTTTTTTTTTAAGATTTATTTATTTATTTGAGAGAGAGTGTGTGGCAGAGGGTGAGAGAGAGAATCCCAAGCAGGCTCCACACTCAGCACAGAGCCCTACATGGGGCTTGATCCCACTACCCTGAGATCATGACCTGAGCTGAAATCAAGAGTTGGACACTTAACCAACTGAGCCACCCAGGCCCCTCTGTTTCTTTTTAAAAAGTAATCTCTATGCCTAACATGGGGCTTGAACCTATAATCCCAAGATCAAAATAGGTTTCTGTATTGAGAGACTCAGCCCAGAAGGAAAAACATATAATAAGCACTGTAATAACGTTTCTTAGAGGAATTGTCATTTGGTTTTATTAATGAGTTTGGTAAATATTAATTAGGTGTCTACTATGTGTCAAGTACAGTAGGTGCTGGGGATACACTGATTAATAAGACAGACATAGTCCCTCCATGGAGTTTACTGTCTAGTGGTTCCAGACAGAGGATTGAGGGTAACACAGCTTCAGGGAAATGGTAATAATGTAGAGATCAGGCAAAAGGCGGAGACTTCCTTTCATATTCTGGGATGATAAGGTAGCATTCTGTACTATGAAATGGCAAAATAGCTAATCAACTTACCATGTATGGTCGTATTAGACTGTGTGCTCGCTGAAGAGGAAGTTCTGGGGAACCAGATAACTATTGCCATAGACCAATTTAAAGGGGAAGAGGTGTGATTGAACCCTGATGGATGCCTTTAATGGCATGGATGATTTAAAGTAAGCAGGTAAGCAGATGATGTGCTCAAATTGCAAAAATATTGCCCTAGTGGTATGACATTCAAACCTTTATGGGATGGTCTGGAAAAAAGTCTTTTCTAGCTTATAGTCACAGTGCTGAGATATCTGAAAACCAAATTCAAAGATTGATTCTGTGGTTTGGTAAATTACATGAGTACATGAACTCAAATACCTGGCCATATATTTTATATAAATGGTAGGTTAAGCTGGATTAGGGAAGAGAGGGGGTCTTGACAAATTGAATAGCGATATATGACAGAAACCAAGCCTTAGAGAACCCTAAACTCTTAGATTTATCTGAAACAGTTCTCAGTTGTGGCACATCCATAGTTGAGTGTTAACATCCACAAGAATGATAGGAATTTGCTCGTTTGGGAGGAATATTGGCAGAATGCATTTGAGGGTTCTCGACTAGGAAAATGAAAATGGAATTTTCAGACTAAGCCAAAGTAATAAGATTGAGCTTGCAGCCACTGTGGTTCCTTGGGCAGTCAGCCATACTTCCAATGAGGCACTGAGCTGGCCTTTCCCAAATAACACTGAAGAGCCAGAAAGAATTTGGTCTAAAAGAAAGGATAAAAAATTTTAGGTATAGAAGGGCGAGGTTCCATCTGTCATGCAAACTGCCTGTGGGCCCCTCATAGGTCCCCTGATAGACTCCAGAAGACCCTCAGTTTAGTTTTGCCACAAGGAATGGGTTTGTGAAGGAAGTATGAGAGTCTTTAAAAAGCACTCCACTGGCTGCCCTTTCTAGGCTGAGAATGCTGACGGATAGGGCCTCATTTGGAGTGAGAGCTATAACCTCGGTGGGGGTGGCAGAGCCCTTTGACAGAAATGAACAAATAGTAGGCATGGTCATCACGTAGCAGGGTGAGTGTGATAATCACATCTCAGGGAGGTTTTACTATACTTAATTCATGAAAATTTATTTTTGGTCATAGGAATAATATGTGACTATTTCTTATTACTAAGAATTTTTAAAAAATAAAAAGAATTCTAAAATAAGAATAAATAAAGTAAGAATTTAAAAAATAGATTAAAAATTGGGATGCCTGGGTAGCTCAGTTGGTTAGGCACCTGCCTTCAGCTCAGGTCATGATCCCAAGGGTCCTGGGATGGGGCCCCAACGTCGGGCACCCCCCCACTGCTCCCCCGGCCTGTGTGCTCTCTCTCTCTCTCTCTCTCTGATAAATAAATAAATAAATAAATAAATAAAATCTTTAAAAAATAGATAAAAAGCAAATACTCCCTAGATTTCTTTCCTCTAATCCTTCTTGCTCTCATGAAATGCTCAGCAGAAATTCTCCTCTGCAAAAGAACTTCTTGACACTAGGATGTTCGAGATGGCTTACTCTGTAGATGCCAGTTGTCTTTTGTCTCCAGCCAGCCCGGTGCTTGGTGAATGGACTTGTCAACACAGTAGCTATGGTGTTAGTGGTAGAGGCTATGCATGGGCTTCAGCAACATGGAGTTCTTGTCTTTAAGGCTGCCCTGGTCTGTGCCATTGCTGAGGGCTCGGTTTACTAGCAACAGCAGGCAGTTCTGGGTTCTGCACTTGACATTTTACCTGTAGGTTCCTTGCCAGTTCTCTGTTGACACATATGTCACAGTGGATCTCTTCCACTGTGGGGGATGGGGAATAGCAATTTTAGATATTAAGTAATGATTTTCCTTATGAGAGCCAAGGATTTATCTCTCATCCTGCCATTCTCTCTGGTTCCCGACTCTTATCCTCTCAACATAATTTCTGGTTGAGTGAATGTTCAGTATTTACACTATACCTATGCCAATATTATGCATAGTCAAATATAATATATTACAAGCATATCTCTTTTCTTATTTTGTGCTTTTTTCTGAGGTTAAAATTGCTTATTTATTTATTTATTTTTAAAGATTTTATTTACCCATTCACAGACAGAGATCACAAGTAGGCAGAGAGGCAGACAGAGGAGGGGGGAAGAAGCAGGCTCCCCACTGAGCAGAGAGCCCAATATGGGGCTTGATCCCAGGACCCCAAGACCATGACCCGAGCCGAAGGCAGAGGCTTTAACCCACTGAGCCACCCAGGAGCCCCTAAAATTGCTTATTTAAAAATTTCTTATTTTTCTTTATACCAGTTACTGATTTAAATTGCTTTTCAGTATAATTTTATGTGTCCCAGGATAAATGCTAATGGAGGCCCACACACCACATGTCTAAATATTTAAAAGTTATAAATCAAACTATTAAATAAACTCTCTTTTCTTCTCTTGAGTTGACATAAATACCTTCACAACAAAACTGAAAATTATCTCAGTCTGTGGTTTTTATATGACTGAAAGGCTGTGAAGTATTAGGCAGCTGAATTTTAATTTTTATTGCATATGTCTGAGAGTTAGTGATGTTTGGATGAATAGTAAAGGCTTGCCAAACTAATAAATGATTATGTTCTTTGCTATGAATTTTCTTTTTCTTAATTTCAGCAAAAATATTACCCTGAAGTGTCACATAAAATTTGATTTATTGACAATAACATCACATTAGACCTTTCTTGGGTCATTGTAGACTTTGTGTATTTTTCTTTTAAAACATTCAAGATGACCTATTAACACTAAAAGGTAAGAGACTGATGATAGTCAATAAACACAAAAATTTAAAATAAAATATTTAAAGCTGGAATTTTAAACTATATATTTTGAAAATTTAATTAAATTGTATCAAATGCTTTATAAAAGTGAAAGTAATTACAATTCCTGAATCAGTATCCATCTGTCAGTGTAAAATATGCATAGCTTGCTTCACACATATTTCTTCTAGACATACAGATTTAAGAATAATATGAATTATTTAATCCTACAAAATGTTGCTCAGCTGCTATGTGTAACAGTGTCAAACAGTATGCTAATTAGTGAATATCACTGAATTCTCCGAGTGGAATCTGAAATGAGGTTAAAAAAAGTGGATAAAAAAGTGGATTTTCGATACTCAGAGACTTTAAAATGTAAGTATCTATTTCATTCATGCTCTCGGAGAAGAAGGATTTGTCACTCTAGTTAATTTGTATTTTCTTTTACCAAAGTGCTCCTACTCCACACATTCTCTCTGTAGCAGTCTGTCTCTGACAGCAGAGGCACAACCCACACACTTACAGAGTGTTCAGGGACAGTCACCTTTTACTGCAAGGAGAAAGGAGAACAAGCTCAAGAGAAGTGGAGAAGCGTCTCCCTGAAGCCTAAATGAAGATAACGTCACAGAATGAAACATCTAAGGTTCTAGACTGCACTGTGCTGGCACCGAGTGCTGGGTCTTGGGTGATAATGATACCTACTGGTTCTTTCATCAGTGTATTTGATCTGTAGGGCCTCTACTGTGTGGGGCCCCGATGCCCAGGTCTAAGGCTGGTATTGGGTCTTAGCATTTGGTATGCAGCACTTAGGTCCTGCTCCTATTTTCCAGTAGTGTTCTTGTTCCTGCAGCTGCTCGGTCACTCCCCATTCACCAGTCAATGCCATGTGGGAAGGGAATGAGAACTCTTTTTATTTTTTCAACAGTTGTCTATTTATTTAAGATTTTATTTTTATTTTTTAATTTTCTTTATTATCATATAATGTATTATTTGTTTCAGGGGTACAGGTCTGTGAATCATCAGTCTTACACAATTCACAGCACTCACTATAGCACATACCCTCACCCATGTCCATTCCCCAGCCTCCCCATCCCTGCTACCCCACTCCCATTCAGCAACCCTCAGTTTGTTTCCTGAGATTAAGGGTCTCTTATAGTTTGTCTCCCTCTCTGGTTTCGTCTTGTTTGGGAATGAGAACTCTTACCTCCTTTTCTCATTTTTGTCTTTTAAAAATCCTTTTATTTTGAAATGATTTTAGATTTACCCCAAAAAAAAAAAGTGACGCATTATGGAGTTGCTGTATATTCTCCCCCATGCTTCTCCTATGGTAACATCTCTTATGATTAAGAGGAGGACAACAGTGTTCACTAAACCACAGACTTTATTTGGATCTCACCAGTTTCTCCATGATGTCCTTTTCCTGTTGCAGGATATCAGATTGCCTTCGGTCATCATGTTTCCTTGGTCTCCATCTGTGACTGTTGTTTGGTCTTTCCTTGTCTCTCATGACCTTGACAGTCTCGAAGGGTACCAGTCAGTTGTTTTGCAGGCTGTCCTTCCATTGGGTTTGCCGTGATTAAACTGGGAGTATGAATTTTGGGGAAGAACACCACAGGAATGAGCTGCGTCATGTCAGGGGTGCCCGGCATCAACATGGCTAAGGACCGGTGATGTTAACCTTGAGCACTTTGGCTAGGGGGTGGTGTCTCAGGGTTCTCTACTTACTGTTTCTCTTTCCCTCCGCTATTCTTTAGAAGATAGTCACTAAATCCAGCCCACACTCAGGTGGGGAATGTATTTCAAAACTGCATTCTATCAATGCTTATTTAGTATCTCTTTTTATCCCCCACTTCTTTTTTTTTTTCAGGGATTTTATTCATTTATTCGACAGAGAGAGATCACAAATAGGCAGAGACGAAGGCAGAGAGAGAGGGGGAGAAGCAGGCTCCCCGCTGAGTAGAGAGCCTGATGCGGGGCTCGATCCCAGGACCCTTAGATCATGACCTGAGCTGAAGGCAGAAGCTTAACCCACTGAGCCACCCAGGTGCCCCTTTATCCCCCACTTCTAAAAGTCCACTCAGTTCCTGAGCCCTTGGAAGATTCTGTGATATCCATCAATTCAGTTCTTGGTTTTCCACACTATATCCCAAGTGTTTTTCTGCATTCCAGCTAGCAAGATTTTGTTTCTATTATCTCCCTTGTCTTTGTATTTATAGTTCTATGAGCTTTGAAAGATCCCTTATGGTAGTTTTAGTGGGATTTCAGAGGAAATGAAATTGAATTATTATGTTCAATCTGCCATCTTTACCTGGAAGCCTTGGGGGAAACATTTTTTAATCATCAAAATTGACATTTAATCTGTTTGGATCTGCCATTTCTGTTTGTTTTAATTCTACCATTAATGTAATCCATGGAATCGCTGAATGCTTTTTGAGGGGTTATTCATTGCTATATTTCATAAAACATTGTGATCAGTCAAGAAACTCAGTTCACAGCTAGAGATGTGTCGGTCGGTGTGATTGGCCCTCATTATCAAAGGTAAATTAGGGTTACTGCTATAAAGCCAGGCTTATGCTGGGTAGGGAATGCTTCTTTTTACATGCCAAGTTATTAAGTCTAACAAAAAATGAGGCAGACTAGGATACCTCAGGAATCTAAGTTTGGGTTAGTTAATCAGGCAAAGAACCATACCCGGCTTATGCTTGCCAAAGACAACCAAAACTTGAATGGGTAGAGAAGGGGAGTTAAAATCTCCACACTGGCTTCTTGACCAGTAGCATAAATGAGGACTGGAGCCCTCTGACTACTTGCTGCCTTTCTTTTCCTCTCCTTTGTCTCTCATCTTTGTGTTTCTAGAGTAGTGTTAGCTTTACAGTACAAGGGAGAGGAAGGTACAGAGAGTTCCCCCATATTCCCTGACCCCTCACAGGCATAGCCTCTTCCATTCACCAGAATGGTACATTTTTATTTTATAAATAGATTAATTACCAAGGATGAATCTCTATTGACGTATCATAATCACCCACAGTCCATAGTTTACCTCAGGGTTCACTCTTGGTGCTCTACTTTGTATGGGTTTGGGCAAGTGTATGACGGCAAATGTCTATCATTATAATATCATATATCATTATAACATCATATAATATATCACTGTAATATCATACAGAGTATTTCCACTGCCCTAAAAATCCTCTGCGCTCTGCCTATTCGTCCCCCCTCCAATCCTCCGATGGCCACTGATAGCTTTGTCTTTTCCAGAATGTCCTAGAGTTAGAATCATACAGTATGTAGTCTTTTTTTCTTTCTTTCTTATTTTCCTACAATTTTATATAAAGTGTTTTGATAAATGATAAATAATTATAGTCATCATAATCATGACTAGGTTGCATTTTTTCCCATGCATTTTTATAGTTTTTGTTACTTTTTCTGTTGGTAATGGGACTATATGGCTCAAAAGCCCAAACAACACAGAATGTATGTTGAGAATACTCCCTCCTGTCTCTGCCTTGCTGTCCTCTGTCTTACCCACTGTGAGTAACCACTTTCCTTAGTTTTTTTGTGTGAGTTTTGGGTTTCTTTATGCAAGTACAAACATATTCTTCTTCTTCTTGCACAAAAGATAACCATTCTGTGCTCTCTTCATTGAAGAATTTGTATTAGTTCATAGGGTTTTCCTTGTTCTTCTTTTACAGCTTTGTTGATGTCCTAATATTTATTTAACCAGTTCCCTTACAGAAAATGACTTGTGTTTGTTTCTCAATATATTGTTGGCTTTGCAAATGGAATAAACTCATACAAATCTAATTTTGTAGGTATGTGGATATATTTTTAGATAAATTCCCAGAAGTGGGAAAATTGCAGAACTATCGACTTAGCTTTATAGTGTATAATATAGTCAGCTATCATCTGTCTTAATAGTCAGGGACAATGAGGAAAATAGCAACCGTCTTTAGTATTTACAATAGAGAAGATATCATGCAGGGACGTGACTGCCAGATGACAGAACTGAGTGCGTAACTGAGAAAGCAACGCAGAGATTAGTAACAGTGGAAGAGCCACTGTCTGTAACCTGGAGAGACAAAATTAAGAAAGTTGTGTTGAGTCCTAGGGCTGGGGCTCATCTTCTGGAGCCTCAGACCTCTAAGGACCTGTCTAGTGAGCACTGGGGCCCCTACGGAGTTGCAGTCCCTGAGGTAGAAGGGAGAGGGAGAGAAATGTCCTGGCTTTGTCCTTCCTACTCTCGTTCTCCAGTCTTTCAGAAACCAGCTGATAGTGAGGCTGGGCACCACGGTTAAGAGAAGCCAGCATCTCCTCCCATAGATTGCAGAGCAGCGGAAGGACAAACACGAATCTGAGGACAAGTGGGGTCAACGTCTGTAGAGCCCATCCCTTTTACCACTTAGCATTTCAGTTCACTCTTCTACTCACATTTAATACTTTCCTACTTCTGCCCATCATACAAAGAAAGACACTCCTTCTCCCCAAACAGGAAGACAGACTCAAAGTCCCATTAGTCATTGTATCCTTTTCAAGTTCAGGACCTACTGGTGATCCTCATTCCTCTCCAGCAGGTCTAGAGGTAACTTGTGGCCTGGTGACCTATGAACAAAATTGTAAACTAAGTTCCACCCGTGCTCCATACAAAACTGTAAAGGGGAAGGGGAAAAAGTATAAATCATTGGTTAATATGTACATAACAAAAATACACATTCTTTGTCGCTGTAAAAAGTCATAGTCCATATTAAGCACTTCCCTCCTCTGCCACTTACTTCATGTTTCCTTTGTTTCTAGCCAGTACCGCAGGTGGTTATGGTTCTGTAGGGTGACTGGATCAGTCAGGATACTTCAGAACAATAGAAAACACAGAATTTCAACAGAGAGAATTTAATATAGGGAATTGGTAAAGCAGTTTGGAGAACTGAAAAGGCAGAGAAGAGGATACCAAGCTAACCTAGAGAGGGGAACTCCAGGATGAAGCTACTGCTCTCGGCCTGGGGAGACAGCAGGAAGCTCAAAGGAGGGGCCCTCAGACCTCGGAGCAGGCACCATAGCTTAACTGTTGCTGATATCTTTGATTAGGCATGATGAGCCTGGTTCTAGAAGTGCTTCCTATAAGTTGAATGTTACCATTGCTAACCACTTGTCAGGAAAGCAGTTCTTCCCTTCTCCTGTCCTCTGCCTTGCAGAATTCAACAGGAAGTCGACTGGCAACATAGAGTTCCTATAGTCCCAACCCAGGCATCCCAAAGCAGAACATGGACTGAGAGACAATGGTTTAATGACAGGGACAGCTCCTCATGTTGCCTACTCCATGTCCATACACAACTCTCTCCATGAATTTCAACTTCCTGTGCAGCAATACCAAATTCTAGCCATTTCTCTAACAAGATACAACTACCCTTTGTAGAAATAGGCACTCTCACCTTTAAACCCCAAAAAGGAAAGTTTCCAAATGTCATTACATTCATGTCTGGATGGTGTCAATTACTCATGTTCAGTTGGAGTCCCTCTTGAATATTCTGTAATCTAAAGATGAGATTGTAAGCTAACCACTGCCATTAATTCTTAAAAGCACCATGGGAAGGGAGAAGAAAAAATTGTTTAATAAAAACAAAAACACATAAACAGACACACATGTGCACATACATTAAGCAAAGAAGAAAATAATGCCTAGATATTAGTCTTTTTTTCTGTCTGGTTGTAAGCCTGTGGTTGACGTTTCTAACTTCCTTCTTCCCCTACTCATTTCATCTTCCCTTTGCTCTGAGCCAGCGCCTACCCCAGGTGACACGATCCAAACTTCACTCCCGAAGGCTCTGAGTCTTCTGTGGTCCTGTCTTTTCTTGGTTACTGTTTTCCACTAACTTTTAGCATGTTGAGGAGAAAATGAACGTAGGTGACACAAAGGAGAGAGAAATGATGTGCTTGGTGATAACCACTAGTGGAATGAGGGAATGGTGTAATATTTGTAGTGCCCATGTGACAGTTCTGATCTGAGTTTGAGTGAACTACAGAAGGATCTGGGCCTACTGTAGGGTTGCCAACTGTCCTAGTTTGCCCCGGATGGAGGGATTTCCTGCAACCTGAGACTTCCTATGCTAAAACTGGAAATGCCCCGGCAACCGGGACAAGTTGGTTACCCCGGCTGGGTAGGAACTGGTGGGGCAGATTAGTGACAGCAACTTTTTGGCAGAAGCACGGAGGCCAGTCACCTTCTGGGATAACCGGTCCTTAGGGAGTGACCAGTTAAGAAGCCTTAAACTTGCAGTAAGAGAGCCTTTAGTGGTGCAGGGAAACAGTGATTCTTAGTCCTCCACGGTAGCTGCCATTCACGTCGATTCCTAACCCATGGACGCTATGGGTCCAGTGTAGGCTCTAGAGAGATAGGAGGTTGGAAGTCAAATCAGAGTGTAACCCAGGGGAGACAGATTCTTTCTCGCCACAGACCACCCCACTGCTCTGGAAACTTGAAGGCTTTGGTGCAGTGGTGACATCAGTTGAAGGAGGGTTGGGGGTATTGCAAGGGATGGGGAGTAGGAACTTGGTAACATACAATGGCATGTTCTGTACTAGCGCTTATAGAAGAACTGATGTGCTTGGCAGGACAGAATAACATTCATGCAGGTGGGTCATTCACCGGTGAATTCTAAGTTCTTACTGCAAACATGACATCAACAGGCGGGGGAGTGGGGAGGCCAGAGGAAAGTTGGCAACCCTGGTTTTTCTGGAAGCAGTATCACAGGAGGAAAGGCTGGGTCATTAGGATACTTTCCTTGTAGTATTGCGCCACCTAGTGTTAGCTTTGATGTACTTCTTTTGTCCTAGTTCCATGAATTAAGAATTTGTTGTTTCCAAAGTCATCAGTCATTTGTTATTTTTCTCATTCAACAAATATTGATTGGATACTCTCTATATGCAAATCACTTTTCTAGGTATTGAAATTAAAACTGTGACAAAATCCTGAATTTATGGAAGCTTACATTCTTGAGGGGTTAAAGATAATGTGTAAGTAAAATGAAACCTATGCTATTTAGTTGGACATGTGAAGGGGGGAAAATAAATCAAAGAAGGAAGGATTAAATTTAAGGTTTTGTGGGGAGAGGGTCTATAATTTTAAATTAGGTGGTCAGGGAAGCCTCTGATTAAAAATGAGATAAGGAGGGGCACCTGGGTGGCTCAGTGGGTTAAAGCCTCTGCCTTCAGCTCAGGTCATGATCTCAGGGTCCTGGGATTGAGTCCCGCATTGGGCTCTCTGCTCAGTGGTGAGCCTGCTTCCTCCTCTCTCCCTCTCTGCCTGCCTCTCTGCCTAGTTGTGATCTCTGTCTGTCAAATAAATAAATAAAAATCTTTTTTAAAAAATGAGATAGGGAGCATTTCAGGCAGAGGCAATAGTGCAAAAACCCCAAAGTGGAAAGCTTGCCAAGTTCAAGGAACAGTGAGGAGGAAAAGGCTGAACTAGGGGGAGATCATTAGGAGATAAGAGCCTTTGGAATCACAGTGAGGACTATCACATTTATTTAGAGGTTGAAAATCCTAACAAAGTTTTGATCAGGGACATGGTCTTGTGTATTTATTATTTTTTTTCTTAGGGAGAAAGAGAAAAAGAGAGAGAGCAGGCGCCCAAATAGGGAGGAGTAGAGGGAGAGGGAGAAGCAGACCCTGCTGAGCAGGGAGCCCGATATGGGGCTTGATCTTAAGATCCCAGGATCATGGGGCACCTGGGTGGTTCAGTGGATTAAAGCCTCTGCCTTCAGCTCAGGTCGTGGTCCCAGGGTCCTGGGATCGAGCCCCACATCGAGCTCTCTGCTCAGTGGGGAACCTGTTTCCCTCTCTCTCCCTCTCTCTCTCTGCCTGCCTCTCCGCCTACTTGTGATCTCTCTGTCAAGTAAATAAATAAAATCTTAAAAAAAAATAAAAAGACTCCAGGATCATGACCTGAGCCAAAAGCAGACAGTTAACCAACTGAGGCATCCAAGTGCCCCTTGTGTACCATTTAATAGGATCACCCTGGCTTCTGTGTTGAGAACAGACTGAAAGGCAAGGTCAGAAGCAGAGAGAGCGGTAAGATGCTATTTTAATAATCCAAGTGAGAGATTACAACATGAGCCAGATGGATGACAATGAAGTAGGAGTAAGGTGGTAAGAAATTGTTAACGCCTACTTTGCTCTGCCCTACCTCCAGGCTTTGGGACTAAATTATTTGGGAAAGTAAGGAAAAGGAAGGAAGGGGCCACTTGTAGGTTTTTAATTCACCTGGATTTGATTTCTGTGTATGATGAGAAAGAATACAACTTCATTTTTATAGGAATATTCTGTTTTCCCAGCACAGTTTACTGAAAAGATTATAACCATGCATTACCATTACTGTCATATATGAAGTGTTCATTTATGTATGAGTCATTGCATATCTTGGTTATGTTCCACTGATTTGTCAATTTCTGTGACAGTATTAGTGTTTTTTTTTAACTTTATAATCAGTCCATATTTCATACAGCAAGAACTCTCACCTTATTTTTTAAAGTGTGTTCTGGATATTCTTGGCCCTTAAAATTTCCATAAAGTTTTAAATCAGCTTGTCTAGGGTCATGTGGGTGGCCCAGTTGGTTAAGCAATGGACTCTTGATTTCTGCTCAGTCATGATCTCAAGGTCGTGGGATGAGCCCTTTGTCTGGCTCTGCACTGAACGTAGAGCCTGCTTGGGATTGCCTCTCTCCCTCTTTCTCTGCCCATACTCCCCTGCCCCACTCATGCATATATGTGTGCTCTCTCTCTCTCTAAAAAAATTTCTTTTAATTTATCAAATTCAAACAACAACAACAACAACAAAACCCCAACCAAAAGCAAAAAGCTAAACCTTTTGGGAATTTTAGAAATGAATTGAATTGATAAGTTGTTTTTGAGTGAATTGGCATGTTTAGCCCTGTGAAATCTTCCAGTTCGCCATTTATTTTAGTCTTTGGTGACTTTCAATAGATTTAGAGGTTTTGCATATCTTTTGATAGGTTTATTTCCAGATACTTGATTTTTTATGCTATTGTAAAAAGACATCTTTAAATAATATATTTGCTAACAGTTTATGGCTAGTAGTTGGAAATGCAGTTAATTTGGGTATTTTGATTCTTCATCTAGCAATTTTGCTAAATGCTCTTATTAATTCTAATGGTTTATCTTTCTGGGGGGTTCTATGAACATAATATACCATCTGTAGATAATTATGCCTTTTATTTATTTTTCCTGACCTTCATGTACTGGTTGGAATCACTAGCACAACCTTAGAACAGAAGTAGTGATACCAGTGAATCTTTTTTTTTTTTTTTAAGATTTTATTTATTTGTTTGACAGAGATTACAAGTAGGCAAGAGAGGCAGGCAGGGAGAGAGAGGAGGAAGCAGGCTCTCCGAGGAGCAGAGAGCCCGATGTGGGGCTCGATCCCAAGACCCTGGGATCATGACTTGAGCCGAAAGCAGAGGCTTTAACCCACTGAGCCACCCAGGTGCCCCTACCAGCAAATCTTTAATTGTTCTTTTCAGAGGAAAAGCTTCTAATATTCAACATTGAGCAAATGGTAAGTTTACTTTGGTTTTCTGTAGATGTTCTTGATTGGATTAAGAATATTCCAATATATTTTTTGGGGAAAGTTTTAAATAAAATCATGAATGGATGTTGAATTTTATTAAAAAAATTTTTAAAAAATTTACATCTAGAAATACTGTGATTTTTCCCCCCTGCTTTAATTTTTTAATGTGGTAGATCTCACTATTTGATTTCCTAATGTTAAAGTGACCTTACACTCCTAGGATAAATCCATCTTGATCATGACTGATTATCTTTTTAATAGATTTCTCAATTTGGGTTCCAACATTTTCTTTATTATTTTTTATATTTATGTCCGTGAATGAGATTGGCCTCTAACTTTCGTTGTCTTTGTTGGTTAAAGGATGCCTGAGAGCACAGTCAGGTTTTGGTAGCAGAGTTTAACCAGCCTCTGAAAGTGAGTTGATGCATCTCTCCTTTCCCGTCATCCTTGAGTTTGTATAATTTTGGCATTATTTCTTTTTGAATTTGCCGGAGAACACATCAGAGCTTGGAATTATTTTTTAAATTAATAATTTGTCCCAATTTTGTTAAGATACAGTTCACATATCAGAGAGCTTACCCATTTCAAGCATTCAGTTCAGTGGTTTTTTAGTCACAAATATGTGCAGCCATCACCACAGTCAACCCTAGAACATTTTTGTCACCACAAAGAGAGAGCACATGCCCTTCAGCTGTTAACTTTTCCCCTCAGCCCTAAGCTACCGCTGACCTATTTCTGTCTTATGATTTGCCTATTCTGGACATCTCATGTAAATGGAACCAGATGATAGGTGTTCTTTCATAACTGGCTTCGTTCACTTACTGTAATGTTTTCAGGTTCACCCATGTGATTCCATATACCAGTCCTTCATTCCTCTTTATGGCTGAATAATATTCCATGTGTGGGTGTGGAAACTACAGTCTGTTTATTCACTCACGGATGGACACTTGGATTGTTTTCACTTCTTGGCTGTTCTGAATTGTGCTGCTGTGAACGTTCATGTGCGAGTTTTTGTTTTAACACCCATTTTCAGCTCTTTTGGATTTATACCTAGGAGCAGAATTTCTGGGTCATGTGATAATTCTTTAACTTTTTGGGGAAATTGCTAAAATGTTTTCCACCGCAGCAGCACTATTTGACATTCTCACGGCTATGTATGAGGGCTCTAACTTCTCCACACTCTGACAATTGTTATTTTCCATCTTTTAAAATTATAGCCCTCTTGGGGTGCCTGGGTGACTCAGTTGTTTAAGTGTCTGCCTTTGGCTCAGGTCATGATCTCAAGGTCCTGGGATTGAGCCCCGTATCGGGCTCCCTGCTCAGTGGGGAGGCTGCTTCTCCCTCTTCCTCTGTTGCTTCTCCCTCTCCCTCTGCTGCTCCCCCTGCTTGTGCTCTCTTGTGCTCTCTCTGACAAGTCAATAGATAAAATCTTTTAAAAAAATTATAGCCATCCTAGTGGGTGTGAAGTTGTATCTCAATGTTTTTTCATTTCTCCAATGGCTAATGATATTAAGCATCTTTTCATATGCTTTGTGGCCATTTATATATATAATTTAAGAAAAATGCCCATTCCATTTTTAGGTTGTTGAGTTGTAAGAACTCTTTATATAGGTAAGTCTAGAGACTAGACTTATCAGATAAATGATCTGCAATATTTTTTCCCCATTCTGTGGTTGTCTTTTCACTTTCTTTTTTTTTAAAGATTTTATTTATTTATTTGATAGAAGATCACAAGTAGGCAGAGAGGCAGGCAGAGAGAGAGGAGGAAGCAGGCTCTCTGCTGAGCAGAGAGCCCAATGCAGGGCTCGATCCCAGGACCCTGGGATCATGACCTGAGTCGAAGGCAGAGGCTTTAACCCACTGAGCCACTCAGGTGCCCCATGTCTTTTCACTTTCTTAATCATGCCATTTGATGCATAAAAGTTTTTGGAGGTGCCTGGGTGACTCCGTCCACTGAGTGTCTGGTTTCAGCTCAGGTCATGATACCAGGGTCCTTGGATGGAGCCCCACGTTGGCCTCCTTGCTCAGCAGGGAGTCTGCTTCTCCTCTCCCTCTGCCCCTTCCCCCACTTGTGCTCTCACTCTCTATCAAATAAGTAAAAATAAAGTGAAAATGAAAGCTTTGTGTTTTCAGTTTATTTTTTTCTTTTGCTCGTGTTGTTGATGTCATATCTAAGAAACCATTGCCAAATCCAGGGTCATGGTTTGTCCCTATGCTTTTTTCTAAGAATTTTTTAGTTTTAGCTCTAATATTTAGATTTTTTACCCATTTTGAGTTAATTTTTTTAAGTATGAGGTAAGGGTTTATTTTTTATTTTACATATTTTTAAAATGCTAATTCCAGCATAATTAACCTACAATGTTGTATTAGTTTCACGTGTACAATATAGTGATTCAGCAATTCTATATACTACTCAGTGCTTCGTATCCTTAAAGTAATATATAAATACTTATATTTATATATAAATGATAGTACATGGCACGTGTTCTTCCACAGATAGTTGTTGCTAAACATTATTCGTTCAGTTAAAAACATTTTTTCCTGGAGTTTTTTTTTTTTTTTTAAGATTTTATTTGACAGAAAGAGACACAGCAAGAGAGGGGAACATAAGCAGGGGGAGTGGGAGAGGGAGAATCAGGCTTCTGTTCAAGAAGGGAGCCGGATGTGGGGCTCCATCCCAGGACCCTGGGATCATGACCTGAGCCAAAGGTAGACGCTTAATGACTGAGCCACACAGGCACCCCTACCTGAAGTTTTCCATTTTAAAATTTTTTTTGAGATAATTTGGAGTTGCTTGTTGAAGTAGTGAGTAGTTTGTTTTGTTTTGTTTTTAGCAGATGCCCATGGAAGCAGTTTTTTATGATGGCTGTTCTAATCTTTGTCAGATAATTCTAGCATCTGATTTATCTCTATATTGGCATTAATTGATTGCCTTTTCTTGTTTGGGTTGTGACTTTTCTTGTCCTTGGTATGATTTTTTTTTATCATATCCTGGACATTTTGAGTAGTAAGTGTTGGGTCCTTGGATCCTCTTTAAGTTTTTTATTTCAGCCGTTGGTCACCCTGTTTATGTTTGAGGCATCGTCCCTGGCTTTCTCTTCTGGGCTGTGGTTCCAGTGATAGTATAGGATTCAGAGCCTATATAGTACTATTCTGGTTCATTTCACTCACCTGGCACCATCTGGGCTCCTGTTTGCTTGTGCTGATGCTGCCCGAAAGAGTGAAGTGCTCTTTCCCAGGCAGGTCCTGCTAGGGGGAGTGTGGGAGATGCTAGGCTATGAGACAGTGAGTGCTTCCCTGAACCTGTTGTCTGGGCCACCCTGTGTCTACCTAATCACTGCGGGTATTGTCTGAGGTCATGGAAGATGCATTCCTGGGCTCTAGGTGGTGGGTGGAGGATGGAGTGTTTTCCAGGGCCATCTCTCTAGGTCATCTGGTGCTGACAGGCTTCTTTCCCATCTCTGCCAGTGCCCCTGAGGGAGAGAAGCATGTACCTGGGCCTCCTTCTGCCTCTGGTGGTAGCAGTGGAGGTCATCTCTTACCACTGGGTAGAGGCCCAAGAGATGCTAGAATGGGTCTCCATCTACTGCTAAGTGAGGGCCAAGAGATACTGAGCTTCTGGGTGGAATTCTCTGTGTTCTCTTTGCAGGTGCTGCCGGTGTAGGCAGAGCAGGCTGCCAGGTAAGGCATGGAGATGGGGTTCCCCATTAGGTCTCTGATGAGCTGCCTCTCTCCTGGGCTTTTTCCTGGCTGGTCCTAGGGTTTATTTGCCTTTTTGTTTTGTTTTGTTTTGTTCTGGCTTTGCCTTTTGGTGGTTCTGAGCTGTGCGCCTCTGCAGTGCCCAGTTTGGGATATATGGGAGACAAAAGAAATTCCAGGGAACTCCCTCCATATCATTCCTCAAGTCCTAAGGTCCCTAGGGTCCCTAGCCCATTTGCTTTCCTTGTTCTACCTTTCAAAGTCCTCTTATGGTTGTCTGTAATTATTTCCAGGATTTCCCTCTCCCTCTGCCCCTCTGCCAAAGAAAAAAGAATGAGTGCAAAAGAATATTACAAAGAATGAATCTTTGTAACAATAGAGGAGAAGGGATTTGAGGGAAATTGGAAGGGGAGGTGAACCATGAGAGACTATGGACTCTGGAAAACAACCTGAGGGCTTTTGAAGCGGCGGGGGTGGGGGGGTGGGAGGTTAGGGGAGCCAGGTGGTGGGTATTAAGGAGGGCATGTATTGCATGGAGCACTGGGTGTGGTGCAAAAACAATGAATATTGTTACGCTGAAAAGAAATTTAAAAAAATTGAGGTAAGATATGTTTTTGGTAGAATGACCCTAATTCACCTAAATTCAATTAGATAATAGATTAAATACTAATTGGGTTTAATTACAAAAAATATACATCTCCCAACACTAAAAAAGGGTATTTGATGATCTGATGAATATTTTTTCCCTTACATACATCCCTTTGACATTTGTACATGTATATGTATATCTATCTATCTATCCATCCTTCTATCATCTATCTATCATCTCTCTATCCATCTTTATTTTCTGAACTAGAGTCTGAGTGTGTTTCTTCATTTTATGCCTCCAAAAGTATTTCTACATTATTTATGATATGTAGATTATAACATCATTGTGCATTAATATTAAATTAACATCCGTTTATTCTTAATCCAATTTAGGTAGATTTAGATGGTTCTAAAATTGACAGGAGAAAAACAATTTTGAAAGATTGCACATTTTTGTGAGTTTCTAAAATACTGAAACTTTTAGTAAGTTTTATATTTGAGGAATTATTTTGATGATTCACTTATTAATTCATAAATTTAATGCTATAACCATCAAATACTTTTTGACTGCCATTCTATCTTCACATGTTTAATTTGTGGGGGAGGTCTAAAATTTGGATCCCAATTGTATTCTGGTGATAACTTAGTGGGTTTATTGATAAACAAATATTTGTTTAGGTAACATTCATATGTGCTCTTAAATCCACTTTTAGCATCATTTTGAACTCCTTTTTTATATTCTTCAGTGAAGGCTAAAACCTCAGAGGGCATGCCACCAAAAATTGCACTATGGTAATAGAAATCTCCCTTTTCAAAAAGGATGAAACCTGCTGAGTTAGGGCTTCTCTCATGAGGGAAATTTTTGTCATGTCCAAAATACCACCATGCATGGAGTTGAGCTACAAACTTGCCCAGGGCTTCTACCCCAAAGTCGTTCTTGAAGATCTGGTTTACAGTCATACTGAAGAGAAAGTCAACTTCATGTTGGATGTGTTCTAGGATGTACTTATTCAAGTTCCTCATGTATATGTAATTCAGGTCTTTCCACACATGTTGTCTGAGTACAATACATAGTTTAAATGTTCGAAGGCATTTATACTCTCTATAGGAGGCAGCTTGGAGAAGTCATCCATCAAGATGTAAAAGATAACATTGTAGCCACTCATGAAGTATTTATTAGCAGACTGGATGAACTTTTGCAGGTACTGGTCTACAAACCTATGAAACATGAAAAACAAAACATTTTGAAAACTCATCAGGAGAATACATGTCACTTAACACATGTGTTATTGTTGCTAATACCTACCAGTAGGTAGGAGCAGAGAAGTTGGGTGTAGAGCTTAATTGTGTTGGTTAATGAAAGAGGAGGTAGTGTGCTTGGGGGCCTCAGAAGAGCCATAAAGTTGGTTGAGAAGAAAGGAGAAGAGAGCTAAGTGGATATTAATAAGAAGATTGCTAAGTCGTGTAAAGGACTCAGCCATGGCTAGAGAAAATAATCACTATAAATAAGTATGCATGTCAGCCAGAAATCATGATTAGGGTTAATTATGAGAAATTCTTTGGCTGTAGAGAGTTCATAGGTACTTATCCACGTTCTTCCAAAATAAAAAAGGATAAATGTTAGTAGCACTTACTTTCCAGCAGCAAACACAGCCAAGCCTATGGTAATGTTCTGCCTTTTATAATACTTTTCCAGGACTTGTCTATCGTTAAGTTCCTTCCCATATGATTGGTGCAAACCAATCAGTTGTTTTTACATCAGGACGTTTTCTGTTGAACAAACATGAAACAAATTAAGTTACCACCTTATCATGACAACAGAAGTTTTGGTCCAAGTGATAATAGCTAATGATTATAAAGTACTTACTATGTGGCAGGCACAGTGATTAAGAGCTTTACAGGTTTCGTTTAATCCTTGCAATGTCCCATAATATAAGTACTATCATTATCTCTATTTTTCATATGAGGAAACGTGAGCACAGATTGATTGAGTCAATTACTTAGTATCCCACAGCTAACAAATGGCAGAGTCAAGATTCAAGATCTTCAAAAGATTTTATTTTAGGGATCTTTTAAACTTTCACATTTATTTATTTATTATACATTTATTTTAAAACCCTACTTAGAGGGGACGCCTGGGTGGCTCAGTTGGTTAAGCAGCTACCTTCAGCTCAGGTCATGATCCCAGCGTCCTAGGATTGAGTCCCACATTGGGCTCCTTGCTCAGTGGGGAGCCTGCTTCTCCCTCTGCCTCTGTCTGCCTATGCTCTCTCTCTCTCTGACAAAGAAATAAATAAAATCTTTAAAAAAATAAATAAATAAAACCCTACTTGGAGTCTGTAGTCATGCACTTCTATTTGATTCACAAGTCTCAAACTCCACCTTAATACTGGCCAGATGTGCCCTTATGACAGTGATGATGCTTATCAATTAGGCACATCACAGATGCAAATCAACTTGAGAAGATGAAAGGGTTTGAAGATTATCCCTCCTTCTTCATTAGGTCAGATTAAAGATTTGCTAACAGAACAAAAAGGGTCTCTGAAAGCAGAAGGCAGTTAAAAAACTTGTGTTTAGAAATTGTTTGGTAGGGGCATCTGGGTGGCTCAGTGGGTTAAGCCTCTGCCTTAGGCTCAGGTATGATCTCAGGATCCTGGGATCGAGCCCTACATCGGCCTCTCTGCTAAGCAGGAAGCCTGCTTCCTCCTCTCTCTCTGCCTGCCTCTCTGCCTACTTGTGATCTCCATCTGTCAAATAAATAAATAAAATCTTTAAAAAAAAGAAAGAAATTGTTTGGTAAAACAAAAGAGGAAGTAGGAGAGACTTAGAGTCATTATATTTCTGTTATAGGTATGGAACTCCTTCTCTGGAAGGTAAATTCTGGCCAGAGGGCATTCTCTGCAAAGGAGTTGCTTAGCAGTCTGGCAGACAAGATGATCTACCCACTGGATAACAACTAGACACCTTGCCCAGTTTCCTTCGTGGCTGGCTTAGTGTCTCTGTGTAAAGTGGCCCCAGCTACTTGGAGTCCAGTGGAGTTTATGTATGGGCTCAATGTCATGGATATCTCTTTGCTAAGACCAAGCTATATCCAGTCCTGAGCACCTACCTTGTCAACGACAGGGGACAATTGGAGCCCACACTATGACACCATTTCCCAGAGAGATCAGCCAGCCAGATGGCTGGTTGATTAGATCAGACTTTTACAAAAGAAAGGGACAAGATTTTCCTTCAGGGGGAATTTTTTGTGTTCTGGGTAGGGATTTGCTTTTCCTGTCTACAAATAGGTCAGCTTTGTTGACTTGCAGAATATCTTTTTTTTTTCCAGAGTATCTTGTTAATTGCCATTGTATCACACATAACATTGCCTCTATCCAAGGTACTCATTTCATGGTGAAAGTAGTATAGTGGTTGACCCACTTCCATAAAGTTCTCTGGTCTGACTCTGTGCCTCACTGTCTAGAGGCAGCTAGCCTAATAGAAAGTGGAATAGCCAGGGAAAGTCTCAATTTCAGTGCTAGTTCCGAGATTAATTTCCCT
This sequence comes from Mellivora capensis, assembly GCA_004024625.1. Classification (NCBI taxonomy): domain Eukaryota; kingdom Metazoa; phylum Chordata; class Mammalia; order Carnivora; family Mustelidae; genus Mellivora; species Mellivora capensis. Next base: position 46,897 of record PISX010000082.1, on the reverse strand, counting down.
GAAAAGGTTGAAGAGCTTAGAAAATACCTCAGGAGGCTTGAGCAGGTGGTATTTGGTAGTATACAAATTGACCTACTCATGAAGTATATTGCTAACAATAAAAATTTGCAGAAGGAAGGTACACAGGTGAGAATGCTAAAGTGTTGTACTGCTATAGACTATCATAGGTCTGTCATAGAAGTATGCTAATGAAGGAGGGAAACCATATATATGGCTTAAGATATCCACATTCCTAATAGAGAGAGAATAGGTGCTAAAATGAATTAGAAATTATTTCAATGCTAGAAGGCATTACTAAGATTTGGTGAGATGGGATCATGACAATAATACGGGAGGGTATAATTTGTTCAAAACGTAGTTCTGGAGTTTATAGCAGCAATGTCTACAATAGCCAAACTATGGAAAGAACCTAGATGTCCATCAACAGATGAATGGATAAAGAAGACGTGGTATATATACACAATGGAATACTATGCAGCCATCAAAAGAAATGAAATCTTGCCATTTGCAACGACATGGATGGAACTAGAGGGTATCAGGCTTAGTGAAATAAGTCAATCGGAGAAAGATGACTATCATATGATCTCCCTGATATGAGGAAGTGGAGATGCAACATGGGAGGTTGGGAGGGGTAGGAAAAGAAGAAAAGAAACAAGATGGGATTGGGAGGGAGACAAACCATAAGTGACTCTTAATCTCACAAAACAAACTGAGGGTTGCTGGGGGGAAGGGGATCGGGAGAGGGGGGTGGGGTAATGGACATTGGGGAGGGTATGTGCTATGGTTAGTGCTGTGAAGTGTGTAAACCTGGTGATTCACAGACATGTACCCCTGGGGATAAAAATACATTATATGTTTATAAAAAATAAAAAAATAAAAATATTTGAAAAAAAAAAAAGTAGTTCTGGAGAGGAGGGGTGGGGACTCTTCCTGTAAGTCCAGGCTATATGGCAGTATATCTAGTTTTAGGAAACTGGATAGAAGTCTAAAAAGTGTAAGAAGCAGAAGTGGTGTCGTAGAGATAAATATACCATGAGCAAACAGAATCTAGAGAATTTCCAGGGTGTATGTTTCCTGCTCCACATTATACAATCTTCCACCTCCCTTCTTCCCAGCCAGATTGCCATACTAGCAGCCTAGTTGGTACCCTTTTCTTCTCCCCACCGTATTCGTAGAATTCTATCAATAATATGTGTATAATATGCACATATACATTAAATACACACATATATCCAGACTTTAAAACCTTGTTTATTTCATAATAATGAGATAATGCATACTTTTCTGCAGTTTGCCTTTCTACTTGACACAACTTTGTGGACATCCTTTCAGGTTATCTGGACTAGTTCTTATTCACTCTTTGTAATGGCTGCATAATATTCCAAGGTGTGCACAGTTTGTTTAGCCATTTCCTTACAAAAAGAGTTTCATTTTATTTCTGGGATTGCTGTCTTTATAAAAAGTGATACAACAACCTTAATCTTATGTCCTTAGGTATTGTTGCTGTTATTTTTACTGGGTAATCCCAGGAGTAGGATTCCTGTATACCCATGTTCCTTTTTAATAGTTGTTACCCGGGTACCTGGGTGGCACAGTTGGTTAAGCAACCAACTCTTGGTTTTAGGTCAGGTCCTGATCTCTTGAGTCTTGAGATCGAGCCCTGCATAGGGCTCTGTGCTCTGTGAAGAGTCTGCTTGAAGATTCTCTTCTTCTGCCCTTTCCCCCACTTTGAGAGGGAGTGCTTATACTCTCTCTCAAATAAACAAACAAATAAATATTTTTAAAAATTGGGTTGTTACCCACTTACTTTTTGAAAGGCTGCAATACTTTACCTTCCCACCAGCATTTCCTCTATACTTTGAGACTGTAGCTTTAAATAGATTTCAGTTTGATAGGTATAAATAGTAGCTCATTATTATATCATTTTACATTTCTGTGATTTCTAGTGAATTTGAATATCTTTTTGTATACTTATTGGCTATCTCAATTTGCTCTAATGTGAAGGAATTTTATATATATATATATATATATATATATATATATATTTTTTTTTTTTTTTTTAAGAGAGAGCATGCACATAAGCAACAGGGGATGGGTGGGATGGGGAGAGAGAGAATCTCAAGCGGGCTCCAGGCTCAGGACAGAGCCCAATGTGGGGCTCATGACCCTGAGATCATGACCTGAGCTGAAATTAAGGCTCGGATGCTTAACTGACTGAGAGACCCAGATGCCCCAAGTTTCATATTTCTCTACTGAATTGTTAATTTTTTCTCTTTTATAAAAGTTTCTTATTTTCCAATAATTATCTGTATTACAATTAATTTTTTCCTACTTTTTGCCTACTAAATTTTTGGTTTTAAACCAAATAAACGTTAATTTTTTTAATATAGTAAAATATGCCTTTGTAAATAGCTAGGAACTTCCCAGCATGAATTAAGATTTCCTTCTTACCTAGACTTTGCATGTTGTCATACTGATTTTCTAACAAAATTTTTTACTGCTTTATTTTTTACAGTCAAGTCTGTAATTTCTCAGGAATTTATTGTTTATGACATAGGAGTAAGGCCCCATTTCCCCCCATACTTAGTCTGCTAGTAGTGTCAGTATAATTTATGAAATAACCCTTCCTTTCCTCACTGATTTTTTAAAATACTGCTTTTGTTATATATCAACTTTGATACATACTGTGACCTAATTCTGGATTTACTACTCCTCTGATCCATTCCATGTTGACTTGATCATAATGATGTTAGAATATGTTCAGATATTTAAGGCAAAATCCTCTTAACTTTCTTATTTTTCACACTTTCCTTGGATGTTCTGAGACATTTATTTTTTATATTTATTTACTTTAAACTTATAGTTTTTCCTACTTAAGAATGGAAAATGAACTTCTTCCTGATATCTCAGTATTGAAGAGGTCATTTCATTTTAAACCAAAAGCCAATATGATGCTTCATAATAAAACACAATGCCTCCTACCACTACTATTACATTGTTATGGAGGTGCTATCACTTCAATTAGACAAAAGGTCTCATGTATTTACTTATTCTGCAAATATTGAATCTATACTATATCTGGGCTTTTTTTTCTAGGTACATTGTCATGGGAGAGGCAGATAATAAATGAATAAGCAAGCAAATATACAGTGTGTCAAATGTTGATAAGAGCAATGAAAAAAAAAATCTGGATAAGGGATAAAGGGAATGATGTGCTGATTTATATGGAGTGATTAGAGAAGGCTTTACTGATTACATTTGAGTGGAGTCCTAAGGGAAGTGAAAGAATGAGTCATTTGGGTGTTTGGAGGATGGATGGTCTATGCAGAAAGAACAGCAGGTGCAAAGATCCCCAGGTGAGGGCATGTTTGGTGCATCCAAAGAACAGCAAGGAGCCAGCATGAGTGGAGTGGAGGGAGGGAAACAATAGTTGAAGATGAGGCCAGAGATAGATATTGGGCAGCTATTTTATCTATAATTTTTTTCATATTTTAAATACTTTGAACTCTTTAAAAAGACCTCTTACAAGAGTGTTACTTCTTAATGTTCATAATAACAAAAACCTAGAAACAGTTCAAGTGCCCATTACTAAGGCAATGGATGAACAAACTGTGGTATATTTCTATAGTCCACCATCACGCAGCCATCAAAATGAATAATAGTGATATGCAGTTTGGATGAATTGAAGCACTCTAATATTAAGGGTTGAACTAAGTCCTTGGAGATTATACACAGCATTATATCCTCTTTATAAAGTTACCAAAACTAAAATTTAAAAATAAGCTATTTCCAGAACACATAGGGAAGATCTAACTTACATTAAAAAAAGAGAAAGCAAGGGAATGATGACACAGGATTCAGGACAGAGGTTGTTTCAAGGCAGAGGGTGAAGAGACAGAATGGGGGTACTGGAAAAGGCAGAGCTGGGCGTTGAAGTTATTGAATGTTGACGTTCTTGTTTCATTAAAAATAAGCAAGCAAGTAAACAGTGGATCTTGCATAACCTAATGATGAGAGTGAGTCATGAAGCAAAGATTATTATCTCATTCTGTGCACTTAAGGTTATTTTAAAAACATAAATATGAGGGGCGCCTGGGTGACTCAGTGGGTTAGGGCCTCTGCCTTCTGCTCAGGTCATGATCCCAGGGTCCTGGGATCGAGCCCTGTGTCTGGCTCTTTGCTCAGTAGGGAGCCTGCTTCCCTTCCTCTCTCTCTGCCTACTTGTGATCTCTGTCTGTCAAATAAATAAATAAAATCTTTTAAAAAATTTAAAAAAAATCACTCATCATACCAAGAATTGGGAAGATCTCAACTTGAATGAGAAAAGATAATCTATAGATGCCATGATAATAGATATTAGAATGATCTGACAAGGACTTTAAAGTAGCCCTTGTAAAAGTGCTTCGGGGGTGGGGGGGGAAGTGCTTCTATGAGCAATTACAAACCCTTGAAACATGAAAAAAAAATAGGAAGTCACAGCAAAGAAATAGAAGGTCTTATTAAAGATATGGGAGATATAAAGAAGAACCAAATGGAAATTTTAGAACTTAAAAATATAAAACTGGGGCACCTGGGTGGCTCAGTGGGTTAAAGCCTCTGCCTTCAGCTCAGGTCGTGATCCCAGGGTCCTGGGATAGAGCCCCACATCAGGCTCTCTGCTCAGCGGGGAGCCTGATTCCTCCTCTCTCTCTGCCTGCCTCTCTGCCTACTTGTGATCTCTGTCAAATAAATAAAATCTTTAAAAAATATATATATATATATGTATATATATATATAAAATAAATACTCAATAAAAACTCAAGAAATAGGCTTAACAGAAGAATGGAGATGATGGAGGAAAGAATCAGTGAACTTGAAGACAGACTAACAAATCACTTAACCTGAACAACAGAGAGAAAAAACTGAGGGGGGAATAAAAAAGAAAAAGAAAAGAAAGAAAAAGCTTCAGGGACATGTAGGACCAAAACAAAAGATCTAACATTTATGTAATTGGAATCCCAATGGAAAGGGAGAGGATGGTGCTGAAAAAGTATTAAAAATATGGCTGAACATGCCCCCCCCCAAATTTGGCGAAAGATAAACATACAGATTCAAGAAGCTGAGTGACCCTTAAACAGGATAATCCTAAGGGAAAACGAAACCTTGCTAAGGCACATGATAGCCAAATTTCTGAAACATAAAAATGAAAAGAAAGCTAAAGGTGAAAAGAATCTTGAAAACAGACAGAAGAAAATGATTCACTTATAGGGGAAAAAAGAACTTGAATGAAAATGGATTTTTTATTAGAAACTATGGATCCAAAAGGAAGTAGAACAATATTTTTCAGGTGCTTTAAGAAAAGAACTGTCATCCAAACTGTCCCCCAGTAGGGGTGCCTGGGTGGAGCAGTTGGTTAAGCACCTGAAAGTTGACTTAGTTTTGGGTGGTGGTCTCAGGGTTGTGAGATTGAGGCTCTGTGCTGAGCAGGGAATAGTCCGCTTGGGATTCTCTCCCCCTCTCCCTCTACTGCTCCCGCTCATGCATGCGCACACACACTCTCTCTCAAATAAATAAATACATTTTTTTAAGTCCCCCAGTTGGTGAATGGTTAAACAAACTTTGGTACATCACTTCATGGAATATTACACAGCAACAAAAAAGGAGTGATCTATTGAAATACACAACAATTGGCTGGATGTCAAGAGCATTATCCTGAGTGAAAAAAAAAAAGCTCATTTCAATAGATCGTATGCTGTATGATTCCATTTATAAAGCGTTCTCAAAGTGGCAAAATTATAAAGATAAAAATAGATTAGTGGTACTAGGAGTTAGAAAGGGTTGAGGAGAGGAGGTTAGGGTTGAGTATAAATGGTAGCTCAGAGGAGATCTTTGTGGTGGTGGAATAGTTTTCTGTATCGATTGCCGTGGTGGTCTACAAATCTACACACGTGAGAAAGTGTTATATAATTATATACATACATTGTCCCAGCATCAATTTCCTGTTTTGATATTACATGACAATTATGTAAGATGTAACACTGGGGGAAATTGATTGAAAGGTACATGTAACCTCTTTACTATCTTTGCAACTTCCTATGAATCTGTAATTATTTCAAAATCAAATATTAAATAATAACTTTGAAAGTGCATCCCATTTTGACATTTCAGAGGTGTTTTTAGCCAAAAATATTTTAACATAAGATTGCTCAAGGCTTGTGCTTTTTCAAAATCCAATTTGACCATGCCTAACTTCATTAAAAATGTATAGTGACAAATGGAGAACTTTTAAAAAAGAGTTGATTTTTTTGAGAGTTGGTTCCACTAATTTTTCAGGTCCTACCTGGGTCATTGGTAGAAAACATGGTAGACTACAGAGGGCTATCAATCTACAGAAAAATATCATCCTAGAGAGAGATACTTAAACTATAGCAAATGTGAAAAATCTGTCTGGTGTAAGCAGGTGAGTGTGGTGAAAGAGCAAAATTTGGAGATGTGCAATATGCATATCCATACAAACTCATATACAGTCACATATACATGTGCATCAAATATTTCTGAACTGATACCCAAGAAATTTGTTAGTGGTTGCTCTAGAGAATTCAGTCCAGTGTTCTGATCCTTCTGACTGCCATCATCATTAGAACTCACTTGACTCCAACCACTTTGCCCTCAGTTTAGAATATTTATAGAAGAAAGATTCTTACCAGTAGAGATTTATCTTCTGTAGGTGGTTCTTTATTCTTAATATATATGAAAAAAAGATATTTTAGTGTTAAATTTGAACAAATGCCTATTGCATTTGGAATAACAAAAAATCTAGAACTCAAATCCATTCATTGGTATTGTTGGCCAAACAATTACTAAATACCTGCCATATGCCAGAATAATGCTACGGTTCTGGAATCCAGACCTGCAGTGAGCTTATGGTCTCTTATTTCCTTTTTGACTAAGCCCCCTATCTTCAAAAAGATTATAATAATACTATTACAAGTGACAACGAGTCCTTTCCATTAAGGTACAACACCCTAAGAGGGCAAATAACATGTAAAACATGATACCAAACTAATAAGGTTAATTTTAAAAGACATTAGCTCCCACAATATAGCTGATTTTTCAATAGCAGTCAGTAACATGGCATTGCTTATTTAAAGAAACCATAAAGAGGAAGGCAGGGAGGAGGGAAGAATTTGAATTTTTCTATGAGAGAATTCTAGCAGGTTGACAGATTCCAAGTGCAGCTATGTTTCTGCAGCACATTACTTTGAGTCTCGTTCCTATCAGGTGGAGCACTGACATAGCTGTAAGCTAAAATGCACCTAAAATAACCCCCAACATTCTCCATTCTCTATTATCTTGCCTTACTTCTTTCTTCCTAGCACTATTATATAAAATATACAGCTCCTGACATTATATTATATACATCTTTGCTTACCGTCGCTCTTCTCTACCTAGAATATAAAGCTGCCAATGAGCAGTCACTTTCTTTGAGTTATTACTGTTTTCCCAACACCTAGAACAGGCACCAAAAAAAGTGCTCAGTAAATATTTGTTGAATGTTGAAAAGTGAAAGAATGTATCTATAATTTAATTAGTTCCTCAAGGAGTAGAAAATCTCCAATTAACTTTTTTTTAACACAAAACTCAGCATTTTAGATCAACTGCCAATCATTAAAGGCAGTAATTCATCAATCTTTTATATTTACCAGGAATGATATATAATCATCAGTACTAAAGCAAATGAAGTTAATAACAGCATTTTCCATTTAGAATTCATTCTTCCCTAGGGGAAAAAAAAAGGTGGGGGGAGAGAAAGGAGTTTTTTGGAAAGTAAGAAACAATTTCCTTGCCATCTTCTAATAACTAATTAATTATGGAATCAACTTATGGAAACTTAGCCACCAAAGTGTCTGATTTCTGATTCTAGAATGCTTGAGTTTAGGAAGAAGGCAGACTTAGGGAAACCACCTATTTTGTATGAAGTGCCTAGAAAAGTCTCAGGATGCTGACTAATAATTTTTAGGTCTGGTGCAGAGTGTCTGTGAGATTCCTTTTGTATTCTTTTATCAAAGTCCCCCCTGAATACCTAAAGGAAACTCAGCAAAACGTTCTCTCTTTTTCACTTGTGCTTCTGAGAAAAGAAAATGAGGTCCTTATGAAGGTGTTTTTATGTGCTGGAATATGTTCTTCCCGCAAAGTAGATTTTTATATATATTTTTTTTCCTCATGAAGGTATTAAGACTAATAATTTATTCAAAGACTATAGGATTAGTAACCTAAAAACATATGAGCTCTCTTGAAGATATATATATATTCTTGTAAACAGTGATTAAAAATCTAAATTAAAGGTATTATACTCTGAAATGGGATATTTGGCTCCAGCCAATGCACTGAGCTTGTGTTGTAAGTGTTAGATAGTATTTCTGTTTACTCAGGGAGCACCCTGCTGGCTCAGTTAGTGGAATATGTGACTCTTGATCCGGGGGTCATCAGTCTGAGCCCCACATTGAGGATAGAGTTTAAGGCGGAAAAAAGGATTTCTATTGACCAGCATAAATGGGTTTTCAGTAGGCATTATCCAAGAACAGGTCCTGCTTTTGGGTATGTGTTGGAGTAAAATGGAGGTCTCTGATACTTAGTTTTTGAACACTTATTTAATGAGCAAGATGCTTAGATCTTTATCTTCCAACATGGTGGTTATTAGCATCTAGTGACTAGTGAGTACTTGAAACATTGTTAGTCCAAACAGTGGAGTGTGAAGACTCATTATGGAAAAAATAATGGATGATATCTCATTAATGATTGCATATATTGATGAAATGTTGTGAAATGAAATTTTGGATATGGTGAATTAAAATAGACCATTTAAATGAATTTTATCTGTTTCTTTTTAACCTTTTTCAGTGTGGCTCCTAGAATATTTAAAGTTACAAATGTGGTTTGCGCTATATTTCTGTTGGTTAGTTCTTCTGTAGATACTACCAGACTGGAAAGGCTTGAATTTGACACAATTTTAGTGTTCCAGGAATGTGGAATGACTACCTTTTAAATTCAAAAACATTAGAGGGGCGCCTGGTGGCTCAGCTGGTTAAGCCTCTGACTCTTGATTTCAGCTCAGGTCATGATCTCAGGGGTCTTGGGACAGAGCACAGTGTCCGGCTCTATGCTCAGTGGACAGTCTTATTGGGAATTCTCTCTCTCCCTCTGCCCCTTTCTCCACATGTGCGCATGCTCTCAAATAAATAAATAAATAAATAAATTCTCTCAAATAAATAAATAATCTTAAAAAAAAAAAAAACATTAGAAATACCCTAGGAGCGCCTGGGTGGCTCAGTGGGTTAAAGCCTCTGCTTTCAGCTCAGGTCATGATCCCAGGGTCCTGGGATCGAGCCCCACATCGGGCTTTCTGCTCCGCGGAGAGCCTGCTTCCTCCTCTCTCCCGCCTGCCTCTCTGCCTACTTGTAATCTCTGTCTGTCAAATAAATTTAAAAAAATCTTAAAAAAAAAAGAAATACCCTATGTATGTGATAATAGTCCATCTAGTCAGATTATTTTCTTTAAAAAAAAAAAGATTTTATTTATTTATTTGACAGAGATCACAAGTAGGCAGAGAGAGAGAGAGAGAGGGAAACTGGCTCCCCGCTGAGCAGAGAGCCTGATGTGGGGCTCCATCCCAGGACCCTGGGATCATGACCTGAGCCGAAGGCAGAGGCTTTAACCCACTGAGCCACCCAGGCGCCCCTAGTCAAATTATTTTCTGACAGTGTGCCTTCAATGACATTATTCTTAAAGGCCAGTAATATGTTGAAGTGTCATCTATTTTGTACAATATACTTTTAAGGCCAAGGTTTGGGGATGACCCTTACCTATGATTTTGCCAGATCACCCAATTTTTCATACAGTTTCTTCCTGAGAGCCTTACCTTTAGTTTTGGTGATGTAAAAGAAGTCCTAGTATGTTTCCCAATCATTATATTTTTGGATCTATAAAAAAAATCAGATATTGTAAAATGCTGTCCTGGTGTTTGAATCCTTTGCTTGTGGTGATGTCACCAGACTCTTTTGATGATGAAAGTATTTGAAAGTCACAATGATACTGTCATAATGATACAAGTGGTCGCAAGTTCTCTTTGCTACCAGATGGTAAAATTTTTTCCCATTTGAAAAAGGATTTTAAAAAATTGTTTGCTTTTAATTTCCTTTGTTGTACTTTCTTACCTTTATTGTTGACTTATTTTTACTTACAGAAATATATTTTGAATGGTGTGCTATTTGTGTATGTATGTGTAGATGAATTACAAAAAACATGCTCTTTCTCTTCACCCTCTTTTAGGCATTGTCCAATTATCCCAGGTAAATTAATCCTTTCTTACCCTTTCTTAGAATGTCTTACAAGTACTTATTTTTCTGATTATAGAAGTAACACATTTTCAGGTTACAAAATTTGTCAAGTGCATAAAAGCACAAACAAGAAATGATAATCAAATGTAGTCACCCTCTCCTGAGATGATCACTCCTAATTTAAGATAGCATGTACCTTTGTTAAAGGTTTAAAATGGTTTTTCTTATTGAAAAAGAAAGACACACACACACACACACACACACACACTAGAAAATTTAAACAGAGAAAAGATTATTACATAATGCATATCTTCTCCTTCAGCACCAACTCCTTCCATTATCTTATCCCCAGTAACAGCCACTCACAGTTTCTTGGGATTTATTCCATAACTATTCTGCAACTATAAGGACATTTATCTATTTTTAAAAAATATTTTATTTATTCATTTGACAGAGATCACAAGTAGGCAGAGAGGCAGGCAGAGAGAGAAGAGGAAGCAGGCTCCCGGCAGAGCAGAGAGCCCGATGCGGGGCTCGATCCCAGGACCCTGGGATCATGACCTGAGCCGAAGGCAGAGGCCTTAACCCACTGAGCCACCCAGGCGCCCCCATTTATCTATTTTTAAGTGTATAGGTCTCCTTTTCACACACGTGACAGCGTACTAAAAACATCCTTCAGTACTTCGAATATCTCACATATCAGTATATTTTGAAGATCATTCCATTACATTTCATATATCTAACTCAATTCTTTTGCTAGTGAACCTTAATATATATATTATATGTATCGTAATTTATGTAACCAGTTCTCTATTGCTAGACGTTTTGGTTGTTTATTGTCTTTGCCATTATAAGAAATGCCACAATGTTTCCACTTCCATTTCTACTTGAACGTGCAAACCTGCTCTATGAGCACATGTTGAACTAGTGTTGGGTCAAAGGTTATATCCACTTCATGTTTAAGTAAATGTTACCAAATTGTTTTCCATAGGGTTTGTTCCAGTTTAACTAGTACCATCAATGGGTAAAAGTACCCATTTTCTTACATTCTCATCAATATGAAGTGTGTTGTTAAAATAGTTGCGTATTTGAAAATCTGAGTGTCTGAATTCTGTTTTAGCGTAGCTTTAATTTACACTTGTTTCGTTATAGTTGATGTTGAGCATGTTCTTGAATGTTTAAGAGCCATTGTAATTCCTTCTCTGTAAACTGTCCATAGCTTTTGTTCATTTTCTATTAGATTTCTATCTTTCTGCATTTTTTAATCAACTTTTTATGTTGGCATAATTTTAGATTTAAAGATACCATTATTAAGACCATATGGTTTTCATAAGAGACTCTTAATCTCAGGAAACTGTGGGTTGCTGGGGGCTCGGGGAGGGATAGAGTGGCTGGGTTATGGACATTGGTATGTGCTATGGTGAGTGCTGTGAATTGTGTAAGACTGATGATTCACAGACCTGTACCCCTGAAGCAATTAATGCATTATATGTTAAAAAAAAAAAAGGCCATATGGTTTTAATATGGACAAACAGATCTTTGGGACAGAATCAGAAGTCCAGAAATAGATCTGTACCTCTATGGACAATTGATTTTTGACAAATAAGAGAAGGCAATTCATTAGCGAAAGGATAGTCTTTAAAAAAAAACTGGGTCTCAGGGCACCTGGGTGGCTCTGTCAGTTAAGCGTCTGCCTTTGGCTCAGGTCATGATCCCAGGGTTCTGGGATTGAGCCCCACATGGGGTTTCCTGCTCAGTGGAGAGCCTGCTTCTCCCTCTCCCTCTGCCTCTCCCTCTCGTTCGTGCTCTCTCTCTCTCTCTCTCAAATAAATAAATAAATAAATAAAATCTTTTTTAAAAATGGGTCTAGGGCAATTGGATATCCAAATGCAAAAAACCCTTAAACAAAACAAAAACAAAACAAACTTTGATCAGTACTTTGCACTGCATATAAAAATTAACTCAAAATGAAAGACTGACCTAAATGTAACATCTAAATAAAATGTGTAGTAGAGAAGATAGGAGAAGAAACAGTTAAGACAATAAAAAGAAAACTGCAGATTGGGAGAAATACAGTCAAAAGTGGGTAAAATATTTGAACATTTTGTAAAACAAAACACAAACAGAAGGCAAATAAGTATATGAAAAAATCATATTAGTCTTCAGGCAAATACAAATTAAAACCACAATAATATACCTCCACATGCCTATTAGAATGGCTGAAATTAAGAAAACTGACTATACCAAGCATTGGTGAGGATAGGAGAAGTAGAACTGTTACATATGGTTGGTGGGAATGTAAAATGTTACAACTTCTTTGGAAAAGAGTTTGGTAGTTTCTTAATGATTTAAGCACACACTTACCATACAATCCAGCAATTCCACTCCTAGATATTTACCCAAGAGAAATAGAAGCATATGTCTATAAAGAGTGCTGTCTGTGACTGCTTATAGTAGCTTTCCCCCCACGTCGCCAAAAGGTGGAAACAAAAAATGTTTATCAACAAGTGAATGGATAAACAGACTGTGGCATGTCCTTGCAATGGAATAGTACTCAGCACTGATTTGTGCCACAACATAAGGAACCTTAAAATAATAATACTGTGTGAGGCACGTGGGTGGCTCAGTTGTTAAGCATCTGCTTTCCACCCAGGTCGTGATCCCAAGGTCCTGGGATCGAGCCCCACATCGAGCCCCACATCGAGCCCCACACTGAGCCCCACATCGGGCTCCCTGCTCAGCAAGAAGCCTGCTTCTCCCTCTCCCACTCCCCCTGCTTGTGTTTCCTCTATCCCTGTGTCTTTCTCTGTCAAATAAATAAAATCTTAAAAAAAAATAATGATGATACTATGAAAGAAGCCAGGCAAAAAGGGGCACATACTGTGTGATTCTGTTTATATAAAATTCTTAAATATGTAAAACAAACTACATAATACACATTTTTATGTTTTATGTGCCCAGAAACCTGAACACCCTTCATTTATAGGAACTCTTAAACTCAAGAAGCAATAGCATCCTTCCGTCCAGTGTGGAAGCCGAAATAGGCAAAAATTTCCTCTCCCTGCCCTTTGCAGCTAAAACATGGGCACATGACCTGAACTACTTGGCATGCTAATCAGATTCTCCTACCCAGGACTTTAAACCTTAAGGGGGTTCAATTTGAAATTATCTGTAATAGAGTCAACGGCTAATGTTAGGGAAGATGTTTTCAAGGGTACGGAGATCAGCTGGGAGATAATGGGTGATGGGATCAGGGTGGATATTCCAACAGATTATACCTGTTACAGGATCGTATCCTGTATTTCCTCCCTTTGTCCTCTTCTATTTCTTTTTCAGTGGTTTCTTACTAAGGACTGTGAACGGCTTCCTACTCTTCTGTAGTAAACATTACTGCCACTTACCACTCTCTTGTTCCCCCTTCCTTTCCAGGTAAGGCTCTACTTTTTAGCCCTTTTGCACTTGGCAGCGTCATGTGATAAGTCCAGGCTGAGGTACTGAAGAGTCCTGCATCATTCTCCAGTGTCTCTTCCCCTGACATTGTGACAAACTATCGCAGAGAATGGACCCTCCATCGTTCTGGGTCCCCAAGTGACAAGATGGAGCAGACTTCCTGGCTCCAACCCTCACTGCTTATGTAGGGTGAGTGAGAACTTATTTTTGGGTTAGGCTGCTGAGGTCTGAGGGTTCAGTTTTCTTACCCAACATGCCATTTGATACATTCTTTCCCTGTTTAGATGAATCAGAGTCAGTATCAATGCCATGACAAATTCAGGTTTTGGTACCAGAGAGGGGGTTTGTAGGCAACATACATGCGGGGAAATAGGAAGAATCTAGAATCTAGAATTGGTTTTCAGGACTTATTTGGGTCTACAGTCAATTTTTTTTAAAAACCACATTAGTATTCAGAGACAGGTTTCTGGCAGCCTGTGAAATATAGTAGTAAACAGTTACGTTGTCTCTGATTGACTGAGGGGCTCATCAAAAGCAAAGTATATGATAATGATGGCTCCTATAACAGTTACTTATGCACCAGGTACTGTACTATGCACACATACTAACTTATTTAACGAAATGAAGGACATAAAGAAATCAAGGACCAATAGGCAGGGGAAGGGGCTGTATCTAACGGCACTAGGGAGCTTAAAGAAAAAAACATAAGGCCTAAGTTAAAGTCTGTTTTGTAACTCCAGCTCCACCAGATAGCCTTGCCCTTCATGGTTGTAGCAGGTTCCAGCCCCACTGATGGCCCTGGCTTTTCGTTTTCAGTGCCACTGCCTCCTTCCTGGGCTGCTCTGGGTTTTGGGATAGTCATAGCTCCTCAGTTTCCTCACTGTCCCATCTGCTCCTTTGCAGTTCTATCATTGTGTAACCAGTTCTCAAATTAAAATCCCTCATTTGAAATACCCTGATTGTCCTGATTGGATTCCAATTGATAATAGTTCCTAAGACTAGGAGCTCTGATGTCAATTAATTTTTGCTGTATAACAACCCACCCAAACCTTAAGGGCTGAAAACAATGATGTGTTACTTTTGCTTATGGGTCTAGGGCCATTTGCTGCTGATCTGGGCTAGGCTTAGCTGATGTCAGCTGGGAGAGCACGCAACTGGTTAGTAGGTTGGGTTAGTTAGTAGGCTGGATTCTGTATTCACATATCTGGCTGTTGGAGAACATCAACTGGGGCAATGTAAAATGGGCATGGATACAGAGAGGGATACTAATATTCACTTTTGTCAACTATCCACCAAAGGCCCTAAGAAATAGTCTCTCAAAGTGGGATTCTGGTTTTGGGTTGCTCACCTGTTTGACTACTATGTAGAATCCTGCCCTACTGTGGGTTACTACTGTGTCATGTAGCGACATCACAATTATTTAAATTATTTTATCACTATTATTGCTTGGTAAGAAGTGTACATTGAAGAGAAGACTTCAGGACACTACATAGGTGCTGTACTCACCATTGTGGCCATAATAAGTACAAGGTCTTTGAGATGGGATTGCTGCTTCTGACTGTTCTGGAGAACTTACAGTAATAAAATGAGAACTCCAAAAATTGGAAATCTCAGGTCAAGGCATGGACACAGACCAAGATGGTTCCTTTGGAGCCTGTGTATTTGTGTATGTGTATGTGTACATGCATGCACGTGCATGTGTACTTGTAGTCGTAAGGCACACATGGCTGAGGATAAGGCCCCAAATCAAATTGTGTAATATACATAATTAGAATGTAAGTTTATATACAACTTCTAAAAGTGTCTTGTGTTGGTGGGAATGCAAACTGGTACAGCCACTGTGGAAAACAGTATGGAGGTTCCTCAAAAAGTTAATAATAGGGGCACCTGGGTGGCTCAGTGGGTTAAAGCCTCTGCTTTCGGCTCAGGTCATGATCTCAGGGTCCTGGGATCCAGCCCCGCATCAGGCTCTCTCCTTGGTGGGGAGCCTGGTTCCTCCTCTCTCTCTGCCTGCCTCTCTGCCTGCTTGTGATCTCTGCCTGTCAAATAAATAAAATCTTAAAAAAAAAAAAGTTAAAAATAAAACTGCCTACAACCCGGGATTCCTGGGTGTCTCAGTCAGTTAAGTGTCTGCCTTCAGCTGAGATCATGATCCTAGAGTCCTGGGATTGAGCCCCGCATCAGGCTCCCTGCTCAGCAGAAAGCCTGTTTCTCCCTCTCCCACTCCCTATGCTTGTATTCCCTCTCTCACTGTCTCTCTTTTTCTTTGTCAAATATATAAATAAAATCTTAAAAAAAAAAAGAAATCTCACCATGTTGTGGATGGAGCTAGAGAGTAAAACGCTAAGCAATACAAGTCAATCAGAGAAAGACAAATACCATCTGATTTCACTCATGTGGCATTTAAGAAACAAAACAGATGAACATAGGAGATAAAAAGAGAGGGAAGGGGAGAGAGAGGGGGGCAAACCAGAAAACAGACTCTTGACAATAGGGAACAAACAGGGTTACTGGAGGGAGGTGGTTGGGGGATGGGCTAGATGGGGGATGGGCATTAAGGAGGGCACTTGTTGTGATGAGCACTGGGTATTATATGTAAGTCATGAGTCACTAGGTTCTACACCTAAAACTAATGTTACTCTATATGTTAACTAACTGGAATTTAAATGAAAACTTTAAAAAGTCATCAAGTAGAGAAAAACTTCTGTGATATTAGCCAACCTCTTTTTGTAGCCACCAACTGCTTGCTAGATGACCCATGTACCAAGTGGCCTTGGGGGCAGGGATGGAGGCTACCCAGTAGCTCAGTAAGATAGACTTTCCTCTCATCAGTGATGATCTGGCTTTCTCTGCGGCTAAATGTGCAACCACCCAACAGCAGAGGCCACCCTGACTACATTAGATGACTCCTTTCTTTGAGGGACTGTCTGGCTGCTGGTGGCATATTGGTTATTTTGGATCTTTTCAATCAGGGAAGGAGAAGAAATTTGTCCCCAAACAAATATATTCTGGGTACAAATATACCTTCCTTTTCCATAGTGCTTCTGCGAGCACCACCACTTACGGACTTACAGAATGTTTTATTCACTGCCTCTGACAGGATGTAGATTTTATTGTCAGCTAAGTGCAATGATAGGTTCCTGTCCGTGGAATTCACTGGTCTTACCATGGAACTCCTAACCTAGAAGCAACTAACTTTAAGAAATGGCCTAAAGAAGAATCAGTTATAGTATCAGCTATAAGGCAACACTGGGTGAAGGTAAGAAACATAAAATTGGTGGTGGAAGAAAGAAGTGATCAATATGAACTTGACCTTAGAACTGGCTACAGTGGGGTGCCTGGGTGGCTCAGTGGGTTAAAGCCTCTGCCTTCGGCTCAGGTCATGATCCCAGGGTCCTGGGATCGAGCCCCGCATCGGGCTCTCTGCTCAGTGGGGAGCCTGCTTCCTCCTCTCTCTCTGCCTGCTTCTCTGCCTACTTGTGATCTCTGTCTGTCAAATGAATAAATAAAATCTTAAAAAAAAAAAAAAAGAACTGGCTACAGAAATGAGGACTATAGCAGGCATGTATATTTATATTATAAATGTAAGTATGTGTGTATATATATATATATATCTTTTTATATGTTAACTAATTATTTTCCCTTTTTCCTTCTCCTGATTTTTTTTTTCTTAAGGAGGAATGTTAGTTATTCTTTTCTTTACAATTTAGATCAGAGTTCACCAAACTGAAGAACCACATATAGCCCCGAGGGAGAGGACCTCATGTCATCTTGGGTTCCTGGACACGATGAGGGAAACAATGTTGGGTGTTACTTTGTGTTTCACCCTTTTGGGAAGAAAGTGGTTGCTTATACAAAAGTTGGTTAAATTCTGCAAGGTAGAAACATGAAATTGTTTTATGGGAGTTAGGCATGGGTGGAAGAAGTATGGGTGCTTTATGACAAAACGGGTGAACTGTGGTAGACATTTGTCTGTTTACTGTCAGATTCCTCTCATCTTTTCTGTGCTTTGCTCACTATGGCAGCGACCTACATCTCCCAGACTCCCATGCATCTGACTAACGGATTGCACTGGACAGTGGAAAATAGGCAGACAGGATAGGAGAAGGAGAAAAGTCTATATGTTTCTCTCTTGTCTTTAGGTGACATCTTTAATAGTGACTGGGACTCCTCTCTTTATCGTCCCCACTCGTGTCTGGCAACTCATGCTAGGTTCTAGCTCTTTCTGGACATTCTACAGTTTTTCCTTCAGCCTTAGGACTGCTACTGCCTTCATTTAAAAGAAAAAATTATGGGTTGCTCCACTCTCTTGCATACTCCTCAGGTCTGTTATTACCTCTTTTATATGTCCAGTTCTCTGCATTAAATCCCCACTGTTTAAAATACCGAGAATATGGGGCATCTGGGTGACTCAGTGGGTTGAAGCCTCTGCCTTCAGCTCAGGTCATGATTCCAGGGTCCTGGGATCAAGCCCCACATCGGGCTCTCTGCTTGGTGGGGAACCTGCTTCTTTCTCTCTCTCTCTGCCTACTTGTAATCTCTGTCTGTCAAATAAATAAATAAAATCTTTAAAAAATAAAATAAAATAAAATACCAAGAATAGTAGTATCTATTTTCCTAACTGGACCCTGACTAGTGATAAAATCTGTGTGTATGCATGTATGTGCACATGTGTGTGGTATAAATCAATTTGTATAAATAAAATACTATGTAAACATGTGAACGTGTGAGTGTGTGTATGTGTGTGTGTGTATTCATGTGGTAGGTATGTAATGCCTATAAAAAGACTATTGAAGGGTAGGTTTTCAAAGGGAGAATAAAGGGGGGGATTTCAATTTTCTCTATATCTTGTTTATTTTCAATTAGTTTTTACAACAAACAACTTTGTAGTTTTAAAACTAAAAATTCAAAAAAATTTTTGAATGACTCAAAGTTTCCTAAGTAATGATCTGTCCATCTGGTGGCGACTTTAACATCTTTAATGTTGTACTTAGAGGGAATATTACTATTCTTGCATTGACTTCTTATCCACACCTCTAGACAATCCCCTTTCTTAAGCAATATGAGAAGTGTGTATCTGCATGGATCAATAAAAATATTTCAGGTTTGATTTTCTGGTGAGAGATTCTATTTTGTTCAATGTGGTCCAACAAATAGTATTTCCTCAACACTCACACAGGATACGAAGTCACTATATCTCCTTCCGATGTCAGTACATCCATTTGCAACTGCTATGTCCACTCTTATACAATCCAAAATGAATATGAGGAAAAGTATGAGTATACTGTGTGGGTGGCCTTGCCATTTTTGTTAGTGAATTTTTTTTTAGTGCTAAAATTTATCAAGTGCTAATTTCCTCAGGAATAAGACAAGATGATGCTCTTAACTTCAGCAACCTGAAGGAAGTGCTATATAATTACACTGTGACCCTAAGATTTTTATAATCCTTTTTAGCCCAGTAGAGTTTGATGTTGTGAATAAAAGGAACATCCGTTTTAGAAAAAGCCCAGCAATATTCCGGTGATAAGACTTTAGTGGGTTTGTGGAGAAAGAAATACTTGTTTAAGTGACTTTCATCATGCCAGACTGCTTCAATGCTGTTTTTCTTGTCGTTCATGATTCCTTTTAAGCACTCCCTGGCAATATTGAGAACTTGAATGGGCGTGCCACCAAATACAGCAGCATGGTAATAAAAATCTCCCATACCAAAAGGTATATATGCTTCTGATAACTTACTTCTTTCATATGGCACTCCTATAGGGTCTTCCTTGTACCAGTAAGCGTGTAACTGAGCTACTGACTCCCCCAGAGTCTCCAATCCATACTTCCTGAGGAAGACTTGGTCCACGTCCATGCAGAAGAGAAAATCAACTTCATATTGGATATGGTCTTCAACATGTTCACTGATAGCCTTCATGCGCATCATACTGATATCTTGCCATCGCTTCTCTCGCTTGATTTCAAACACTTTGATCGAACGGAGGCGACTCAGCTGTATCCAAGGCATTCTGGAGAAGTCATCTATCAGGACATAAATTATGACTTTATGGCCAACCATGAAAAACTTATCTGCAGAGAACATAAATGTCTTCAAATAGTGGTCAATGTATCTGTGAAGCAAATAAGAAATGACTGAGTTCATTGTCTTACACTTTGGTGAAACACATACTACTTAAGTTATCCTGGCTGTAGTTTGTCCAAACATGCTAGTAAGCAAACCAAATATTAGAAGAAGCACTTCTTGAGTTGTAGTTAAGTGGTGTAAAAGCAAGTGAAATCATTTGCTTTTCCTCTCCCTGACGGGGTTCTGCGAATTATAGGAAAGAAGAGGACTTCCTCACGAGGGGGAATGAAACTTGGTGAGGTCAGGAAACAGCATCGAGCCCAGGACAAGATGACAGCCAGAGCCTTCAGGGTGATCAGAGAAGAGGGAATTTGCTTTTCAGGTTGTAGGCAAGAAGGTCTTGGGGCATGGCAAGAGCAGTGATTGATATCTGCGGCTTGCTTTATGAGGAGTCAGTTAGGCAGAAAAGGTCACAGGTAGCCTGGTCAGCTACCACTATCTGCACCGTCTCTCGTTTTGCCTCCTGGCCTTTAAAATAGCGCTAAGTTTGTGGGATTAGAAAACAAAACTTTCTCATTTCTGGTCCCTCCAAACAGTGAAAATTCTCAGAACAATAAATGGCCTGAGGTAAATTTTAAAAAGGACGGGCAATCATACACGCCTCAGCTGCAAATAATATTTATATAATCATTAAAAATAAGTTCTGAATATTGAGCTAAATTTTAAGAAACATAGCAGATGGAGTCGGGAGCAAACTTTCTAGTTTGGATTATCTAAAATATCTAAATAATTAAAGCAAGATAAATTATGAAAAATATCACTTAAAATAGTCTACTGAGTTGGAAACTAACAACTCAAGTGCAAAGAAATACAATTTATCCACATTTTTTATGGTTCGTGCTTTGGTATTACGTTTCAGAAATCGTTTCCTCCCCAAAGTGATGAAAATATGCTCCTATGTTTTTCTCTAGTTGCTTTATTGCTCTAACTTTCACATTAAGTTGGTTATCCATGTGAATGAATTTTTGTGTATGACATACTATAGGGCTGTTTTTGTTGTTCTCGGCCTTTAATAGTAATCCTATTGGCCAGGAATGCCTGGGACACACCTGAGCCCTGCTACTTGTGGCAAGACCCCCACAGACATTTCCCCTACAGAGCCAATGTTGGCTGGACCAGTCCTGGTGGTTCTTATTACATTTGCAAGATGCATTTCAGGAACAACCGACAGAAAACTTTGAAAAAATAAGATTTATTACTCATAAGCTCTGGAGGATACAAGGTAAGTGCAGGGTCACAGAGCGAGGTCCTAGGTAGGGAGAGAGAAGGGGGTACCTTGGAGGTTCCACCTTTATTGGGGTGGGGGGTGGTGTGCCTGTGGTTTCACAATTTAAAACCTAATAGCAAGAATGAAAGTGCAGGAAGGAAAACGCAGGGTCACTCAAGTGGTCAGTTTTGTAGGTTAGCCAGACCTCTCTTTAAAAGGGGAATTTCATGGGAGGGGTGGCCTGGCTCTTTACCTAGTTGCCTAGCTAGTGACCATGTCAAGATTGGCAATAGGTTTATTTGAGTTGGATATCTTTGACATGGATGTCTCAGTGATCAAAAGCTTAATGGTAGGCATTTACAAGAAAAAAATTTATTGTCAGGCACTCTCACTATACTGGCAAACTTTTTTTTTCTATTTTTAAAAAACTTTCTATTTTGGAATGGTGTTAGATTTATAAAACAGGTGCAAACATATTATAGAGAGTTCCCGTATGTGCTCTACCCACCTTCCCCTACTGTTAATGTTGTCTGTAACCGTGGTACATTTGTCAAAACTAGGAAATTATCAGTGGTTAAATACTATAACTAAACCACAGATTTTATTTTGATTTCACCAGTTTCTCCCCTAAATGGCCTTTCTAGTTTCCAGGCTCCAATCCAGAATACATATTGCATTTCGTCATGATGTCTCCTTAGGCTCCAGGCGGTCTCAGTTTCTCTCCAGTTTGGGTCTTTCTGATGTTTTCTTAGGTAAAGTTGATTTTTAATACAGTCACATTTATCAACCTTTTTCTTTATGATTAGTATTTTCTGTATCTTGATTAAGAACTCCTTTCTTGTCTTGATTTCACTAAGATACATTATGGTTTTCCCTTTAACTTTTGGTCTTCAAGCTACCTGGGAATTACGTTTGTATACACTTGCCATACATACATGCCATAGAGGTACAATTGTGGTGTTCTTGTGCTGACATCACCTCTCTCCAGCCTCATTGTGGAAGTCTTTCCCTATAGATCCACAATGTCATAGCCATAGCCAGAGTCTTTCACTTCTTCATGGGTGTGTATGTTTTATTATATTGGCTTATTTGTTCATCCCTGTCACAAATATTCATGTCTAAATGCTCCATATAGATACTTTCTTTTTTTTAAGATTTTATTTATTTATTTGAAAGAGAGAGAGTGAGTAAGAGAGAGAACATAATTTGGGGGAGGAGGAGAGGGAGGGGAAGAAGTAGACTACCCACTGAATAGGGAGCCTGATGTGGGGCTTGATACCAGATTTCAGGATCATGACCTGAGCCAAAGGCAGGCACTTAACCAACTGAGCCACCCAGGAACCCCTGTGTTATTTTCTTTTTAAATATAAATTACTATCAGGGGTGCCTGGCTGGCTTAGTCAGAAGAGCATGCGACTCTTGATCTTGGGGTTGTGAGCTCAGGCTTCACATTGGGTGTAGAGATTACTAAAAAAAAAACAAAACCAAAAACTTATAAAATAGGTCTATTTAAAAAAAGAATACATTACTATCAATATTTAATAATGAGTTACTATAAAGCTGACAAAATTCGAAATTGTATTTTATTTATTTATTTTATTATTATGTTCAATTAGCCAAAATAAACATCATTAGTTTTTGATATAGTGTTCAATGATTCATAAGTTGCATATAACACAGGTGCTCATCACAACATGTGCCCTCCTTAATACCCATCACCCGGTTACCCCAGCCCCCATCTCCCTCCCTTCTGTAACCTTCAGTTTCTTGTGATTTGTCTCCCTCTCTGATATCTTCCCATTCAGTTTTCCCTCCCTTTCCCCAAGGTCCTCTGCACTATTCCTTATATTCCATATATAAGTGAAACCATATGATAATTGTCTTTCTCTGCTTAACTTATTTCGCTTGGCATAATACCCTCCAGTTCCACCCACGTGGATGTAAATGGTAGATATTCACCCTTTCTGATGGCTGAGTAATATTCCATTGTATGTATGAACCACATCTTCTTTATTCATTCATCTGTTGAAGGACATCTCAACACCTTCCACAGTTTGGCTATTGTGGACATTGCTGCTATGAACAGTAGGGTGCATGTGTTCCTTCTTTTCACTACATCTGTATCTTTGCAGTAAAAGCCCAGTAATGCAATTGCTGGATCATAGGGTAGCTCTAATCTTAACATCTTGAGGAGCCTCCATATTGTTTTCCAGAGTGGCTGTACCAACTTGTATTCCTACCAACAGTGTAAGAGGGTTCCCTTTTCTCCACATCCTTACCAACATTTGTTGTTTCCTATCTTGTTAATTTTTGCCATTCTAACTGGTGTAAAGTGGTATCTTATTGGGGTTTTGATCTGTATTTCCCTGATGGCTAGTGATGCTGAACATTTTTTCATGTGTCTGTTAGCCATTTGTATGTCTTCATTGGAGAAGTGTTTGTTCATGTCTTCTGCCCATTTCTTGCCTGGATTATTTGTTTTTTGGGTATTGAGTTTGAGAACTTCTTTATAAAAATTTATAATTTTAATAGGTAATATGTAAGTTGTTCAACTTAATACTTTTTTGTAACTTTTTGGGTATGATTTTGATATGAGGGCAGCACTTGCTTCATAAAATGAATTGGAAAGTGTTCCTTTCTCTTCGATTTTTTGAAGATTATATAGAACTGATGTTAATTCTTTAAATGTTTGGTAAAATTTTCCAGTGAAAACATCTGGGCCTGGAGACTTTGGGAGTTTTTAAAATTATGAATTCTGTTTCCTCAACAGATATAGGGCTATTGAAACGGCCAATTTCATGTTGGGTGGGTTGTGATAGTGTTTTCAAGGTCTATTTCACCTAAATTTTCAAATGTATATGTGTAGAGTATAGTATTCTCTGATTATTCTTTTGATGTCTGCCACGTATGAGGTGATATACCTTGTTTCTTTCCTAATATTGGTAATTTGTGTCAAATTTTTTTCTTTGCCAGACTTCCTGGATGATTGTGAACTTTACTGATTTTTTTTTTTCAAGGAAAAAGCTTTTTCATTCTTTGATTTTTCTCTATGGCTTCTCTGTTTTCAGTTACATGGATTTCTGTTCTCATCTTTACTATTTCCTTAATTCTGTTTACTTTGTCTTTATTTTGTCCCACTTTTCTTAGATTCTTGAGGTGGGATTATTGATTATCTACCATTTTCTACAATAAAAAGCTTGAATGTAAAGGACATTTGGCATTACCTACCTTCCTACAGCAAATACAGTCAATCCCACAGTAATTTTATGTTTTTCATAATACTTTTCCAATATTTCTTTATCAAAAGTGCCGTCCCACACAACTGGAGCTGACCAGTTGGTGGTAGTCAGGTTCATGGATTCACTGTAAGAAAGACATAAGAATTATGAACAAGATACATTTTAATAAAACTTCAGTAGTTGTTACTAAAGTATAAAGCCTGTATCTGGTTGCAACATTTCCTTACTCCTAATCCAAAGCCTTGATTGTTATGATAAACTAGAGAAACAGCTTCTCAGAAATGACTAGATCATTACAAAAGTACATTACAGATTAGTTATACTGTGATTCTAAGATCTTTGAGGACACAGTTAATGTGTCACCCAAAGTCTAAAGTAAGAATATCTCCTGTATTTGAACAAAATCTCCTGGTCTTGGGCTTTTTGACATTAATTATTTTCAGAGATCATATTTTGAAAAATGACCTTTCCAGTTTCATAATCCTAAAATGCTGCCAGGCTACTATTACTACATACTATCAGAAACAACTTTGTCAAAACTCTGTAAGGTAGAGTTTTAGAGCAATCAAGCAAAAGTTAAATCAAGAAAAGAATGACAACACAATAGGAGAAGGAGAGCTTTGTGGGATTTTAATTTAGCCTTATACCAACTCCCTGCCAGTATGGCAGTGGTACTGAAAACACCAAACCATGTCCTCAGTGGAATAACTGCTTCTGGAGGAGAAGAATGGATCTAATTCCAAAGGAATTGTGTTTGTCCATTTTGACCTGAGGGTTCCTCAAAGGACTGGACTTCTAGTGCTTTCCTTTGTTTTGCTTAACTCAGAACTCTCTCAAAATGGAAAATTGGGTAAGTGGAGGGCAATCCTTGAAAATGTTTTAAAAATGAACAAGCCCCTGCCACCTGAGGCAAGAAATTACAGTTGGAATAAACACTAGATGTGCTGAAAGCCTGGGAAGAAAAGTTTGGAAGAGAGTTCTTTGAAAAGTAAAGCCTTTGACAAGATCATATGTATAATGAGGAATTAGGAAATCCATGCACATGTTCAGAGCAGGTTACATGCTCAGAAAAGATCCCTGAAGATCCTAAGCTTTCACCTCTGGATGATATTTAGACTCAGTGAAAACAGGAAGTAAGGCTAAGATAGAGTTGTAAATAGCTGGACTGTGTTGAAGGAGGACCCAAACACAGAACCAATCCTCAAAGACTGTGTAAGAGGGTTCATTTCTTCCTTCTTTTTCTTTTCTTTCCTCTTTTCTTTTCTTTTATTCTTCTTCCCCCTTCTCCTCTTCCTCCTTCTCTTCATCTTCTCCTTCTTCTCTAAGAACCCTCCAACCACCACCATCACCACCACTCTGGCTCTAGTCATTTAAGAATATCTCTGTCAAACCACTAGCTGACCACAGTCCAAAGAAAACAGAGACCTCCCAGACCAAACAAGACGAAGAATGCAGTCTTTAAAAATAGTTTGGAAAAGTCACTAAAAAGACAAACAACTATAATCCACAGTAAGCAAGAACAACTCTAGGAGGTAAGAGAATCTGACTTCCAAAGTGATCACATTATAATATACAAAATGCTTAGTTTTCAACTAGAAATTATGAGGCATGCAAAGAAACAAGAATGTATGGTCCATTCACAGGGGAAAAAATTAACAAAAACTGTCTCTAGGGAAGCGTGGACATTGGACTTACTAGAACCAGACTTTAAACCAACTACTTTAAATGTACTGAAAGAGCCAAAGAAAAGTATGGACAAAGAACTAAAGGAAACCAGGAAAACAACAGCTTAACAAATAGAGAATGTGAATAAAGAGATAGAAATTATAAAGGGAGCCAAATAGAAATTCTGGAGCTGAGAAGTATGAGAGTTGGAGAAAAAAAAAAAAACTTATAAGATTTCAGCAGCAGATTTGAGCAGGCAGAAGAAAGAGTCAGATACACACAGAACATTTTAACCAAAAACAGAATACATATTCTTCTCAAATACACAGGGGACATTTTCAGGATGATTATATGGTAAGCCATAAAGCAAATCTCAATAAACTTAAGATGGCTGGAAACATGCAAACTATCTTTTTCATTGACAATGGAATGAAATCAATAACAAGAAAATTTGGAAAGTTCAAAAGTATATGGAAATTGAACGATACATTCTTTTTTTTTTTAAGATTTTATTTATTTATTTGACAGACAGAGATCATGAGTAGGCAGAGAGGCAGGCAGAGAGAGAGAGAGGAGGAAGCAGGCTCCCTGCTGAGCAGAGAACCCGATGCAGGGCTCGATCCCAGGACCCTGAGATCATGACCTGAGCCGAAGGCAGAGGCTTTAACCCACTGAGCCACCCAGGCGCCCCTGAACAACACATTCTTAAACAACCAATGGGCCGAAGAAAAAAATTGCAAAAGGAATTAAAAAATACAATGAGATGAATAAAAATGAAAATATGACATACCAAAACTTCTACAGGATGCAGTGAAAAGCAATACTCAGAAGGAAATGTATAGCTGTAAACATCTATATTAAAAAAGAAGAAAGATATCATATAATAACCTAACCTTCCACCTTAAGGAACTAGAAAAAAACAGCAAACTAAACCCAAAACAAGCAGAAGGAAGAAACAATAAAGACTGGAGCAGAGACAACTGACCTAGAAGAAAAAAAATGATAGAATTAATGAAGCCAAAAGTCAGTTCTTTGAAAAGATCAACAAAATTGGCAAATATTTTTTAAAGATTTTATTTATTTGTCAGAGAGAGAGAGAGAACACTCAAACAGGGGGAGTAGCAGGCAGAAGGAGAGGCAGAGAGAGGGAGAAGCAGGCTCCCCACTGAGCAAGGAAACCCCGATGCAAAAAAAAAAAAAAAAAAAAAGGCAGAAAGAGTTGAATTTTATCAGCAGGTTATTTGGAATCTGTGTAAATGAATATATGGTTTTCTCCTTTGTTCAAGTGTTGCTTTGAATCGTCATCCTGAGTACAAGGATATGCCTTACTTGTCTTGTTAGTGGGATCCTGCGCCAGTTACTAAGCTAGCATCTTGCATAACTGAACCCACCACACTATACTTGGCTTTATTGTCCCAAGCTGGGACTCTGCAAGCCGAATTTCTGCTTTGCCAGCAGGTACCTTGGGCAGCTCTGCTAACAGGGGTCACTGGAGGAAAATTACAAGCCTGGAGGAAGAAGGAACTTGCTCTTTCCTGTTTCTGGTGAGCTCCTCGCCTACCTCCTGTTCCCTCGAATCCCACACCCCCAGACCAGCAGTTGAATCCAGATTTCAGGTTTTCCAACACTTAAAAAACCAGCCTCATGGTGCCCTTCCCTTGAAGGCTGATTCCGTCCCAAGAGGCCTATTAAGACCTGGGAGATACCAGCATCAGCGGAGTGCATCAGAGTTTAAGCTCAAGTTACCTAGTTAACAACTTTATACTCGTTAACAATTCTTTGTATTAAATTCCCAGTTAAAATAATTCTGTCCTGATTAGATTTGAAAAAAGTTAAGGTATCACGGGAGGAGAGTCACAGACCATTATCCAATAATGATCTTAACTAGACATCTCCTTGCAAAGTTTTAATTAGAATAAGTCCGGAAATGCTGCAGCACCAGGGAGAAAAACAGGAGGGTGTAGTAAGAAGAGGAAGTCAGAGAGGCCAGAGGAAAGCTGCCATATTAAAGTGAGAAGTGTGCAGATGGCCCACCTATCTGATTCGGGCTTTGGTTCCCTCTTTGGTGAAATGAGGAGAATCAACCAAAAGATCTTAGATACACTCTTTGCACTTTGACCTGACATAATTTTAAGGCCTTTGGGTTTCTGTCATTCTACATTCTCATTTATGGAGAATGTGGGCCCTAACGTCCATTCTCAATGCATCGTGGTCACTGCTTATTTTTTTTAAAACGTAATCAAAGATCCATCTGCCATCTAACAGTTGGAATGCCATTTGTAGTATTGTTGCCATCTGTTAACTTCTGAACGATCTATGGATCAATATCACATGTGTTTGATTTGGAATTCTTACCTGGGAGAAAACCAGTCTGATAGCTTTAATTCTTTTGACTGAGTATCCACAGACCTATCAGGAGGAATAATGCAAAGAATCACACTGTATCTATTTGAGTTTGTGGTAACTGAGTGTCTTCCAAATCATGGGCTATGTTATAATCCTTTGTAAAGTGCAAGATAAGCATGCAGCAGTACAAAAAGCAATGATCAACTTTGATGGGAGTGGTAGGGAAAATCATGATTTCTTATCTTGACTTAAGTCTCTGGGCTGCCCAGAAACCTTTATGTGTTTCCACAATGCTCATTCTCCTTCTTCCCATTGATAGAGAAATACCCATCATCACATAAAAGCTCCCTCAGTCTTCTGCCACCTTGCCTCCAAATTTATCTCGAGCACTGATTTCCCCCGTCTTTTATTGCAATAAAAATATAACCCTACTTTCTGGCCTTAAATATCCTATCTGCTCAGGAGTCTTGGTTTGAAGGGTTTCTCCTCGGCTTTCTATTTGATCAGTTGACATGCGTGCAGTCATGCTTTTCCTATGGCTTCAGATTTGTTTGTGCATCTTGACCTCTCCCAGGAATTGGAAGACCCAGACATTAAATTGTGTTCTGGAGTCTTCTACTTGAGTTTGCACTGATGCCACTAGATGATGTTTAATGTGAAAATCATCCTGTCTTCCCCAAAGTAGTTCCCTTTCATATGTTGTCTTATCACTTAGATTGACAAAGCAGAAGTTATGAGCAATGTTCTACACTCAGAGCACTCCCTAAATCCTGACCTCAAATCCATCATTAACCCCTACTGGCTGTACCTCCAAAACATCTCTCAAATCCATCCTCTATCTTCATCCTCTGCCACCACATGACTTGAAACCACCATCATCTATCAGGGCTACGGTAGTAGCCTTCTAATTGGTCTCACTGTTTGTACATTTTCAACAAGACTTTGTAGTATGAAAAATGTCAAAGATCCACAAACTGAAAGAGAAGAATATTATGAACCTCCATATTCTCATCCCCCATAATTAACACTGTGATTCCTTCTCTACCTGTTCTTGCACTGGCCTTTTTCAACCCATTCTCCATATGTCCACTGTACTTCCACTGTCATGTTTCTGAAGCTCCACTGTTCTATTTAATAGGGTTCATTGGCTTCCCATTGTCCTAAGGATCACATCTACATTCCTCAAATGGCCATGAAATTTTGAGTGATCTGACCTTTCACACTGTTCCAGCCACATCTCCTACCCATACTTTCCATACTCACTTGCCCCTTTAAATTTCCTTAAATGTGTCACAACATAAACCAGCTAATTCCTACATAGCCTTTAGGTCTTGTGTTAAATATCCCTACCTAAGAGATGTATTGCTAGATAAAGTTAGATTTCCTTCATTAATAGCTAATACTTAAGGAATACTTTCCTAAGTATTATTTAATTTAATCTACCCCTACAAGATAGGTATTGTTGTCATTTTTATTATCCTCATTTTACTAGATAAGGAAACTGAGACACAAAGAGTTTTTATTATCTTGTCCAGATGCACAGCAGGTGGAAAGACAAACAGTTGGGCCTGAGTCCTTACTTCCTCCTTCCTATGCACTCTATTGGCACCCTGGCTAGCCTATCGTTGGAGAGTTGATCCTGGACTGAGTTCAGGAGGGGATTGGGCAGCTGTGGAGCTGAGTTGTACGTCATGAGTGAATACCACAGTGTCCAGGGTGTGACTGAGACAAGGCCTTCTACACAGACACCTGCCTCATTGACAACAAAGCCTTTGGATACCAAGCATTAGTGTGTTAAGGCCATATGTGTAAGGTCTGATGCTAAGGAGAGCTGATATTAATGATAGAGTGATTATTAGATTGTGTTGCATTGTGTACATTTTACCAGAAAACATGTTAAATCATTCTTTCTCCCCGCCTCTTCTGCATGTTCCCACCTTTGTCTAGGGGTTTTCCTCTTGTTTTCAGGTAGTTGAGAGTTACTGCCCCCTGTTAGCCATGGCTCTATGGAGGGGAAGCACCCTGCCCATGAAAACCATCTTACTGTATTATTTTCATGCACAGAGCCGCTCACCCAGATATGGAGTCACTGTCCTGGTGAGAGCGTTGTGCACCATAGAACCACCAGAGACATAAAGCTCTTAGACACAGCAAGCATCAGAAAGTAAGTTTCTTTTACTTCACTGTGTGGGTTCCCATGACTCTAGGGAGAAATTGAAGAACATACTATGACTTGGGGTCTTGCGCAATTTTTAGGGAAGTTTTCCTCTCTGCTCATGTTCTGATAGTATGATTTTGTAAGTGGCCTACAGTTAATAACAATCTCCCAAGTCCTCTAACCAAAACTTTACTCCTATGTGATTTCCCAGAGCTTTACAAGACCCAGAATTCCTGGAATCTGGGTTCTGGCTCCCATCACACGTTTCCCCTAACCAGTTCTCACTCCTAGTACTCCTAGTCCTCTGACCTTACATGAACATCTCCAACATATGTTTGCAAAGTTATTTTGGTTTACCCTGCCTGCAGGAGCCAAGGACTTGCAGGTACCCCACTGTCCTCCGACAGGTTTTGTCCTTAAAGAAGAGGTCATAGAGCATTTGAAATAAGACTTACCAGCACTGGTATATCTGTTGTAGTTTCTTTGTGCTTAGGATAAACAAAAAGCATTACATTACTTTTAAACTTATATAAAAGGTTTCCACATTTAATTTTTTTAAGATTTTATTTATTTGAGAGAGAGAGAGAACAGAGGGAGAGTGAAAGGAAGAAGCTCAGCAGAGAGCCCAGTGTGGGGCTTGATTGGAGGACCTTGAGATCATGACTTGAGTCAAAGGCAGATGCTTAACAGACTGAGCCACCCAGGCGCCCTGTGTTTCTGCATTTAAGATGACTAGTTATACTCCATCAATCCATGCATTTTGTTACCTAATATTGCCAAATATTCAATGAACACATAATATTATGGAAAGAATGTTTTTGTCCCCTCAAATCTGTATGTTGAAATCCTAACCCCCAGTATGATGGCATTAGGAGGTGGGACCTTTGGGAC
This sequence comes from Mellivora capensis, assembly GCA_004024625.1. NCBI lineage: Eukaryota > Metazoa > Chordata > Mammalia > Carnivora > Mustelidae > Mellivora > Mellivora capensis. The sequence continues at coordinate 15,501 of PISX010000082.1, read as the reverse complement.
ATGATTAGGTGATGAGGTTAGAGCCCCCATGAATGGGATGAGTAGCCTTGCAAAAGTGATACCAGAAGACTCCCTTGTCCCTTCCACCATGTGAAGACACAGGGAGAAGGCGGCTGTCTATGGACCAGGACACCAAGTCCTCCAGCACCTTGATCTTGGATCTCTCAGCCTCCAGAACTGTGAGAAATAAATGTCTGTTGCTGATAAGCCACCTAGGGTGTGGTATTCCGTTATAGCAGCTCAAACGGACTAAGACATGCTATGTGCCAAGTACATTATTGGTTGTAGAGAAACAGTAGTGACTGCAGTTAAGTACTTCATATGCTGGATCTTAAAGAAAGGAAACCTAATTCTTTGAGCTAGAAATGAAAGAAGAGCTAACTTAATGTCATTGAAACAATGGAATTTGCTAATTACCCATGAAATCTTTGTACTTGTGTAACTATGTGGAGGGCAGATACCATTCAGAGTGCCCAAAGTCACCAATATTAGGGATGTTTCTTAAAGGTGCCACCTATTTAAAAATGGCGGTTTCTCTAACATTTGCCAACTGCCATAATTACATGGTTACTATCTTGGTATCTTAACATTGCTTCTCCTCACACATATGAGCCTACAAAAATTATGTTGGCTTTGATCACATTAGAAGCAAAGAATTTTTATGCTGAAGGATGTGTTTATGCTGATATATTTGAATGCTATTTGGATATTTGGGAGTATGTTGGATTGATACATTTGGATGCTGATTTATTCAGGGGGTTAGACTATCATCTTTCTGACAAACTAGATCCTTACCAAACCCCAGAATAAAATATTCATTAATTCTTATTTATTTTTAAAGATCTTATTTATTTATTTGACAGAGAGAGACACAGTGAGAGAGGGAACACAAGCAGTAGGAGTGGGAGAGAGAGAAGCAGGCCTCCTGCCAAGGAGGGAGCCCGATTCGGGGCTCGATCCCAGGGCCCGGGGATCATGACCCAAGCTGAAGGCAGATGTTTAACGACTGAGCCACCCAGGTGCCCAAAATATTCATTAATTTTTAAAAAATTACCTGAAATGATACCGTCTGTGCAAAGCCCATAGAAACAATAAAAGTAATAACAACTGAATTATTTTTTTTCCATACTTCATCCTTTCCTGAGAGGAAAAAGAAACAGATAGAAGTAGGTTAAATACAGAACAATGTATACAGAATGAGATGTATTGAATTGTAATTCTCCATGACTTAAGCCAGCTGATTTCATAGATATTGGCTAGGGTTTGAGGCATATCCGGTCCTTGGACGTCTCTCTATATGAAAATAGAGTTGAGTCTGTGGAGACACATTTTGTGGGACCTAGCTGTCCAAAGTCTTGGGACAGTAGCTGGTCTACACTGACCTTGATGCAAGAGATTTTATAACCTTCATTTGTCTTCTCTAGAGTACACAGGGCTTTTCCTACAGAAAATAAAATACAAATGCCACTTCCCAGCCTACCTCACAGGGTGGGATGTCAGAGAAGAGAGATAATTGTGAAAATACTTGGACTCTAAAAGGCACATAGTTATGAAGGAACTTATTTTTAATGAATTAATATTATGAAGTTGGTCATTCCAAGACAAGCGATAGGACCAATAACAGCATAAAATAGATGCTCTGTCTCAAAACTAATTGAATATAAAATGGACTCCAAGAATGAGCTAGAGGCTTACCTATAATTTTTAGATTATTTGTTCATTGACCTAGGAATTTTTTATTTATTTGTTTATTTTTTAAAGATTTTATTTATTTATTTGACAGGAGAGACAGATCACAAGCAGGCATAGAGGCAGACAGAGAGAGGGGGAAGCAGGCTCCCTGCTGAGCAGAGAGCCCGATGGGCTCGATCCCAGGACCCTGAGATCATGACCTGAGCCTAAGGCAGAGGTTTAACCCACTGAACCACCAGGCGCCCTGACCTAGGAATTTTAGCCAGGAAGTTTATGAAGCTCCTTTGTGATATTCAGTTTATGCACTTATGAAATTATGTGCAGAAACGGAATTGAAGGTGGCTCAGTCTGATTGAAATTAAGGACAAACTCTTACCTTTTGTTTTCCCAAGATCACATATGACTTTTATATAGTTTCTTCCTTAGAGACATAACATTTAGAGTATGGTGGTTTGGGAAGACATGTGGAAAACCTCACGTGGGCAGACAGTTTTCAAGCAGGACATTCTAAGACCTTTGAAAAATCATGAATCAGATAACCTGGTATTGGTTCAATGGCACTCCCCAGTTTGCCTGTTGATTATTTCAGTCTTCTCGGAATGATGATGTCATCAGATTCTGTTTTGATGATGAAAGAATTGGATACTTGCAATCATAATAATGTGTATGCCAGTAGCTTCTCTTTGTCATTACCAAGGGACTAGATTTTGTCTCATTTAGGAGAAAAAAAATGTAGGATCGTTGAAGTTCTTTTCCTTACTTGGGGATTTTTTTTATAATACATTTTTAAAAGATTTTATTTATTTATTTGACAGACAGAGATCACAAGTGGACAGAGAGGCAGGCAGAAAGAGAGGGGGGAAGCAGGCTCCCTGCTGAGCAGAGAGCCTGATGCGGGGCTTGATCCTAGGACCCTGAGATCATGACCTGAGCTGAAGGCAGAGGCTTAACCCACTGAGCCACCCAGGCGCCCCATAATACATTTTTTTAAAAGATTTTATTTATTTTTGACAGACAGAGATCACAAGTAGGCAGAGAGGCAGGCAGAGAGAGAGAGGAGGAAGTAGGCTCCCCACGGAGCAGAGAGCCTGATGCGGGGCTCGATCCCAGGACCCTGGGATCATGACCTGAGCTGAAGGCAGAGGCTTTAACCCACTGAGCCACCCAGGCGCCCCCATTTTTAATTGAAGTACAATTTATATGAAATAAAACATAAGCAATTTAACTGTATAGCTCATTGGGTTTTTTACACATGGACATGTCTGTGTAAAACCACTTTAATTAAGATACAGGGCATCTCCATGACCCCAGTATCTTTTTTCTTGTACCCCTTTGTGTCACTACCCTCACCCATCCAGGAAAACCAGTGTTCTGATTTCTATTACCATAGTGGAGTTATTCCGGCTGTAGAATTTCATATAAGTAGAATTGTATGGCATGTATTCTTTGTGTTTTTTTTTCACTCAAGGTTTTGCAACTTACTTATGTTGTTGTGTGTATCTGACACTTACCAAAAGTTAATTCAAAATGAATTACAGATATAAACATAAAAGCTAAAGCCACAAACTTTTAGAGAAAAACGTAGGAGGATATCTTTCTAGCCTGGGGATAGATAAAGGTCCCTTAGAAGGTGACAGAAAACAACAACTAAAAAATGATAAATTATACTTTATTATAATTAGAAAACTTTTGCTCATCAAAAGACAACATTAAGGAATGTATAAATAAGCGATTACTGCTCACCAGTGGTTCATAGTGACCTAAATAACACACACCATACATGATCCATACAGGAAATAAAATCTATATTAATGTTAGAAGTTTTCTGTTGATCTCCATTATTCCTAGAAGAAAAAATGGGGGGTGGTGAAGGAAGATAATGAAATTAAATTAATACAGAATTAGAATGTTTTGAGTTATAGGAAAGTAGATCATACCAGATTAATGCTCCCATAGATGACAATCGTAAGTCCTGGAAGGGAAAATAAAATAAAAATTAAATCAAATGATTTGAAGACAAAAGAGATGGAACAAAAACAGGTTGATCCTTGAAAGGAGGGAAGTGTATTGGGTAAAATCTACATTTATACAACTTTTCATCTGAGGTTATCTCCCAATTCACACGGAGTTGTGTGGCTAGAACTCACAGAGAAAGACTTGAGGGGTCAGAGGATGAAATTGGTAGATGTAAAGGAGGTTGAAAAGTAATATAGAAAACCCCAGAAAGGAAAACACAGAATGGGGTGCCCCAAAATCTGCACAGAAACTCTGACTTAACCCCTGGATGACAACTAAATTGTCCATGCATAGGAAAAACTAGGGAAACTAGGAAATAGCAACATATGAAATTGGGCAATTTCCACCAATGCCCCCTGTAGGATAAATGGAATTTGGAATTTGAGTCCAGCCCACTTAACTATCTGTCCAAACAAAAATCAACACTCTTTGGAGGAAACTAACAGAATCCATAGTCTCTACATGTTATCTATAATGTCAGGTATACATTTTGGAAAAGTTCCTAGACATGCAAAGAAACAGGAATATGTGACCCATAGTGAAGAGAACGAAACCTCAATATAAGTCAGATGCTGAAAGTGGTAAACAAGGACTTTAAAGCAACTATTATAAAAATGGCTGAGGATTTAACAGAAAACTTGGTCAAAACAAATGAACAGAGGAAAGCTGTTTAAAAATGGACATTCTAGAATTTTGAAAGTACTGTATTTGAAGTAGGGATGTTAGCAGATGGGCTTATAAACAGGCTGTATACTATAGAAGAAAATGTCAGTGAAATGAAAGATAGATCAATGTTAATCATCTTATGCGAAAAAGAGAGGAAATGAAAATCCATTTACATTTAAACTGCAATCAGAAGCCACCTTAGCCACCCACATGCTGAATTTTCCACACTGTGTCATTATGACAGTGTCCCCAAGTTGGGGGCATTCCGGAGGAGGGGAGAGAGTGGGAAGCCTGGGGGTGCAGTGTCCTGTGGTTGGACAAATAAGATGGTGAGGCATGAACAGGCATAATAATATTGAAAGTCTGTTTTAAAGCCCATCTACCCTCAGAAAGTATTTGAGATGGCTTACTATTAAGAAGGTAAGGTTACAGTAAACAGGGAAACAACACAAGAATTTTTTTTTTTAAAAAGGGAATAGAAAGAAATATTTATTTAGTCACTTAGATAGGTGTTTTCCATGACCTTGGACATCCTAGCCATAAGAATAAAGGTCTAGCCTTTATGTAATTACTGTAAGGAGAGACTTCTGTCATTTTGCTTTTTGTTTTCTATATGCCTTAGGGCCTTTTTTGGTTGTTGTTGCACTTCATTTTCTGCATTACTGTCTTCTTTTATGTTTAGTTTATTTTTTGTAGTAAAATACTTAAATTCTTTTTGCATTTCCTTTTGTGTATATTCTATAGCTCCTTTCTTTGTGGTTATCATGGGGATTACAGTGAACATACTGAAATTATAACACTTAAATTAGAATTGATACCATCTTAACTTCAATAACATACCAAAACTATGTTCCTTTACACCTCTGTCTCCATTCTTTGTGGTGGTTGATGTCACGAAATTGCATCTTTACACATGGTATGCCCAAAAACCATGAACTAGCAATTCTTTTAAATGCAGTAATGTAGTAAACAAAATTTGAAGTTACAAACTGAAGTTATAATACTAGCTTTTAGACTAGTAAATTAGAAAGTGTATTAGGCTCTTAAGTAACATAGGAAACAAAAGCTAGAGTTACAAACCGTTGTTACAATACTAGTTTTTGTAATTGCCCATGTATTTACTTTTTTTTTAAGATTTTATTTATTTATTTGACAGAGAGAAATCACAAGTAGGCAGAGAGAGAGGAGGAAGCAGGCTCCCTGCTGAGCAGAGAGCCTGCTGCGGGGCTCAATCCCAGGACCCTGGGATCATGACCTGAGCTGAAGGCAGAGGCTTTAACCCACTGAACTACCCGTGTACCCCCATGTATTTACTTTTATTTTTCCATGCTGCTCTGAGTTACTATCTAGTGTCCTTTCATTTCACTCTGGAAGACTCCCTTCTGACTTCCAAAGTTTCTGACAAGAAATCTACCAGTATATATATATTTTTTAAAGATTTTATTTATTTGACAGAGATCACAAGTAGGCAGAGAGGCAGGCAGAGAGAGAGGGGGAAGCAGGCTCCCCGCTGAGCAGAGAGCCCAATGCAGGGCTCGATCCCAGGACCCTGGGACCATGACCTGAGCCGAAGGCAGAGGCTTTAACCCACTGAGCCACCCAGGCGCCCCGAAATCTACCAGTATCTTATGAAGGATCCCTCATATGTGATGAGTCATTTCTCTCTTGCTGTCCTCAAGATTCTCTTTGTCTTTATTTTTCAAAAGTTTGATAACAGTGTGTCTCAGTGTGCATCTTCAGTTCCTCTTACCTGGAGCTGGTTGAACTTGGATGTTTACATTCATCTCTCTCATCAAGCTTGGGATGTCTTTAGCATTATTTCTTCATATATTCTTCTCTTCCCCTTCTGTGATGCCCCCAATGTGTATGTGCTGTGCTTGATGGTGTCCCACGTCTCTTAGGCTCTGTTCACTTTTCTTCAGTCTTTTTACTTTCTGTTCCTCAAACTCCATGATATTTATTGTCATACATCTTCCAAGTCGCTGACTCTTCCTTTCACCTGCTCAAATCTGCCTTTGACTCCCTCTAATGAATTTTTCATTTCAGTTATTGTAGCTTGCACCTCCAGAATCTCTTTTTGGTTTCTCTTTTGGTTTTTCTCTTTGATTGTTATTTCCACTTTGTTCATACGTCATTTTCTTGACTTTACCCATGTCTTCTTTTGGTTCTTTGAGCACTGTTGACAGTACCTTTGTCTAGTACATCTGCCATCAGGACTTTTTCAGGAACAGTTTCTGTTTATTTATTTTCCCTTTGCATAAGCCATACTTTTCTGTTTCTTTGTATGCCTTGTGATTTTTTTGTTGTTGTTGAAAACTGGACATTTAAATCTAATACTGTGATAACTCTGGAAATCAATTATCTTTTTTCTCCAGGGCTAACTGTTTTTTGTTGTTGTTTTCATTTGTTGTTTTTGCTTTTTTGATTGTCGTAGGCTGTCTCTGTGCCAAGGGTCAGGTTAAGGTGTAAATTTAAGGCCTTCTGAGGTCTTTTCTGAGCCTGTCCCTGGGCATGCATGATCATTTACTAATTTTCCAGTTTATGTAGTCATTATGGAATCTTCCACTCTGGCTCCCAAAAGAGGAAAAGAGAAAAATGAAAAGGGAGAAAAAGAATGCTGGTCCTTTGAATCCCTGGGCTGTCTCTTCAGCTGAAGGGGGAGAGTCTTGCAACAACTTGGGAAGAGCAACATCTACAGCCGCCTGCCTCTGACTCATCTCTGTGATCTTAAGCTACGGTTAGTGATCTAGTGATCAGAGCACAGATCCCTGATATGCGGAGGACAGGGTCCCTTTTGCCCTTTCTGGGTCCCCCAAGATGCCAGGAACATGTGCACAACTGTCCACCACATGGCTGAAGTGGAGAATGCGTGGCTGCTTCCGTGCTAAGAGCCGAAATTGACCAAAATTAACCTTAATGTACCATCCAAGCCCTCCCTTGGAAGTTGCTCACCTTTGATACACTCTGGAGTTCCAAAATAGTTAGATTCTGCAAGTGCAATCATTGTCTAGGCGGGGAGACAGATGCCTGGTGCTTCCTGGAACCCTCTCTACCTGGGAAGATTTGAGAAATCCTAATGCCCATCCAGTTCAATCAGAATCTGTGGGGTCAGAACCAGGCATCAATATTAGCTCTCCAGGTAGTTCTAGGGTGCAGCCAAGTTTGAGAACCAGGGCTGTATACCCACTGCAACTAAGAGAGAGGTGTAAGTCCTATGGGCTAATTTGGATTTTGGAGGCAGTGCCCCATACACGTTGATCCCATTTGCCTGATAATATAAAAGCTTCAGTGGGATCCTGGACTCTCCAGCTGGTTCAGCTTGCAAGCCTGTTGCCCTGATACATGACCAATCCTATCTTACATAGTTCAGAGAATCCACAGTAGAATGAAATGATGGATAGACTGCACCTAGCCCTGATGGGATACTTGTAGCAGAGGCTCAAGGAAATGCCTCTTGAGCAGATAACCATCGTTTCCTTCCCTTTTTTTTTTTTTTTTAAGATTTTATCCATTTATCTGACAGAGGGAGATCACAAGCAGGCAGAGAAGCAGGCAGAGAGAGAAGCAGGCCAAGCAGAGAGCCTGACATGGGGCTTGATCCCAGGACCCTGGGATCACGACCCAGGCCGAAGGCAGAGGCTTTAACCAACTGAACCACCCAGGCACCCCCGTTTCCTTCTTTTAAACAGGGGTTACTCTAATTTTTTCCCTCTTCTTTCCTTGTGTCTCACCACTGACTCTAGTGTGTTTCGGGTGTGAGCTAAGCTCACCATTTACTGTACAGATTGCTGAATAGTCAGATGTGTTCTCTAAGAAACCAAAGGAGACAGTAGACTCTGAGAAGCTTGGCCTTCTGATGTTATCTGTGGATTCTGTGGTCTGCTCTTGGGAGAGATGGCTGTGCTAGAGTAGTGTAGCATGTCTTTGGATCATGGTAGCAGGGAATATTTTAGATACATGGGAAGAAGTGATTGACGACTAGATAGTTGTAAGTGGAGTGCGGTAGACACTGTAAGAGGCATCTACCCAGCTCACGGTATGTCCTTCTCTGAGAACTGCCCTGCAGTGCAGTCAACCCTCAGGTTAAGCCTGCCCCATAGCACAGCGGCTGGGAACAGGAGTGGATGCTGTGCTGTTTGCGTTTTCTTTTCCAGGAATGTAAAAGTTTTGAAGGAAGAAAAACCCTGAGCCTGGAAATAGTTGGGGCTGAGCCATATTGACAGACCCCTGGGGAAAGTTCACAATTTTTAGCTGTTGAAGCCTTTAGATAGAACGTCCCTGGCTCTTGCTCATGGTCTGGAAAATTTTTATGCAACCAAGTCCTAAAAAAGAAAAATGGAAAAGAAAGGAAGGGGGAAAAAAGCCCTGATTTCCAGCATTACTGATTCCCATGGTGTCAGTATTCTCAGTATGGCCCATATCAAACTATCACAGTAAAGTCACTCACTGCACAGGGAGCTGGAAATAAACCAGCTTCAGTATACTACTCTCTGGTTATCAACTCTCCCTTTTATTTAGTTGAACTTTCCCTCCCAAAAAAGAGCCTCCCAAAAATCTCCCTTTCAGATTTAGACAGCTCAAGGAGGATGCCTGTTCCTTGCAATCAAAGTATTTTTTAAAAGATTTAATTTATTTGAGAGAGAGGCATGCATGTGCATGGTGGGGAGGGGTGCAGAGGGAGAGGGACAGCAGACTCCCTGATGAGCACAGAGCCTGATGCAGGGCTTGACCCCAAGACCCTAAGATCATGACTGAGCCTAAATCAGACACCCAACCAACTGAGCCACCCTGGCACCCCAGCAATCAAAATATTTGTAATTAAAATACCTAGCTGGCGTAACCACGTCTCATTCTGAACAGTTACAGTCAGTTCACTAAAGTATGTTCTAACTTTGGCTAATTTTTTACAGCCACATTCGTTAGATATTTATAGCTATTTTCGTCTATTCACATCTATTTCTACAAATGTGCGGTCTTTAGCAGACCCAGAGAGGAATGTGTTTAATCACTGCACTTGCTTCAGAGACGTGCAGTCTTTGGAAATCCCTGCCGTCTGGTGTCCAGTATAGGGAAATACTTGTCTTAGCTGTAAATATTACAGGAGTAAGAGGTGAGTTTAAAGCTCTTGACACCCATCAGGGACTATTCCTAGAGGACAGACCGTTGGGTATTATGCATATCGACTCCCCAGTGTTTCTTCCTTAATGAAGTTCAAAGGAACGTTATACCACCATTTCTCAACCTCATCACTACTGACATTTTGAGCCAGATCATTATTGCGGGGCTGTCCTGTGCAACACAGTAGGTTACAGCCCCAGGTTCAAGCCTGAAGCCCAGGCTGCAATTCCTAAGTCCTCATGTTATGTACTACACACAGGGGGAGATGTTCCAGGTGCCAGATATGAAAGCATCCACTTTGTGGTAGGACATAGAATCCACAACCAAAATTTAAAAATTTTAAGTGAAAAACAACCACTTCTTATTAAGCATGATCAGAGTCGATATGATGATTCCTTCCTTCATTCATTCAGTAGGTATGAATTAAGCAGCACCTCTGAGATGTAGTGGGAGGCTAGGACTGTGGACCTGCCCTTCAGGAGCTAACACATCTAGAAGGGTTCAATGGGGTATTTTTCAGTTTAAGTCCAACTGACTTAATAATGGAACACACACACACTTGAAAAGCCCACAGGCAGTTCAGGCTTCAGGTAAGGCTGGAGCCAGCAACCCAGGCTTGTCATCGAGGACTGTGTTTCCTTCAGCCTCCCTGCTCCTCCTGTCCTATTGTCAGTTTCATCCTAAGGCTGACCTTCCCCTGGTCAAGCTCCTAATACTACACGCTTCCTCATTTCCTGAAAGGACCTGAGATTCACTTTGAGTGGACTAGTTTAGGTCACCTGCCCATCCCCAAATCAATTGTTGCCAAGGGGATGGAAAGTGTTAATTTGCTTAGTCTGGATCCCTTGCTCCAACCATGGCTCCAGTTTCCACGGAAATCACGTCGACTCCATCAAAGCATCCCGGTATTACTGGGAGGGGAGAAAGAGAGCCACAAATGCCAGGCAAATGTGGAGTCCTCAACCAGCCAAAGTGCTAACATGGTCTTTACTGCTTTTCACGCAGGCTCTGCTAGCTCATTTCAGCCAGTACCAAGGCCCTAGCACCATTTGTGTGGGTCTCTGGGCAGGCAGCCCTCTGTGCTTTACATCTGCTCCTCCCTCTGAAATCTCCTTCCAGCCCCACTCCTCAGTCACCTGCTTCTTTCAAAGCTTAGAGTCAGCCCCTCCGAGGCAGCTTCTCCCCCCTTCCTCCACGCTTCCCTGGACCCCGTATTGCTCACGTTTCATTTGTCCACTTCTCCAACATGGCACTAGGTAATGACTTTAGACTTGCATTCTGAGAGTTTTTGGTCTACTAAGTTCCTAATTCCTACTAAAGGAATTGAGAGGTTTTGGTAGTGATTCCTCTGGTGTCCTCAAATTTCAAAAACAAGATGGCTAAAATGTGTGTGTGTGTGCATCTGTGCATGCTTGCACATAAAGAGGGTAAGGGAAGCATCTGTGCATGCTTGCACATAAAGAGGGTAAGGGAAGCAGACAGGAGCTGTGAAAAGAGCAAAGGATGTACTGTCAAATCGTCCTGGGTTTGAATTCTAGTCGGCACCCTTATAGATCTGAGGCTTTGGCCAATGGATCCTCACTAAACCCTGTTTTCTTGCCTTAAAAATTATGCATTATATGTGATGCAGTTATGCTTTCTATGACCTTTCACCCCTGTTACTATGCTATTGTGCCTGTTATTCACTTACATAAGGCATATTTAACAAATAGTGCATTTAATAAATACTTTTAAGTATTGCCGTAACCATGATTCCTTTCTTGGTAAATCACAAGGTGACTTTGGCTGGGAAACATCAACGATGTGTTATTACAAGAAGGACAAGGGAAGTAAGGCCCTTCAGGGCTTAAAGAAATGTGTCCCCTTCCAGCTGCATGTGACCCGCAGATCAAAGGTGGAGTGAAAGGTCGAGGTGCGGCTGTCCCTTCCACCTGCCCCGCCCAATCATACCCTCTGTGGCACCTGCCTTGGCACAACAGCTAGTGTGTGCCCACAGGACTTGAATCAGCCCTGCACGCATGAAGAAAAGATAAGAATGACCATAGTCTTTTATTTTTTTTTACATGATCCATTTTAACTAATGCATTTAGGGCAGGTTTAGTACACAAAAAGTGGGAAATAATACAACAGGCTTGGAGATATATCTAGTTTTTAAAAATACTAACTCTTATGGCAAAAACACCCCTTTATGAGATCCTTTTAAAGTTACCTTTTCCTTGATATGAAACATGGTCCTTCAGATGTATGGTATTGACGCATCTGTCCTTGTCAGCTTCTCTGGTCTGAGCTTCCACTTGGTTGTTTCCTAGCTAGGTGGCTAACCTTCCTGAATATCACTTTGCTCATCTATAAAATGAAAATAGTTCTAATGACAGAATAATGCCCTGTTGAAAATGTAGTGCACCTCACTCCCTCAGTCTTGTCATCTATTTATTACAAATATTTCATCTGTTTCTTAAAAATCCACCAGCCCTGACTTTGCTGGAAATCTAGCCTTTTCCCAGAGCCCCTTGGCCATATATATTCCCCAGAGGTCAGGACTAACAATCCCCAGATGTATTATGACATTGTTTTCTCCCTCTGCCCCGTCCCACCCTAGGCTTCAGGGGCGAGCCTTTTCTTTCTGGTTCCTCCACGGGGAGTTAATTACTTCAATGCCCCACTTTGGAAATCTCTCCATAAGCATTTGTTGTTTTGAAAGTTTGGGACTCATGTTTTTAGAAAGACCTCAGGACTTTTTGGAGTCTAAGAATGTAAAATTTTTATCATGAACGACTCTGAACGTCTTTGGGAGGAAGTGCACAATCTATGACCAGACCAGAATTGACTGAGAAAATAATTTATTCAACTGTGAATCAGGAATTTTTTTTTAATGTTTAAGAAGAACTATTCATGAGATCTTGTGTTTACTCACTTGGGATTTAAATTTAAACAAACAAAAGGAAATCAAGATTCCCTCAAAAGTAAATAAACATCAATCCTTTCCCCTAATCTTTTAAGATAGGTCATTTCTTTGGTGTAGGACCTAAATGCTCAACTGTCCCTACTCCAGAAGGGATCCTGGAAAACTTGAATCCTGGAGAGGCAGCACCGTGATGTGTGGCCTTCGTTTTCTTTCACGAAGTCCAGTTCTTCAGGACTTTTGTTGGTTTGGTTTGGTTTTGCCGGGTTGTGAGATTTTTTGGCAAAGACTGAAGAGTAGGAGGCACAGTGAAATGGTAGGAAAAAAAAAAAACAAAAAACGTGGGTTTCATTTGGATCACATAAGCCCACTGTGCCCACCACAGAGCCAGGGCAGTGGTTCTTCAAATCCATTACTTAAAAATGGAAACAAAATGACCCAAACTGGAAACACATGCCAACTATAAATATTCCCGCCTATGTAGATGTTGCCTCCCAACTTCCTTGACACTGAATCACTTAACTTTAAATAATATGTAGGATTTCAGAGCTTCTCTTAGAGAAGGGAACTGCATGTTAAGCTGTTCAATCATGAGGATGGGGTCTCCCACTGCCATCCCCTCTGCTTCTGATATGAAGCAGATTTTATTCGCCGTTGTTATTCTGGTTGTTACACTGCTTTAGTGCAGATGGGGCAGGGGAAAACGAGAGGTTGCTTGATGGGAGGGTTTTTCCAATCCGGTCTACTCCTGGATGTCAGCCCTCCACTCTGGGGCATGATGGGCTGGGGAGCCCTGAGGGTTCGAGGAGGTGGAGGCTGGGCACGTTGACGACTGGCTGTCATGCAGCCCAGGTTTGGGAAGTGGAACTCTTTGCCAGCCTCTTTAGTCCAGTGTGGGCCTTTGCCTTCTCTGTCACCATCCACTTCCTCAGGCCACAGAACTGAGGACACAAGTGGCAGAGTCCAGCAGACTGAATGTGACTTGGGCCAAACGAGAAGCATCTCCATGCAAGACCACTGCCCTGGTTGCTGTGGGTCTGAGGAGGCCGGAGATGGCCCACACGGCCTCCCACACAGCCTCCCACACAGCGCCTGGATCCGCGCTGTGTTTAAGCACCAGCCCCGTGCCCTGTGCCCTTCAGAGGTGGCCCACAGTGACCAGCCTCTTTTCCCACCCTCTGCCACTTAATGGCAAACTCACTATGAGTCTGTTTCCACTCCATGCTGAGCCCCCATTGGCTCATTCACATATCCTGGGACTCCAGACCTTCACCACCATGCTATCCACTGGGAATTCTCCACCAATCTTCTGTACAGAAGCCAAATGACATTTTCCTGCTGGGAAAAGAACATGGACAGCCAATGGCCTGAAGCAGTCTGCTCCTGGAAACCATCCGAGGATTGCCAAGGGGGACTGACTGTGTCCTTCCTCAGAGTTTTGCTGCTGAGCAACCCAGCAAGGACACTGAAGTTGAGGGGCAAACCCCTCACAATTGTATGTTGTGGCTAAACACTTCCTTAGCACCTTTTTCTCCAGTATGTTATCTGGCATGTGCAGAGGGTTTCTGGCTTTTTCTTTGCCTGTGTCAAAAAAAAAAAAAAAAAAAAAAAATTTTTGGGGGGGGATATTTCCCCCAAACCCAGCATAGATAAGAAATCACTGGGAATTTACACCTGATTACCATAGGTTCATTCTCCCATACTGCAAAGTTCAAAGTTACAAGGAAGAAGAGTAAGTATTTGCGGTGTTGGTGTTTTGTTAGTATTGTTTAAAAGTTGAGTGTTACTCTACTCTTCTGAGAAAGTTGCCAGAATCATACTCTCTCAAATTCAGAAGCCTACCAGCACAGTTTAAAGTCAGATATTATTTCTAACCAAATTATACTCTTTTGTCTGCCAAGATATCTTGACAGTCTTAATATCCGAAGGCAGGCCTATGTGATAATCCCAGCAGTATTCTGGGGATAAGATTTTAGTGGGTTTGTTGAGAAGGAAATACTTGTTTAGGTGGCTTTCATCATGCCACTCGGCTTCTATGTCATTTTTCTTGTCCTGGAGGATTCCCTTGAAGCACTCCTGGGTGATGTTTAGGACCTGAATGGGTGTGCCTCCAAAAATGGCTGCGTGGTAATAAAAATCCCCTTGGCCGAATGGAATGTAGGCTGCAGACTCCTTCCGCCTCTCGTAGGTAAACTCATCAGGATCTGCCTTGTACCACCAGGCCTGCAGCTGAGCCACCGAGTGGCCTAGTGTCTCCACTCCAAAGCTATCTTGGAAGACCTGGTCCACGTCCATACAGAAGAGGAAGTCCACTTCATGCTGGATGTGGGCCACAATGTGCTCCCCAATGGTTTTCATACGCATCATGCTGATGTCCTGCCACCTCTTCTCAGGCTTGATCTCAAACACTTTGAAGGAACGCAGAGGACCCAGCTCTATCAAGGGCATCCTGGAGACATCATCCACCATGATGTAAAATATGACTTTGTGGCCAACCATGAAGTACCTATTGGCAGATACTAAGAACTCCTCCAAGTAATGCTCAATGTATCTGAAACAAAGAAGAATGGGACAAATGTAACTGCTGGGATCTGCACAGGAGACTCCATGCTCTTCCAATGATCTTGTCTGTGTTTGGCAGTGTAGGGGAGGAATGATCTTCCCCATCCCAGACGTGTGTTTTCCACACCTGATAGGGCAACATTCCTGGCTGCTTTCCACCATTCATTTGCTCCACTTTGGGGAGGAGGAGTGACTTACCTGCTGATGTTGGAAGACGGACCTGTACCCACCACTCTCACTCTTGGAGCCTGTGTTCTCAACTGCTTGGGGCCTTGAAGTGAAAGTACTAGAACAGGCCCTACACTGCATCTTGAAGCCTGGATACCTAATCTTTTTTTTTTTTTTTAATTTCTTTTCAGCGTAACAGAGTTCATAGTTTTACACCACACCCAGTGCTCCATGCAATGCGTGCCCTCCACAATACCCACCACCTGGCTCCCCCAACCTCCCACCCCCCGCCCCTTCAAAACCCTCAGGTTGTTTTTCAGAGTCCACAGTCTCTCATGGTTCATCTCCCCCCCAATTTCCCTCAACTCCCTTCTCCT
>PISX010000081.1:146772-411783 GCA_004024625.1 Mellivora capensis | reverse complement strand
CCTAATAGATGAACAGTGCATGCTAAGGCTGCATTTTAGAGCATTCGTTTCCTAATAGATGAACAGTGCATGCTAAGGCTGCATTTTAGAGCATTCGTTTCCTAATAGATGAACAGTGCATGCTAAGGCTGCATTTTAGAGCATTCGTTTCCTAATAGATGAACAGTGCATGCTAAGGCTGCAATTCCTAACTGGGAGATTGTTGTGAGGAGTAAATGAGGCAATTGTATGAACATGGTTAATCATTATGCATGTATACACACTTCTACAGCACGAAGAGCGCATTTCTGGCTTTAGTTCAAATTTTGTATTCAGAATCTCTAGTAACCTATGTTCTCAAAAGTAGTAGATGTAGTAATGTAGTAATGAAACAAAACAAAATTACTAGACTTATTAGGTAAAATATTCATTCACGTTCTTTTTTCTCAGAAGAAGAGGAAATTTCCTTATTGCTATAGATCCTCCCTCTTTGCCCAAACCACAAATCTTTTCCATTCTGCCCATTTCTTTCTCAACACAAGTAGCAGTTTTGCGAGGGCATTGTTTTGTCCTCATCTCTGAAAATGTTGGAGAATGCTCAGGGCTGAAGCCTGTGATGATGCATAGAGGTTTCTGTGCCAGCCTTGGTCGAGTGGAGGAGACGGGGCCAGGGGCTTGCACCTGCCTCGTGACTTAGCACGGCACTGAGGACCAGCCAGCTTCCACATTACTGTTCCTCAAGTGATAAGACCCTGGAAACTGAGGTCTAGGACATCCGAATGGATGTCCACACAAAGAAGAAGTAGGAGTCGGGCAACAGAAGAGAGCCTGGCATCCCAGGCATGCCGGCTGCTGCTTTCCTTCCTGGCCCTGGCCCTGTCTGTGCTTCCCCTGTCCTCCAACCCATCGATGAGCGCACATAAACAGCCTGAGTCCTGTGACCTAGAACAAATAGGTAAGCATTTTCAGGGACTCTTACCCCCACGCTTATGAACATGGTACATTTCAGTTTAGTCTTGTTTTTTGTTCTCCTGACACTACTTAATCATTTCTCCCTTACACCATTTCTCTGAGAAAGAGAGACATCAGCTTTAGGTACATTATTTTCACATAGAAAAATAGCAATAACTGTCATTTATTGAGCACTTACTATATACCCAGCATTGTGCTCATCACTTTACGTTCATTATATCATTTGTCCCCACGACAAACCTCTAAGGTAAGAATTGTCATTTCCGGGACGCCTGGGTGGCTCAGTTGGTTAGGCGGCTGCCTTCGGCTCAGGTCATGATCCCGGCGTCCTGGGATCGAGTCCCACATCGCGCTCCTTGCTTGGCAGGGAGCCTGCTTCTCCCTCTGCCTCTGCCTGCCACTCTGTCTGCCTGTGCTCGCTCGCTCTCTCTCCCTCTCTCTCTGACAAATAGATAAATTAAAAAAAAAAAAAAAGAATTGTCATTTCCTTATGTTGTTTCTAGGTGAGGAAACTAACGCTTAGCCACATGTGGCTTGTTCCGAGGTCACACAGTAAGTGGCAAAATTACCACTTTGAACCCAGATGATGTGACTCTAGAGTTTATGCTCTTAAGCACAGCAGTATCTGGATAAGGGAACTGAGGTACCACAGGAACTCATTCAAGGTTCTCACGTGAAGATCTGATCTTAAAAGCTTTTCTCTTGCTCTTCCATCCAATACTGCAAATGCACTGTGAACCAGGAAAGACAAACTCCATTCAGGAGCACACTGCACAGTCATCTTCCAGCAGATCACGGAGCCCTGGTTTCTCAGTGGTGAATAAGGTCGTGCTGCCAGGGTTTCCTGATCAAATGCCTCTACTCTTTGTCTACTGTGCTGTCCTGCAGGGCTGACTCCGTGGGACCTAAAACTTACACTCTTTAGAGGAACCACTTTTAAAGATACAGAATTATGGATACAAAGTTATGAACATTTATGTATTTATTATGAGAAATAAAGTCATATCAAATAATAAACTTGTCGGGAAACTGAAAACCCTAAAATCAATAGACATAATATTTTTCTTAATGAAGTGCCTGAAAATCTCTATAACACTTTGTTTTCCCATCTTTTTCCCTACATAATTGGATTGCTTTCATATAACAATGAAAAAATAATTTGGTTATTTCTTTAGGATGGTTGATTGATTTTTTTTTTAATTAATAGCTGAGATGCACAAAACATCATTGACTTCATAGATGTACTCCGGTTGGTGTTACTATAGGGTTGTACCATACAAATGTGCGAATTTTAACATTCTATTTCATAAAATTCATATCAAAAATGAAAAGATGTGTAGTGCATTTGTAATTGTATACACAACATTATCAAGTATGTTCTTGACATAAGAGAACTACAGTTATGACCGAGTTCTATCAAGGAGAACTCAATAGCCTACTTAAATTTACATGTTACAGAATTGTTCACAGACTTAACTTCTGATTCCATGTATTTGAAACATTGGCTGTCCTTTCCTTTCCACATATTGCCAGGGCTGGATGTGATGGGACATATTTGTATCACAATATAACCTCCCACCTATACCTTCATGGTCAACACCAGGAAAGTCAGTACAGTGGACAGCAGGAAACCTGGAATGCAATACTACACTGTGATTGCCGGCAGGACCCCGACTACGCATAAATGTGCAGACTTCATTAGTATATCCCACTGACGCAAGAAGTATGCATCCATAACCCAACCTCACCTTAGCTAGATCTGAGAAAACACCACCTGACTGGAAGAAAGTAGGATAGAAAATTAGAGTGGAAAGAGACTTCTCCCTTACCAAAATGACTTTGGTTAGTACCTTATTTTTTCCAAATGTTAGCAAAACTCACAGCCATGTAAATATATTTCTCAAGCCTCTTCCAGAGCCTTGAACATAAGCTGAAAAAGTACATAAAGGGCCCCGAAGCTTAAGATTCATGAGCCTTGTTGGGCAAAGGAAGGCTTTCCATCCATTATACTACTCTTTTTCTGTGTATGAGACACACGAATATACTTCCATTTTGGATCATATATAATTATCAGTGCTTCAAAGTCCTTTGTAACAAAAGCCTTGACTGCTTAAGATTTATTTGCCCTTAGTCTACCATTAGCTATAGATGTATCATTTGCATATCTTGAGGTTATGCACATAGATAGTGTCACAAGAACTAAGGATCATAAGACCTTTAAGATTCTCAATTTATTTCTCTGACCCTAGATTAAAAAAAAAAAAGCAGAGGCAGAGTTGAAACTTGGCAAGCAGACAACCACAGTCACAATTATAATACAGTTTAATTATGACATAAAAATGCAATGAGCCACAGTGGGATACCAACCTAACTTATTAAAAAGTGAAAAAATGTTAACCAGCAATTTTGTTTTTCTCCACAAACAACTGGCTTAATTTTCACATTGGCTAAATCCATACGTTTTCTCATCTGTAAGGAACATAATCCTATCCCTTCTAGATTGTAAGTTTAATGGAACAGAAATCATGTCTATTTAGCTTACTCTTATATCCTCAATTCCCAGAGTATCAACAAACATGTGATAGCATGGAAATATTTGGTAAGTGAATCAACTTAAAAGCTATCAGTTATTCATTTTCTGCTCTGACATACAGTAATACAAATTTCCTGTTACTGTTGTAACAAATTACTACAAACTCTGGCTTAAGACAACACAAATTTGTTAGCTTATAATTCTGGAAGTCAGGTGCAAAATGAGTTTTATGGAGGCAAAATAGAGGTCTGAGCAGGGGTGCATTCCTTCTGGAGCTTCCAGGGGAGAAATATTCTCTTTTCCGGCTTCTAGAGGCCTCTTGCTTTCCTTGGCTCATGGCTCCTTCCTTCATCTTCAAAGCACATCACTCCAACCTATGACTCTCTTGTCCAGTTTCCTTTTTCTGGCTCTGATCCTACTGTCTCCCTCTTAAAAGGATTCTTGTGATCTCATTAGGCCAACTGACATAATTCAGGAAAATCTCCCCATCTCAAAATCCTTAATCCCATATGCAAGTTTCTTTTTGCAATGTAAGGTAGAACATTCACAGGTTCTGGAGATTAGAATGTAGACGCCTCTGGAAGATTATTTTGTCTACCACTTGTACAAAGATAGAATATTTGTTTTTAGGAGTAATTACTAGAACCCACAGAGTTTAGACTTTCTGACTTCTGAGATACTATGCTTGATTGAAACAATACCTTTATTAAAGTGGAAGTTTTTAAAAAGCTTTTTAGTGTCCAGAGAGATTTACTGGACACAAAGACCACAAAAAGGTTTATTCATAACAAGAAATAGTATAGATGTTGGGAAACTGGCTCTTTGGAAAGGCTCTCTGTTTTAGCAATTTACAGTCCAGAGGAGTGGATGAATCATACATGCTTGATTCTCACATCACACTCCCCTCTCAGTGCTTTCCTTGTTGCTTATTCAGTTCTGGGAGAAACTCAGTATGCTTTATTAGTAAGGACTTACTCCCTTTTCTTTATTGTGTCTCTTCTTCCCTATATGAATTACACAGAAACTAACTTGACTCAAGTGATAAGATTAAGACATTTGTTTAATGATGCTTCTCAGTGAGCTAATAGCAACTTAATTTAAAAGGGCATTTGATAATAACTGAAAATATTTTCAGAATATGGGTTGTAGACTGCCTCAACGTGAACTAATAGGCAGCAGAATTCTTGACACATTCTAGGTGCTTGATAAATATTTCTGAACTAATTACACATTTATAGATAATGAGGGGTATATGAGGATCAGTTCAGTTCCATAGAGCAGCTGACTTCTTGTAGATAGCCTGGCTGTGGGATATAGCAGTGGCTCTGAAGTTACAAATTCCACAATTAAATGGTGAAAAGTTAGAAGCAAGAAGGAAGTGGTCTCAGAGTCTAGTGAGCACCTTGTGGACAATAGACATGAAAAAAGTTTTTTCAAACGTGGTGTCTACCATTGCACATGGAAACATCACAGTATCAGTTCCCAAGCCTGACTCAACAAAGTGCCACCATTGAGTCATCTGACCACTTCCCGGGTTTTCCCCCTTGAAACCTTCACACCCAGGGTCTGCTTGTACCCCACCCCGAAGGGTGATGATCTCAACGGGGTTCATTAACTAAAGCCTTGACAGACCCAGCTTATGTAATGGTCCCTGTGGAGACCAGCATCCCATCTCTGGAGACTGGCATTGAGGAAGGTTTACAGAACAGCAATTAGTTGGGAATTTTCTCCTACGTGTCATCTGTGAGAACCATCTGACCTCACAAGCAGGACTCTCTGTGGTGAGAAAGGGTGGTATGTGCCTTACAGGAAATGCAAAAATGACTTCAGGGTGTTACACAGATGAGTAGCCAGAGAGTAAAGCCTAACACTGGAATCTTGCTTCAGATTTTTAGAGTAGAAAGAAATGTGGGGAAGTTGAGGGGAAGACAGGTCACTGACGAAGGGTGGAGTTGATGGTACATTCTAAGGGAAAAAGCGCTCCTGTGGCCTTGTTCACTCAGCAGATGTGTATCTAGTACTCGTTACGGGGCGAGCCAGCATGCTGGCCCTTCCTCCTTACCCCTACTTCTGCTGCCAACTCTCTTTTTGTTGTTCCCAATTTGAATATTTTTCATACTCAGAGCTGTATAAACTTCTCTTCATCACCAGATTCTTTGATCTATGAACAATAGCAGCCTTTTGAATAGCAGAATAGGAATATTTGTTTCATAATTTTACTTTTTCCGAGACTTTGAACATAACCAAGTCAGGAGCATTTAAAGTTAAGGGTTCCCATGGTTTGACCACACCCTGACCTCTTTTTGGTTCTCCTATTTCCTTTTCATAGTGTTTTTATTTTTTACCCAATTTGGTCACACTCTTTTGAGGCTAATTATATACTGGCCTTGCAATCTTCACAAGATTTGCACATGACAAGTTCTGATTTGCTTGTTAGTCAGTGAAGGCAATCTTCAAAATGAAGCTTCATAAATAACCAAAAGGAAGATTTTATACTCAACAGTAAAGCTAATTTATACTTACAAGGATTTTTCCATGATGCATTATACAGTGTTAGGCATAATATTTTAATCTCCTACACTTTAACACACATTTCAGCCATCCTGACTTTGATTGACCTATGGCATCTGGATGCCTCATACTGTATTGTGAGGCAGGCAGCACTGCAGCATATTATGGGCTGTAGTGTGTTATTATGCAATCTCTTAAGACTCTCCCCCTTTCTCTTACACACACATACATGTGCAGACATACTTAGGTGCTTGTATTCAGTGGTCCTCAAACTTCAGTGACATTTTTCCCTCTTCTGTTATCCATGAGTTGTCCTGTTAGTGGAACAAAAGCAACTCCTTTCATTTCTGAGGAACTCTGAAGATGTGTTTATATAGACAGCAACACATGCCGACAACCTGAATACAGACTGATTTTTCCTAGGGATCTCTTAGCACTCAAAGTTTCATGAATGACCAGACCACGAAGTAACCTATTTGGAGAAAGCGTATTATAATAAACAAGGTGCATAGAGATCTGGGTTATAGAAACAGTTCAACTACTAATTAGTATTGTGACCTTCAGGAGATCATTTAATCTTTCTGAACCTCTCAAATAGACTATTTGGTGTTCTATCTACTTCCCAGATTATGGGGACAAAAATAGGACAGTGCATGTGAAAACTGCTTGGACAATTTAATCTTCTACACAGACAAATTTTATTTATCTTATTTTTAAATACTCTTTAAAAAAAAAAAGATTTTATTTTTAAGTAATCTCTACCACCAACATGGGGCTTGAACTCCCAATCCAGAGATCAAGAGTCATGTGCTCTACCAACAGAACCAGCCAGGCACCTCAGTGCACACGACTTTTAAAGTCAACTTTATCTTAGTTTGTAGAGCTGCTTTTGAATGAAAACTGTTTCTTCTATGCTTAAACATATCTGTTGCAAAACCATTTTAAAAAAGACGATTTGTAAACTTTCAAGACAATCATGCTTATTAAAACAAACGATATGAGCCACGCTATATTAGGCACCACAAAATCCTTTGTTTACATTCCAAGATTCAAATTCAGGCCCCTCGTATGACACTCAAAACTCCTCACTTCCACACCTAATCAGACGTGGACATATTACAAAATACTGACAACTCGCAAGGGCTTTAAGTATTCCTATCCTTCCAGGTGGACAGAGACTTAGCTTTTCATCTGCTTTCCTGCATACACCACCAATTAAGAGATTAAAAGGACATACCAATCCTAAAATGCGTTATTTACTGACACTGGCATTGTGTTGGCACTGTGTTTTAACTGCACTGACAGGAGCATATTTATAGGAAAGAATTCTACCTAGATTCTTTTGTTCCGCTCATTACAATTGATTTGTTACTGGTATAAACTCAGGGTTATTATAATAATTAGCACAGACATTAATGGAAGAAAATAGTGTTTTCCAGCTAAAGTAATATCCAAATGCAAGTCTGGTTTTCCTCCACTGTTAAGTGAAGTTCTTACAATGCCCTGATACCAAGGAGCTTCTTGATGCTCTGTGTCCAGTTGGGGTCCCTTTACTTTTATTCTTTTCTGGTTTCCCTCTTGAATCTTTCCAGGTCACAATGGCACGTAGTTTGTATCGTTCCATGCCAATGAAGTGACAGACATTCTCACATAAGTCAGAGGCAGGATTTGAAGAGTGCAGGTGTTCAGAAGCTTGCACGCCATGCCCTGTTTGACTGTGGGATTCATTACGGCGTATGGAAGGATAGCAGCACTTGAAGGACTCACATGGCAGAAACACATTTGCAGCTTGCTGCCAAGCCATACAGATGTGGAGGGAATGTTTAAACTCATCTAATAGAGACATGTTCAAGACCACCTGAGCCACCTCTGTGGCTCTTGTCCCTGGTTTGTTAGAGCCACAGGCTTACACACCTGCCGAGAAGTGTGCACACCCCTCTAGGCCTTTGTAAAATGCATCTGTGTGCAACTTTTGATAGCTTTTACAAAACATGCAATTACTGCTCAGAGTAAGCTCCCTTCAGCTGCTTTCTAGTCAAGGGAAGTAGGTGTAAACATTTCTCAGCGGGCTGGAATTCCAAATGCCACTTGGATCCTGGGCTTTGGGCCTTTTTATATTATCTGTGCATGTATTCCAGGCAAGCTCCAGCTGAGACAGTTAGGGTTCAAAGGACCTGCAGTTTAGCAAAATCGGTTTTGTGTTAAAAAATTCACCTTTGTAGCAATTTGGGGAATGGTGATTTGAAGTTAGCAATAATAAATCGTTCAGTTGTGGTGAACCAAATATGGCAATATGCTTTGATATTCTTATTAAGCACTATCAGTTGCTTTTTTATGTACAAAAGTCATAAATAAAGAGATTTGGGGGAATGATATGTTGAGTTGCAAACTTATTCACACTTGGCTTTTGAAATGGAAGGAAATGGTGTTGAAGTGGTTGCATGACAACCTTCGGGTGAAGGGAATGACAAGACTTCACCCAAGCTCCTTTTCCTGTTGCCTGAGGCCTGAGACCCTGGAACACCAGCACCATCATTCCAGGGCAGTCTCCTGCCAGGCTGGCCTTCGAACTGAGGGACCCTCGGCCTTTCAGAGAGTCAGAGACTTTGGAGTTGCAAATCGAATTCTTCACACTCGGCCATCTCAGAAACATCATTTTCAGAAAAGTTGAGCAGGAAAAATGGCAACTATTTCATGTTAATTCATTGTGGTCTGTGGTCAATTAATTCTTTACCAGCTTCCCCTAGTGCTGGAGTCTTTTAGGTCCATGCATCCTTTCTTCCGTTGCATAAACCCTCTTTTCTCCTTCACCCTCTGGATCAGGCTCTGCCTTTTCTTGGATGCTCCCTCGTGGGCCTTCCTTTCCCGCAGGGGCTGCTCTGTGGTGATGCCAGAGTTATATTTGCACTTGGGCCAGAGGGTGCAAAGTGCACCCTCTTCTCCTCTTTCCATCCTTCCAGGAGGTCAGAGCTGGCAGTGTCCTCCCAGTGCAATTTTCACAGATCATTCTTCCGGAAACCGTAAAGAGCAGTGACAGTACCTGGTAGCCACAGTAAATGATCACAAATGTTAAGAAGTGCTCAGGGAATCCAGCTCAGGAAAGAGCTGGATGCTATTGTTTAGGGATACTATTGTTTACTCTTTCCCTTCTTTCATTCCCTCTTTACTTCCTTCCTCTATTCTTTTCACCTTTCCTTCCAAAGTGGTGATTAAGTTACTTCTGTGTGCTGGTAAATCAGAGGCAGATACACATTTAAATGAAGTGATTTTCCTTGA
Source organism: Mellivora capensis (assembly GCA_004024625.1). NCBI lineage: Eukaryota > Metazoa > Chordata > Mammalia > Carnivora > Mustelidae > Mellivora > Mellivora capensis. The sequence goes on along the minus strand of PISX010000081.1, from coordinate 402,512 downwards.
GTTTAATAAAGAGGAAATTTGCAAAGGTGTGGGCTGAGGTAAGGATACTCACAAGGTAGAGTGCAGAACTCTAGGTCTTGGTAACCGTGGGACACCATTACCACTCCCTGCCCAGAAGAGGCAACAGTCCAAAGGGGCTACTACCACAGAGAAAGGAAAGCTGTATGGAGAGGACCTCCTGAAAGGAACCATAATCTCAGAGAGGGGATAAAACCAATTCACAGCAACCTGGTTTATTTTCAGATCTTACTATCTTCTAACTTCCAGCCCCAGCAGGGAATTCCCATAGGTCTACACGACTGGCAGCCAAATACAAGAAAACCTTTGGGCCTTGGCAGACACGAAGCTAGGAGGGGGTGAAAAGTGGAGGTGTGGGGACAAACTGAGGATACGCAGCCCTGCTGGTCACTGAAGCACACCTGGTGACATAAACATGACAGAGGCAAAGCTCTGCTACTCAGGAATTTTACATCCTTGGTGGGAGCAATAGAAAACATAATGGGAGATGACAGTATGGGCACAGAGAAGAGAGGGGACTTAAACAAGATTGAAAACTGCAGTGGCAGGGGGTGGGGGAAGGGGAATAAGGCTGAGGACCATTGTCATCGAAGGCTTCTTAGATGAAGCATGGTCTTGGCTGAGTCTATAGTAGAGTGTAGGTAGAGAAGGATGGGAAAACATTAGAGCTGATGGCGAGCAGCATCCACAAAGGCCAAGAATTGAGACTAATGGTATGTTGCAAACACTGAACCATGTAACAGAAATGACAAGCGGTTGTAGATGGAACTGGAAGAGAGGACAAGGACCAGATCCTGGAGCTTGAACATTAGACAATAGACATCCATTGCCATTATCTTCGAGGCAAGAGACACAACCAAAAGTCGTTTTAAGGAAATGACACTGTGGGCAGTGAAGCAGTGTGTGTGCTGTCTGAATTGAGTTCAGGTTGAAGCCTGGAGCCAAGTTAGGAGTGTAACATGGTAAATTGGGGCAGTGGCTCTCAAGGAGAGGAGCGGTCAGAGCATGTTTATCCAAAAGCCTCAGTCCAGCTCCATCCACTCTGGCTTCCCTTTCCTGAGTACACAAAATGCCTTCCCTCACCTAAGCTCTCTTATTCCTGACCCTGCTGAGAAGGATTGTGCCTTTCCATCTGCAGAGTCTTCAGAACCAACTTCTTCCTGCCCATGCCTCTTTCTCTCTAAAGTCTGGACAGACACCCTCCTCTGGGGCTCCCAAAGAACTCAGTCAACCCCTATCTTGTAACGTTTATTTTGTTACAGTGAAACAGCCTGTGTATGTCTCTATCTTACCCACTGCAAAGTGAAGTTTCCTGGAGACTGAGACCTCATCCTATTTACTTTTTTTTTTTTTTAAGATTTTATTTATTTATTTGACAGACAGGGATCACAAGTAGGCAAGAGAGGCAGACAGAGAGAGGAAGGGAAGCAGGCTCCCTGCTGAGCAGAAAGCCCCATGCGGGGCTCGATCCCAGGACCCTGAGATCATGAGGCTTTAACCCACTGAGCCACCCAGGTGCCCCTCATCCTATTTACTTTTGTATCTGCAGTCTTTGACCCACAGTAGGTTTTCAATATGTATTTACTAAATTGAGTTGAACTGAACTTCTGACCTCCTTCTTGTCTAAGCTCCCAATTTTTGGAAGGATGGAGTTGGGAGAGACTCCAACGGAACTGGCCAGATTCACTGAATCTATACTGGGGCTTGAAGTTGTGACAGATGGTACAATCTGGTCACCATCACATCTGAATTTACACCCAGATATTTGGCTTCTCTAAAATTCTCTTTACCCTAGAGTTGTTGTTGTTGTTGTTTTTGTTTGTTTGTTTGTTTTTCTTTACAAAGACCCAAGAGCAACATTGAATGAAATGGAATTTTGGAGACATTTGCAAGCTATAGGAGACATACAATAATAATTTCATGTATATCTAGCTATATGTAATTAATAGTTAAGTTATTGTTTACCTAGTTAAAATAGGTCCACATATGAAAATAGGAAGTATTTTGAAAACATGCCAGTGAGGTCAAGCAAAGTCTCCAGTGAAACCTGAAGGCTGGGTATTACATATCTGTCACATTCTTCTACTTTTCTGTCCTAAGAAAATCCTTAAGAAAAGATAAGATGAAAGCATCCAAATAGCAGGGCTTGGCAACCCTAAGGGACATAGATGATAGTAGTAGAAGTAGTAGAAGGATGTTTCACAAGGAGAGAATTGCTAGGAAGGTAAAGGAAAATTACAATAGTCACAATATACAGGGCTAGTTTATCTATACTACTTTTTTTTTTTTTTGGACTGTAAACTGCTATTTATTTTTTTTTAATTTTTAATTTTTTATTAACATATCATGTATTATTAGCCCCAGGGGTACAGGTCTGTGCTACCTTTAATACTCATGATAATCTTGTAGGCTAGATGTAACTCCTACCTCCATTTCATAGATAGGTTTGCTGATGTTCAAAGCAGGTCTTTTGTGCAACAGACATTTGCTGCCTCCTGACGAGATGCCAGGCACTGTTTCCAAAGCTACCCAGCAGATCTGGCTTCTGAACCCTCATCTGTCTTGAGTCAAAAGACTGATCTTTTCACTACACAGTGTTCCTTTTCCAACTCACTTTGTTGTAGCTTTGGAGCAATATTTCGCTGAATCCATTATATTAGTTTTAGAGCAACATTTCCTTAAATCTGTTGTATTAGCACAACAGTTACTTTTTGGAGCACTGTGTCACTGCAATGTGTGTGCTATGATAAAGTTCAGACTTCTAGGGTTCCCAGAGCATCTAATCTAGACCTCCCAGTATTTTACCATCATGCTTGCTAAAGCTGCACACCATCCACTGCAGCCTTGAGTGCAGTTTTCTGTGTGGGCAGAATGCATATGTGAAGGCTTTCAGTGGGAGAGATTTAATTCTCAACACTTGTACTTCTGTTGTTACTGGGATTTTAATATGTCTTGAGTTTTGATAGAGAGATTATAAAATGCGTGTTAGTTATTTCTGTAACAAATACAGGAACAATGGATGCCTGAATAAACTTTTCTTCCCTTCATACCGTAAAACCCCACAACTCCCCTTCATCGCTATTTGTGGTCTGCTTCAGGGCAATTCATAAGAAAAATATATTTCCTTCTCACACGTCCCCCAGGTTATTGCTTGAATGGGGACTCCCATGACTGGAGGTCACCAGCTTCGACTTATGCTCCATGCTATATTCAAAGGTGGTTGAGGAAAGGGTAGGGAAAGGTCACAATGCCGACCACTGTATTCTTAGTAGCAGGCCAGTTGCAGGCCATACGAGAAAGAACACTTCAAAAGCACATAGTAACATGTTAGGTTTGATGGCATCAAAAGTACCTCTCCTTCCTGTGGGTCTCCATCCTCTTATACCCCTATTCCACCTGCAAAGGGAACTTTCTGCAAACAATGCATGGTCTTTTTTTTTTTTTTTTTGAAGCTGTAGTTGGAGAGTTGGATTAATAACTGTGTTTGTTTAAAACAATGATGGGGGATGAAGAACTGATTGTCAGGAAAATTAAGTAGTTGGCAGAATATGTGTTCAGTAACCCAGCTGTCTTAGGATGTCCCTGAACACCTTGCTTCAGACACCTTTTTACTTTAGAATTAATCTCCTGGACCGGTGTTTCAGGAACTCCATATCTTGTCTCCACTGTTTTACTTCTTTTTCTCTCCCTTTCCAACATGATCTCTTATCTTACTCAGAAAGCTACCTCATCTCAAACTTATGCCTTTAAGTTGTCACAGTTTCTGTGGAGTTCCTTGATCAAAAAAAAAATCTACTTATGAAAATAACAGCTATATATTTTTTGCTTTGTTACTGGTATTTTTGAGTATTTGCTGTGTGGAAGACGGCATGGTAAGCAATTTACATGCATCATCTCATTTAGTCCTCAGAAAAACTACACTGTAACAAAATTGAGCCATTCATTCATTCAATTGGTTACTCAAACAATATGCCCCAAGTATCTACTTTATGTAAGGGAGTATTCTGGGCCCTGGGAATATAGTATTTAATAAGACACTGGTTTGATTCAGTTTAAAGTCTAGACAAGAGAACTGATGACAAACAAGAAGATAAATGAGATCATTTCAGATAGTGCTAAGTGGTATCAAGAAAGTAGGATAGTGCAGTAAAGATGGACATTAAGTAGAATGATGAGGAAAAACTTCTCTGGGCCTATAATTTTGAAGTTCAGACCTAGATGATAGAAAAGTTAGACATACAAATATCTGGGAGAAGAACATTCTAGGAAAAGGGAACAATGCAAATACATAAACTAAGAAAACAGGAAGAATGTGGCTGGACCATCATGAGCAAAGGACAGAGTATGAAATTTGGGGATGAGATTATAGCTGAGGTGAGCATTTGTAAAATTCTATGGGCAATAGAAGGAGTTTGTATTAAATTCTGAGGATTAGAAAAGGGGAGTAGCATGATCTGGTTTATAATTTTAAAAGATCATCATAGAGAATGGATTGTAGGGACCCAAGATTATGAATAGAAATGGTAACAGGACACATTTAAAAAGAGCAATTTAATAGTCCAGAAGAAAGGTGATGGTGAGTTAGATGCTCGTGGTGTACATGAAAATGATTAACTATTCAGGACAGACGCAGGAGAAGTTTTGGAGGTAAAGCTACTAGGTATTAGGAAGAATGTGGGCGAGGATGATGAGAAGAGAAATGAAAGATGACTCATAGTTTTTAGTTTGGGCAGTTAGGTTATATCATGACTGAGATGGAGATGAGTGGGGGCAAGAGTTGGGGGTTTTTGTTTTTTGGTTGTTGGGGTTTTTTGTTGGTGGTGGTCTTTTGGGTTTTCTTGGGTGGGGGATTGAGTTGAGGAAAATCCAGAGTTTTGCTTGACATGCCTTTTAGACATCCAACAAAGATGCCAATTTGGATATGATTCTAATACCCAGGAGAGTAGTCAGAGTTGTACATATAAACTTGGGAGTTGTTAGCCAGGATCAATACATGTTGGAATTTGCTGATCGGAAGAAGTGTTACAGGGTTCAAAGAAGGAATTCTTTAATTTGCTTTGAAAGAGGTAAGATGGCTTCATAGAAGTACTGCCATGTTGTCTTGGTAGATTCTAAAGTACAAAGTTAGGAACAAGGAAGGGCAAGTGTTACAAAATATTTAGGATAGATTCTTCAGACAGGAGTGAAATGAGGAAGGGCATGGAAAGGTAAAACAATATTGGTATGCTTGTGAAATTACAGTTAGGTAGTCATGGCTGAGCACAGTTTGGAGACAGAAAATGATAAAGTGAGAAATGAGATTATCTAGGCATTAGTAATAGCTAATTATTATATACAATAATTATTTCTTTGAAATTTCAGAAAACCCAATGATATATATACTATTACCTCATTTTACAGATATGGGAATTGATGCATTGGGTTTTTAAGTAATTTGCTCTAGATCACAATGTTGGTTGAATTGGAATTTGAATCCAGGCAAACTGGATTCAAATCCATGAAAACTTGTTGCCAATCCTAGCCCTCCAATGCCACATTGTATGCCTCTTATGCAGTTATAAGATGTTTGGGCTTTGATTTCTGGGAAATGGAGGTCTGGTGAAACTCCTATGTCCTCACTTCCATAGAATCTCATGGTTCCTAGAGTAGAATTTAGTCATTTTCTGGATAGAATTCAAGGGATCTATGAATTTGAATGGGAAAAAAATTACACAAATGTCTAGCTGTACCATAGTACTTCCTCAAATTAACAAGCCTCAAAAAACAGTTATGGTTGAGATGTTTTCACATCACATCAGATTTGTTGCAGGTATCCTGAAATATCATTTACACCCATTGATATTCAAAATTACCCTAGTTATTAGACCTGCTGTTAGATCTCATTATTTAATGCATTAATGAAGACACACATTTTATCACAAACTTGTTTTTTAAATTTTGATAACTGTCTTTTGATATCCTTGGAGTTAGTTTTGTAATCTTTTACCCTTAAAGTCATTTTTAGGAGAAGGAATGCAATCAGGCTTTCCAGACTGCCAAAGAAATCAAGGTACACACATTTTAAAAAGGTTTAAAAACTGATCTAGTCCAAATTCCCATCTAATGTAGGAAATGTCCTTGGTTCTGTTACTCAGAGGCAATTGTGGAGAATTTAATATTTCCAGTGATTGGGGAGTTCACTCTCCAGTAAAAGAATAATTTTTGTTTCTTTCAAGCTCAACTTTTAAAAAAAGATACTGGAAGTAATAACTGCATAGTTAAGCTTTCTCCCTCCTCCCTCTTTTTAAAATGGCCCTTCCCTCCTGAACTATGTTCCTCTAAAAAATGTGAACTATTTCTGTCTGGTTTCTTTGAAATCTGTTTTCCTGAAGGCCAGGGTATATTTCTACCTCTTCCCAGAATTCCCACCCCTCACTCTTACAAATCTCCAAAATATCGGGATAATCATCTCACAATTTCCTATCACTGACACATCCCCATCTAGTCCTTCCCTGAAATTCATAATTAAATTGAGTTGCGGTTCTCCTTATTGCTTCCTCAACCATCTGAAAGATGAAACTATGAGTAGAGCAAGTCAGGAATTCATCAGATACATGCTTTTAGCAAAATGGAACTTTCAACAGCTGTCTCGATAAAGCCCCACCCCTCCCTCCATCACTTCTGGATGCTGTGTCTTTGCCAGCATTGTTGGCTGCATTCAGAAAACACCACACATCTCCTGTCTTTGCCCATTTAGTGTAAAGCTTACTCCCACAACAATATCAATTCTGTTTCTCTCCTTTTCTCATCAGTGGCCAAATGGTCTCCACCATAGTCCTACACTTCATTTCATGAATTTTCATACAGGTGCATGCCTTCCTGACAAGTTAGATCTATTTCTTTTGAAAAAGTGTATCTTTCCACTGCCACCTTCCAGTTGGCAATTGTCTCCTTCTTCCCATCAAGTCACAATGATTTCTGTTTTTCTTGGCTGCCACTGTAAATTTGCAGAAAGGAAAGAATTTGCAGTTCCTGGGGACTATCTATGCTGCGTTGGGTGTAACCACAGAGTTAGAAAGGACCGCTGCAGGCACCACTCAAAGGAAACTTGGCAACAGAAATCCACTTCCCATCCCCTTACCACAGCTGTGAATACCATTGTCAAGCAATTTATATTGAACTTTAAAAAAGTGTTTAAAGACAGAAAACTGTAGTGGGAGTTGGTACAGTCAGTGCTGTTTTTACACTTCTCATTTGTTCTTTGGTGTCTGAGATATAAGTTCACTCAAAAGAAAATGTTAAGAACCAGTTTTACTCCAAATGCCAAAAGAACAGCACTCTTAGTTATTTTCTGACTACAGAGGACTAGAATATTACATAAAAGGAATTCATCAATACTACTTCTTTCTCTTCCCCAAATGTTTTGTTTCCATTTCTAAGGCTGGGAACAAATCTTTCAGGAAAAAAGTAAGGAAATTGTGATGCCTGAGTGGCTCAGGTGGTTAAGCGTCTGCCTTTGGCTCAGGTCATGATCTTAGGGACCTGGGACTGAGTCCCACCTTGGGCTCCCTGCTCAGTGGGGAGCCTGCTTCTCCCTCTGCATGCTGCTCCCCCTGCTTGTGCACTCCCTCTCTCTCTCTCTCTCTGACAAATAAATAAAATCTTTAAAAAGAAAAGAAAATTGAAAGGTAAAAATACAAAGTACCCAGTTTTGAAGTCTCTTACCCTAGGTATATATACATTTTTTCATAGAAGTAATAATATTTCACAATTTTCTTTAAAAGCCCAGCATGGGGCTTGAACTCATAACCCTGAGATCAGACCTGAGCTGAGGTCAAGAGTCAGACACATAGTGACTGAGCCACACAGGCACCCCATATTTCATAATACTTTTGAAGTTATATTTCCAGAGAACAAATCCATGTATAATATAATTAATTACCTTCTGTATGCTTTTTTTTTTTTTTTAGAGACTGGGATAAAACCATAATTTTTAGAAGTTTGGAGCCCAAAGCCATAAGAGCTTGGTTGATGAGAATGTCTATGTGCCTGGGATGTTTGCAGCATAGAAGGTAAATAAACCTGTTGCAGTGCTTATTGTCACTATTGAACTTCGTGATAGCCCATTTAAAAGAGTGTAGGAAGTAGAAGCCCAGTAATGATCACAGAATTAATGTTGAGTAAGCTATTACTCTGATGTAATACCTTTCCTTCTTGGGATTCCTCTCTGTCTTCTGACCATTCCCGTTATATCTCAGGCATTATTTCTTCAACCATATAATCTTTCTTCCTTAGTTGTTCAGATTCCCCAAATTTCCACCGCTGGGTTTCTTCTCTTCTCAGCTGACATGCCCTTCATGGGCACACTTGTTCCATTGCTTCACTTATCAAGGGGGATGCAGAAAGTGAGCGACTGTATCAACTACAGCAGGAAGATTCCTTAAGGATGAAAAATACCCCCGAAAATTGGCAGATGGGGAGTTATTTATGACAAGAGCTCTGTAAAGTTGTGGGTCAGACAATCCAGTGATTAAGGAGAATAGGGGAAAAGAAAATGTGGATTATTTTCAATTGAAAGAGATTTGGAAGAGAGGAATATGTCAGTCTATTGAAAGAGGAGATTTTTTTTGTTTATTTCATTTTTTGGATGGGAGGTATTTGAGCATATTTATAGGCTGAATATAGGAGCCAATTATGGGGGAGGCTAAACATGAGGGAGTGAGAGAATTAATGGAGTAAAGTCCCAGAGGAGTTACATCCCCAGGATCAGGGGACAGATGGAGGGGTGGGCCTTGAACAATAGGAGCCCCCCATCCTCTGAGACTAGAGAAAAGAGATCAAGATGTGTGAATGTGAGTATATTTATACATGTGTAGGGGGACAATTGGGACAACTATGCCAGGCTATTTCCATTTTATAAATAAGAGGCATGGTTTTTCTGCTGAAAGCAAAAGAAACCTCAGCCCCCCCCCCCCTATTTGAAAGGGACTGGAATTTGAAATAAAGAGGCCATAACTAAGAATATGTAGAGTTCATACATGGCACTGAGGAACCAGTTGAAGCTAAGAAGAATAAATTTCTAGTGGCTCAGATCTGCATGCTGATTTCCTTTTTTCCCCTCCAGAGGTACTTTTCTACTAAATATAGGAGGAAAACAAACAAACAAACAAACAAACAAACTCCAGTTATTGACCTAGCATTTTCCCAAGAAGAATTTGGTACAAGGGGGTGCACTGAAAGAGATCAATTTAAATGATTATCACATATCCAAGGAGTAAGGATACTAGAACACTTCAAAAGCATTTATATTCTGTGTAATGCTCCCACTTCAGCACCTACTTTATAGTTTGATGAGTTTTACCAAATGTTTACTCTCACGTAATCTTCACCACACCTAAGATATAGAACAGTATCAGTCCAAGATTATTATTTTTGCATTTACCCACATATTTATTACTTTCAGCATTCTTCATTCCTTTGTGTAGATCTGTTACCATGTAGTGTTATTTTCCTTCCACTTAAAGAACTATCTTTAACATTTCTTTGTTGTGCATTTCTATTTATGACAAAAGCTCTCAGGTTTTCCTTTGCTGAAAACATTTTTATTTTGCCTTCATTTTTTGAAGAATATTTTCCCTGGATTTAGAATGCTAGAAGGAAAGTCTTTTGGGTTGCTGTTTTCCTTTGAACACTCCAAAGATGTTGTTTCATTATCTTCTGACTTGCGAAGTTCTGCCAAGAAATTCATGGTCAGTCTTCATCTTTATTCCTTTATTCAGACTCTCTTTATGTCCGAATACACAAATACTGTTTCTCTTTCTCTAGCTGCTTTTAAGATTTTCCTTTTTTCCCTGGATTTCAGCAATTTGATTGTGATGTGCCTTGGTGTGCTTTCTTTGTGTTTACAGTATCTGGGACTTGTTATACTTCCCACACCTGTAAGTTAATAGTTTTCACCAAATATGAAAAAATCTGGCTATTCTTTACACAAATATTTTTCTGTCCCTTCCACCCAACACACACACTTCCGAGATGCTAATTGCACATACATTAGACCACTTAATATCATCCTACAAGTTACTGAGACTCTGTTAAATCTTTTTTCAGGCTTTTTTTTTTTCTTTCTCATGTTTCATTTTGAAGTTCTGTTGATTTGTCTTCTGGCTCACTGACTTCTTATTCTGTAGTTCCTAATCTGCTGTTAAGTTTTTGACTGCAAATTTTTTATTTCAGGTATTGTATTTTTCATCTCTAGATGTTTTATTTCCTTCTTTTAATATCACCCATTGCTATGTTATATTTATATTTTCCTTTAAGTATTTTACTATATTTATAATAGCTTTTTGAACATCCTTGTCTGCTTATTTCATCATGTTGGCCAGTTCTGGGTATGTTTCTATTGACTAATTTTTCTTCTGGTTGTGGGTCACATTTTCCTGTTGCTTTATGTGTTGACTACTTATCTTTTAGGTACTATTTTGAATTCTATATTGTTGCATTTCTGGATTCTTTTCTTCCTTTAAAGAGTGTTAGATTTTGTTCTATAAGGCAGTAAAGTTCTTCCTAGTGAGCTTGATCCTTTCAAGATTTCATGTTTCTCTGTTTTTAGAGTTGCCTCTTCTCTAAGGCTAGAATACTCCTACATCTGTTGTGAGATCTCTGAAAGTCCTGGTTTCAACTCCATTTGAGTACTGAGAATTGCTTTTGTCTGTTTATTTTTGTTTTCCCAGCCTTATGGAGTTTCACCCTAAACATCCATAGCTTATATTCAGCAACAGATTCAATGAGACTCACATCCCCCGAAAGATTTCTGGAACAATTTCTCAGTACTCTCTTGTACTATCTCATTCTCTAATTCACAAATACCACTTGCCTCATCCTCCTCAAACTCCAATGTCTATCTTCTCAGCTCAGCAAAACCACTGTGCTCTGTTTGGATTTGCCTTCCCTGCCTATATCATTGTCCAGAAAGTATCTTTAGCCAGAAATCTAAGGCAGTCACTGGGCTCATCTCATTTGTTTCTCTTCTCTCAATGATCACTGTCCTGCCCTGCCTATTATCCAGTGTTTGAAAACTGTTTTTTTGAGATTTGTCCATAGTTGCTCATGATGGGAGAGTAGATCTGGTCTCATGACTTGCATAAGAAGTCTCAGTACATGACATTTTTGAAGAACCTATTTTGACACAGCTCTTTGAACTGACAAAATATTAAATTATCAAAATTATACATTACTGCAGTTACCTAAATATTACTAACAGGAAGAAACAAACATTTCCCCATCCTGGACATTCTCCTACCATATGGTCTATCAAGAGTAAAATGCCAATGCCTTGAAAAATGGAGTTGAGGGGGTGCCTGGATGGCTCAGTCAGTTAAGTGTTTGACTCTTGGTTTCCGCTCAGGTCATGATTTTGCAGTTATAAAATGGAGCCCTGCACTCGGCTCCCCACTTAGTATGGAGTCTGCTTCAGATACTTTCTCCCTCTCCATTCCTCTCTGCCCCTACCTGCTCACACACATACTCTTTCTCCCTCTCTCTCTCAAATAAATAAATAATAGCTAAAAGGAAAAAGAAAAATGAAGTGGGGACCTTCGATAGTGTGAACAATGGAGTAGGATTTAAGCAATATCTAGCTGATCAAACCAGATTTTTTTTTAAAGATTTTACTTATTTATTTGACATACAGAGATCACAAGTAGGCAGAGAGGCAGGCAGAGAGGTGGGGGGAAGCAGGCTCCCTGCTAAGCAGAGAGTCCGATGTGGGGGTTGATCCCAGGATCTTGGGATCATGACCTGAGCTGAAGGCAGAGGCTTTAACCCACTGAGCCACCCAGGCATCCCTGATCAAACCAGATTTAATCAAGTTATTTCTTTTCCAGTTTTGCTCATTTAAGGAGTGTCATCAATCTCTCTGAGCCTTTTCTTAAATTAAAATATAACAACATACTATAAAATTTCTCTTTTAAAGTGTGCAATTCAGTGGTTTTTAATATATTCACAGAGTTGTTCAACCATCACCACTATCTAATTATGGAACATTCATCACCCCAAAAGTAAACCCCATACCCATTAGTAGTCATTCTCCAATTTTCCTCTAGAAACTACCAATCCACTTTCCATCTTTATGGATTTGCCTATATTGGGCTTTTCAGATAAATGAAATCATATAGTATCTGACCTTTTATGCTCGGATCCTTTCATTTATCACAATGTTTTCAGGGTTCTTCCATGTTGGAGCATGTATAAGTACTTCATTCCTTTTTATGGCTGAAAAAATATTCCATTATATGGATATACTACATTTTGTTTGCACATTTATCTATTGATAGACCTTTGGATTGTTCCCACTTTTTTATTTTGAGTGATGTTGCTATAAACTTTCATGTACAAGTTTCTGTGTGGTCATCAGCTTTCATTTCTTTTAGGAGTGGAATTGCTGAGTCGTATGGTAATTCCATGTTTAATTTTTGAGAAACTGCCAAACTTTTCTGAAATGACTGCACTATTTTACATTCCCATGAGCAATGTATGAGAGTTCCAGTTTCTCTAAATGCCTTCCAACATTGTTATTGTCCATCTTACCATTCTGGTGAGTGTGAAATGGTATCTCATTAATGTTTTGATTTACATTTCACTAATGACTAATGATGTTGAACATCTTTTCATTGGCCATTTCTCTATCTTTGGAGAAAGGTCCATTTAAATTCATTGCCAATTTTTTAATTGGGTTATTTGTCTTTTTATTGTTGAGTTGTAAGAATATTTTGTGTATTCTGTATACTAGTTACTTATCAGATATAGGATTTGTAAATATTTTCTCCCATTCTGTGGGACGTCTTTTTACTTTGTTAGTGGTGTCCTCTGAAGCACAAAAGTTTTTACATTTTAGTGAAATTTTATTTATCTAATTGTTTTCCTTTGTTGCTTGTGTTTTTTCCTTTTTTAGTCATATTTAAGAAACTATTGCCTAAGTGAAGGTAATGAAGATTTGTGCCTAGGTTTCCTTCTAAGAATTTTATACTTTTAGCTCTTACATGTTAGTTTTTGACCCATTTTAAGTTACTTTTTATATGTGATGTGAGGTATTCTAAGAATTTTATATGTGATATGAGGTATTCTCAGAATTTTGAATGTTCTACATTGCTGTAAGTATTTTGAATAGTCTATATCTTAAATACTCTGAGTTATCTCAAAGTAATGAAGACACTACTTTACTTTCAGTTAATACATAGACCTATCTGTGTATTAGTTAATTTTATTTTCCTCTTTCTTAAAAATATAAAGAATAAACAACTCTGTATTTTTTAAGCTTTCCCCTTTGGCGTTTTTCTTTTTGGGGTATATACTAAATAGTAGATCTGGCCGTAATATGTTTCTTAGTCTCCACTATAGTACTCTATTGGAAGACAGATGTGATAATATTTTTAGAACCTAGCTCTAGAAGATCGTTACCAAATATATTTTTTCTATATGTAAAGGTTATTTTTATACCTATAAGAGTCCAATAATTGAAATGGCAATCCCAGACCCCCTTAATCAGGGTAGATGCTAAGGAAGAACAGAGTCATTAGTGTCTGCTTTAAATACCACTTGGAAATTTTTTTAAAGAGTGAATTATTTGGGGCGCCTGGGTGGCTCAGTGGGTTAAGCTGCTGCCTTCGGCTCAGGTCATGATCTCAGGGTCCTAGGATCGAGCCCCGCATCGGGCTCTCTGCTCAGCGGGGAGCCTGCTTCCCCCTCTCTTTCCGCCTGCCTCTCTGCCTACTTGTGATCTCTCTCTCTGTCAAATAAATAAATAAAATCTTAAAAAAAAAAAAAGAATGAATTATTTTTTTTAAAGATTTTATTTATTTATTTGTTAGAGAGAGAGAGTGAGAGAGTGAGCACAGGGACAGAGTGGCAGGCAGAGGCAGAGGGAGAAGCAGGCTCCCTGCCGAGCAAGGAGCTTGATGTGGGACTCGATCCCAGGATGCTGGGATCATGACCTGAGCCGAAGGCAGCCGCTTAATCAACTGAGCCACCCAGGCGTCCCAAGAATGAATTATTTTATTTTATTTTATTTTTTTAAAGATTTTATTTATTTATTTTGACAGACAGAGATCACAAGTAGGCAGACAGGCAGGCAGAGAGAGAGAGAGGAGGAAGCAGGCTCCCTGCTGAGCAGAGAGCCTGATGTGGGGCTCGATCCCAGGACCCTGGGATCATGACCTGAGCTGAAAGCAGAGGCTTTAACCCACTGAGCCACCCAGGCGCCCCGAATGAATTATTTTAAATTTGCTCTTTTACCATAGTTACATCAATAGCTTTGTGGAAATATCCTTCATTAGCAATAAGACTTTAAATGTTTTTTATGTAGCTCACCATAAATGACTTCAGTATATTCCAAAAATGGACATATCATTCCTTATTTAATTATTTTCTTTTTGTTCTAAAATTTTTTGCTTTAAGTGGGTTCTAAATTGATTTATCTTGCTTGAGTTTGTCTAATATTTGGGTTAGCTCTAGCTCAGCTTATTGGCTAAATCTGTAATAGTGTATTTTCTCTCTCTTGTGGTTAATTTGTAATGCTCTTTATAATAAGTAACTATTATATACCCAAAGGATATTTGGTTGTATTAAATGAGCCATTTATAAAAAGTTGTTATTTCTCTAAATATGAGTTTCTATATGGTTTCATTTAATCATTTGTATTCTCACTTTCCAAAGTGAACCAAATGGAAAAATTTTATTAAAAAGTGGGTATTTTACCCTAAAAGAACAAAAATTATTTGTGTACTTGGCAAAAAGACATAAAGATATTATTTATCTGGATGAGGCAGCAACTGGTGAATGTAAGATAGTGGGTTTTTTTTTTTTTTTAAAGATTTTATTTATTTATTTGTCAGAGAGAGAGGGAGAGCAAACACTGGCAGACGGAGGCAGAGGGAGAGAAGCAGGCTCCCTGCCGAGCAAGGAGCCCGATGTGGGACTCGATCCCAGGACGCTGGGATCATGACCTGAGCCGAAGGCAGCTGCTTAACCAACTGAGGTTTTTTGAAAGTTTTACCAACATGCCATTCATTGTTCTCTCATACTTTCTGTCAAGCTCTCCTGTGACATTAACCTTGATGCTGATCTCTGACCCACAGTGCAAATCATAGGTGGTGGGGCCAATTGCCCTGTGAAACTACCCCAGTAGAAAGAAAGTAATGTAAATGCCCAAGAGATGGAAAGGAAAGAGTAAATAAATACTTAAGCTCTCAACTTAAAATGTGCAGGACATTTGCTTATTTGATTTGTCAATATTAGAGAATTTCATGTTACAGGATATTAGCTGAGGTTGAGAGGCCTTAAAAGGCCCAAGTAAGATATTAAAATCAGTTAATATTTAAGAATCAGTGAGAGCCTTTTCCCTTATTTTTCAAGGCATATGCTAATCATCAGCTGGAATCAAGAATTTCCTCTCATGGAGTACTATTCCATAGTTAAGTAAAAGATAGGATTTCCTTTGAAGTATATGATCGCTGCTTATTATAGAAGAACTGACGAGGCATTCATTTTTTTTTTTTTTACCATGTAGAAACTTGATTTAATGGTTCATAAAGATGACATTTTTTAAGGTATTGTATTGACTATAGTATTTCCCTAGGACTATATTTTTGTTCACTCTTGGTATAGCATCCATTATTTTATTTAACCAGTCAACTCTTTAATTCAAATTCTCTCATTCACTGAATAAATTTGCTCAGTGAGCATTTATTGAGTAGTAAAACCAGCAGCAGGACTGGTTCCATGTTACTCTCTGAGAGAGAGACCCTTGGGTTATTTCAGGGCTTAACAAGGAATTTGATAAGGGTATAATGGGCCACTGTATTCAAAACATAGATTTTCATGAACTCCTATACTGTATCTTTGTATCCCCAGTTATACTATAGGCATTCAATTACATTTTTGTCAAATTGAATCAAATAGAATCCTAGAATGTTGGACTTGGAAATGTGTCTAAACGGCTAATAGAGGTGCCCCAGGGATTGCCAAAAGGTAGGGTGATGAGGCAGATTCCTGGGAGTTCCATACTTATATTTAACTAGAATGTCCTCCCTTTTATCTATTGGACTTCTGCATAAAGTTTCATTTTATAAAAATGTGTCTACTGCTAAAAAATATTGGAAAGTAATTGATAATTCAATTGTCTCCTTTACAAATGAGGCTGTAAATATTTTTCCATAATTTACATGAATTACAATTTTTTTTAAAAGATTTTATTTATTTATTTGACAGACAGAGACCACAAGTAGGCAGAGAGGCAGGCCGAGAGAGGGGAGGGAAACAGTCTCCCTGCTGAGCAGAGAGCCCGATGTGGGGCTTGATCCCAGGACCCAGAGATCATGACCTGAGCCAAAGGCAGAGGCTTAACCCACTGAGCCACCCAGGTGCCTCTGAATTAAAAATGTTTTAATCGTTCTAAACAACAGATATGGTTTAGATCATGTCCCCTGCCCTTTCTTTCCCCCCCCCCCCATGGAGTGTGTGTGTTGGGGGACTTATTATTTAAAAGAGAAAAAGTATGGGAGCTCAATAGCCTAAAAATAATTTTCTCAAGAAATGATGAAGCAATAAAGTACAGAAGCCTTTGAAGATCTCTAGCAGGCTATGCCAGTGTCTGTAATGTGAAGCTGCTTGAGGTCTCTTCAGTGCTGTGTGCCCTCACACTGTGAATGAATTCATTAAAACAATGCAGAATCCATCTGGGGCAGGAAAATAAGGAAACTAATTTTTAAATGACTAAAGACTGAGAATACGATTCTCTCTTAATTTCTCTGGCCTAATGGAGAACACATACGTATGCTAACAGCTCATCTCTAACATTAAAAATAAGTTAGAACTGACAACATGCACAATCGCATCAAGGCTTGTCAATTAAAAATCAACCCAAGAAAGATGTTTTGGTATTACTGAGACTGTCAGCGTCCATCGAAAGTGAGAGGAGATCCAGAGGGCAAAGCATTGGCTAATGTTGAAATCTCTGTTTTAAAGAAAGCAGAGTTGGGCCACCTGGGTGGCTCAGTTGGGTAAGCGGCTGCCTTCGGCTCAGGTCATGATCCCAGAGTCCTGGGATCGAGTCCCACATCGGGCTCCTTGCTCGGCAGGGAGCCTGCTTCTCCCTCTGCCTCTGCCTGCCACTCTGTCTGCCTGTGCTCGCTCTCTCTCCCTCTCTGACAAATAAATAAATTAAAAAAAAATAAAATAAAAAAATAAAGAAAGCAGAGTTGCCTCTTTCAGGTAACTTGGCGTTGGTATCAGCTGCCTTCAGGGGATGCTTCCAGGTGATCACTCTGATTATGTGTCAGACACTTAAACTTTGGGTACCCAAGGTGTAAGACAACAAGACGGATTCAGATATATGAGAGCTCAATGTCATGAGCGGTGTATCTCTCCTTTTCAAAGCAGAAAATTATAGAAAACACTGGAGTAAGTGTTTTTGCTACAACTGAGACTGGAATTTCTTTTTTTTTTTTTTTTAAGTTCAGAGAATGGAATGCAAGTCTCTGATGGACTTTGATCTTCAATTTTCAAGACTATTTCCTAAGCTGAAAATTTCAACAGCATGATTGAGAATAAATGTTATTTACAAATTCCAGAAGCCTGTGAGCTACCTCTTCTTTACAAAATGACCATATTGACCCCAACTGAGTATTTTGAGCTCATGTGTCTCTCAAAAATGTAGATGAAATAAATTTGGGGGTCACCTGAGGCCACATGATGGTTTAAAAACACAGTACAGATGTAATGAAATGAAGGCAGTCTTCATGATGCATTGTGACATGATAGGCCAAACCATGCCATTTCAGTATGAAAAAGTCAGGACAATGAAGGGCAGCGGTTGGGTAGCCTACCAAACCAGAGGAGGTGGCAGCCACAAGCAACTGTCATTAGTCTTTCGTAGACAGAGAATGGCTACAAAGTTGGCAAGGAAGGAGTAAATAGGGAGTGAGGAAAGAACGGCACATTGCAGCCACAGAACAAGGCATCGTGAGGCAGGATGGGGAGAAAGGCGAAGAACAGGCGCGTGGCCCGGAATGGGGAAGCTGAACTGTGGAATGAGGGATCCGAATATATAAGACACAGAGCATTTATCCGATGGAACTGAGGAACGGAAGCCATAGGTGAAAGAGGAAGGGGATGAATCAGTGTAGACCCTCTCCCTGTATTGCGTTCTGTCACAGGAGAGGGGAAACTGATATGAGTGAATTGTTTTATACAATGAAAAAGAAATGATCACCTATGCAAGGTATTTGTTTGAGAGTCTCAAATGAGTGCTATACATGTCTTGCTAAGAGAAGCTATCTCATCCTTGTTTCTTAAATACATTCTGATTCTATGTAGTGCATGAATATTCCCCAAAGAACAATGCACCTTTGTTTGCAGAACCATCATCTTTAAATTTCTTGTTAAGATCAGTTTGAGTTTTATTTTGTACCCTCTTCTAAGGTGATCCTTTTGTTTATAACATTGCATAGACCTATAACAAAGCCTAAAGCAAAACAAGGTCTACTGTACTCTTTCAAATTCTGCTTTCTACAGAGGCAGCTACTTTCAGCATAGTTTAGCTCTCCATTTCTAAATCCCATGCTTATACACTATTGCACTTCTGTTGCACACACACACATTTGCCCGGAAAAAGAATAGGCAGTTTTTCCCATATGAACTGTAGACTTGCCCTTTGAGCTCTCGCTGGATGGTATTCCACTGAACAACTAGAAAGAACACTACCCTGGTTTCTCCAAGAGTTCTTTTGATGTGTGGCACTGGCCCAAACAGATCTGAAAATCAGTTTGAGCAGAATTTAATGCTCATAAACCTGGACCCTGGACACAGTCTCCAGCTTTTCTGGAAGAATTTTAGATACAACTTGCTAATTTGGATGGTGATATTGTTATTCAGAGTTCATCCTTCTAATTTGAGTCACATCTGTGACTGCATAGATGAACTGGGAGCCTCAGCATTAAGCTCTATCTTCATTTGCTCAGGGGACACATGGTGTGTGTAGGAGCCATCATACTTTGTTTTTACAAATCAAACTCTTAATTAATTACTGAACATACTGCAATTCACTAATCAAGCTGTATTTTTTGAGACATTTCTGACTGATAAATATCTAGTCATCTGGCTTTGCAATATATCCTCTTGTCCTTGCTTTAGACAAAAATGGTGGGAGTCATCGGAAATGTTTCTTTTTATATGTGATTTGTTCATCATTGTGCATGAGGTTGGAAGAAAACAGTTTCCCATAGAACTTTGTATTCTTCTGGTCCACACTAAGAGGCAGTGTTTTCAAGTCAGAGGGGGCACTGTATGCAAAACCATAAAGACTCGGGTTCAGATTCTGACTTTCCCATTTCCATCTGATTGAACTCTAAATCTCCATTTCTTATTTGTAATATTTGTTTTGAAAATGAAATGCGAAAAAAAACACATAAAGCGCCTACTACTGTACTGTCAGTGAAGTTTCCAATTATTCATTCACTCCCACAGGTATTTATGGAGCACCTACAATTTTCTAGGCTCTTAACCTGGAAAAGACAACCGTAGGCAGGATAGACATAGCACCTCTTGACATGAAGCTTCTACTCTGGGGGAGGAGGATGCATGATAAACCAGAAACAAGTGACATAATTGCATGTATCTTATAATAGCTCTTTATTTTTCATGAATAATTGTGTATATATTTTCATTTTCCACTAGATGGAAATTTTTGTGAGGGCATTATCTTATACTCTTTTCAGCATCACCATCACTGCTGCACATTTTAGGAAACATATGTCTGTTGGGTCGATTAGTGAACAAGTGTAAACAGAGAATAGTATAGAGCAAAGGCTAAGAACAATGAATGCCCTGCCCTCCTACTTCCTGGGTTCTGGTCATGGTGCAGCCCGTCTCTATGCCTCACTTCTCCCACAGAAAAAAATGTGGATGACAAATACCTGCATAATATCGTGTTCATGCAGATTCAAGGAGTGGTTTCACATAGAATATTTAAGGACAATGGCATATGGCAAGCGCTCAATAAATGTTAGCTGTTTTTCTTTAACTAGAGAGCTACTTCTCAATCTGAACTCTATAAACAAATGGGAGTTCTTGGGAATGCACCCAGAAGTCTTCTATTTTGTATAAGAATTTTAGATTTTGTACTTTCATTTTGATGAAATTTAAAAAAAAAATATTAAAGTTAGCTTATTTTGGAGTAGCTTGCAGGCAGTTTCAGTGCCCATTTGCCCTTACACCTCAAGTCGTTTAAAGTGGTCCTGTGACATGACCGTGTTTAACTTTTAGTTTCTCAAACTGGGATACCATATTTTAGGGAGTTTAAAATTTCTCAATATTGAAAAATACTATTTTAAAAGATTTTATGCATTTATTTGTCAGAAAGAGAGAGAGAGCACAAGTAGGGTGGGGTGGGGGAGCGACAGGCAGAGGGAGAAGTAGGCTCCCTGCTGAGCAAGGAGCCTGATAAGGGACTTGGGACTGGATCCCAGGAACCTGAGATCATGACCTGGTCCAAAGGCAGACGCTTAACCGACTGGGTCACTCAGGTGTCCCTGAAGAATGCCATTTTATAGCATCAAACACTGGTGTATCATAGACCATAACATAAATGTTTACAATGCACAAATCATGCCACTGAACACACACACACACTACGGTCATCATTCATGATGCTTCCTAATTCTTTTGGGTTCTCTGCCTTCAGGGCACATGGTACATGGTAGGATTTAATTTCTTGGCCTTGTTTGTGTTTGGATGATGAGGGGGACCTGTGACTCCTTCTGCCTACTGAGTGGTGAGCAGAATTGACATGTGTTACTTTTTTTTTTTTTTTTGGACATGTGTTGCTTCTGTGCTAGGGTGTTTAATTACTGGTTCAAGACCTTCCAGAACCCACTTTTTCAAGTTTTAGCTGTTCATTGGCTGCAACCCTGAGCCTCCCTGCCAACTTACGTTGGACACATAACAGGCATGAGAAATGAGGTATTTGTTGATTTAAACTGTTGAGATTTGCACATTGTCACCATCACGTTCTGACTAGTAGGTACCCTAATTGCACCTATTGTGTCTAAGACATGATGATAGTTGCTGTATAAATCAAAAGTCAGCCAGTTTCCCGGCACTGCCTTTCCTCTCAGTCTATCCCCTGCAAGATGATATTCTGAGAGCTCAGATAACGTCAGCCTTCTATTATCTTAAACTTTCACTCAACTTGTTGTTCCTTCAGGTTCGGGTTACTCTCCTTCATCGATGAAGACAATAATAAAATACTTACACAAACATCTACCCTTCTCTCCAGATGCTATGTAAATAGTAAGGATTTAGGCTTTTTTCCCAAAAGACACAGAGAGCTGCGTGGCAATATTGCTTGGCAAGATCGTCCCTCTCAGCCAGATGTGCTACTCCCAGGGCTGGATCTCTGTGGAGTGGCCTACCAGTATTCCTAGCAGCACCTTGAGCCAGATCCAGAGAGCAGTGGTTTCTGTTAATAGTGGTTCCTTGATACTCCACTTCCTGCTCGTGGTTCTCAGTAAAGCCTCAGAGATCCTTCAGAAGTCATATTTGCTTCTATTGCTCTCGGTCAGTCATAAGACCCAACTGAGTCCACTGGGGCCAATTTGATGTTCTTTAAAAGATCTTTTAAAGAATTACCTATAGTGTTGCTCTGGCAGCAAGCTTAGGTCCAGTAAGCTAGTGGGAAAAGCAAATGGTCTTTTTGCCTTTATTATTATGCAGTCTAATAACATCTCTACTCTGCCCTATAATGAAACAAGGGCCCAGTGTCCTATAGGCTCTTCCTTTTTTCCAAGTTAATTGTCTAATTCCCTCACAGATATTCTTCCAAGGGGTTGGAGCGTATATCCCAACGTTTTCTTGTGGCAGGACCTGAAATCAAAGAAAGATTTGATCACAACCAGAAAATGTACTTCATAAACCACCCCCTCCCATATGTTCAGTCCAGATTAGGTACTTTAAAAAATTTCCCCCAAGACATAAATAAAAAGAAGTCTAGCTCATATTTAAAACTCCAAAGCATGAATTTTCAAGTGAGATACTTTCTCTTTTAGCAACATTTAGACCTTATGCAACATTGATTAATACATTCAAGCATTTTTTTTCAGTATATGCAAATAAACCACCATATTGAACAAAAGGGGGAAAGTGGAAAGAAATAAGACTGGAGCATTTTATGGGAACATGATCGTGAAGGATTTGTAAGGTATGTCAAAAGTTTGGATCTATCCTAAGGACAATGGGAAGCCATTAAAAGATTTGGGGGTGGGTAATATGGTAAGATTTGCATTTTCAAATAATCGTTCTGGCTATGGCAAGATGGTGGGGTCAAGACTGGGAGTGAAGATAGAAATGAGGATGTTTCAGATATCCAGATGAAAGAGGATGGTGGCTTATGACTTGAAGAACAAGAAGGAGATTTAGTATGGAGGCACTAATTTGGCAGTCAGCATAGACATCGGCATTGAAGCCCCATAAGAGGTTGATAACACAAGGATCATATGGGGAGAACAGGATTAAGAACAGAAGCAAGAGGAACATTGATCTTTAAGGGCCTGGCAGGAAAAGAACTTTGAAGGAAACTAGCAAGTATCAGAAGACAGATATACTAGGAGAATGAGGTATCACAGAGCATAAGGAAGAGTTTATTTCAAAAACTAGTGTTACTAAAAGCTTCCATATACTGGGGACCAAAATCTTTCTATTAGATTTCATAACTAGAAGGTTTCTGTTGGAACAAACAGTGTCAGTGGACCATGGTAGGAAAAAAATCCTTGTGGTAAGTTGTGGTAAGTTGATAAGTAAAATAAATGTAAGTAAATGAAGAGAATAAATATAAATCATTCTTTCAAGAAACTTGCCTTTGAAAGAAAAGAAAGAGAATAGGTGGAAGGAGATATAGGCTAAAGGAATTTTTCTTTGGTTTCTTTACATTTTTAAGGAGACTACAAAAAGGGAAAGGTAGGGGTGCCTGGGTGGCTCAGTGGGTTAAAGCCTCTGCCTTCGGCTCAGGTCATGATCCCAGGGTCCTGGGATCGAGCCCCACATCAGGCTCTCTGCTCAGCAGAGAGCCTGCTTCCTCCTCTCTCTCCCTGCCTGCCTCTCTGCCTACTTGTAATCTCTGTCTGTCAAATAAATAAATAATATCTTTTTTTTTTAAAAGGGAAAGGCAGAAGCTCTAGAGGAAGCAGATAGAAGGGGTTTTTATTTTTATTTTCATATTTTTTAAAGTTTTTATTTAAATTTCAGTTAGTTAATATAAAGTATAATATTAGTTTCAGGTGTACAATTTAATGATTCAGCCCTTCAGTACAGCACCCAGCGCTCATCATGACAAGTGCCCTCGTTGCTCCCCATCACCTATTTAACCCATCCTCCTCCCCCCTCGCATCTGGTAACCATCAGTTCATTCTCTATAGTTGAGTCTGTTTCTTGATTTGTCTTTCTCTCTCTCTCTCTCTTTTTCCCTTTGCTCATTTTTTTTTTGTTTCTTAAGTTCCACATATGAGTGAAATCATACAGTATTTGTCTTTCTCTACTGATTTATTCTGCTTAGCATAATACTTTCTAGCTCTATCCATGTCATTGCAAATGACAAGATTTCATTCTTTTTATGGCTGAGTAATATTCCATTGGTGTATATATGTGTGTGTGTACACACACACACACACATATCTTCTTTATCCATTCATCTATTGATGGACACTTGGGCTTTTTCCATAATTTGGCTATTGTAAATAGTCCTGCTATAAATATTGAGGTGCGTGTATCCCTTTGAATCAGTATTTTTATATTTGGATAAATACCTATTAGTGTGATTGCTGGATCATAGGATAGTTCTATTGTTAACTTTTTGAGGAATCTCCATACTGTTTTCCAGAGAGGCCGCTCTAGTTTGCATTCCCACCAACAGTGCAGGAAGGTAGATGAAAGAGTTCTGTTAAAGAGACAAGAAGGAATGGGATCCAGGGCTTGGGTAGAGAAAAAAAAATTCAGATATTAAGAACATCTCTTCTATTGTAACTAGACAGAAGCAGAAAGAATGGCTATGAAAACAGCTAAATATCTAGATTTTGTAGTTGTGCAGTTAAGGGAGTTCTCATGTCTTGGCTATTTTCCTCTTATGGTTGGAAAGCAGATCCTCTGTTGATTTTGAGTGGGGAGGTTGAGACTGGAGATTTGGAGAGGGACAATGGAGAATCTTTGAAATTACTATTGTAAAGAATTAGAGCTGATAATGGAAATATAAAAGGCTTCTTTTCCAATATGGAAATGATTATTGCTCACAGTTGGGAGGTTAAATGAGATGTTATATGGAAACTTGTACAAGATTGGCATAACATAGTAGTAGCATCACCATTTTCCTTCTCCTGTTTTATACCACAACAAGACTTCTAGCTTTTATGTATATCTCCAGCTCTTCCTTGAAACACTTTCTTCTGTTTTGTTTCTCTCATTTCCTCCTTCACTCCACTTCCAGGCTCTTGCTTTTATCTCTTCACTTTCATCTTTTTCAACCCTTTCTGCTTAGTAATTTTACATAATGCCTTCTTGATACTATCCCTCCTAAGATGGCCCGGCCCCAGCATATCTCTTTCTGATTCTTTCCCTATAGGACAGCTCCTTACCTCTGTCTTGAGCTCATCACCAGAATTCAAACAATACTGAGTCCGGGAAAATCCATGAGCATTCTGTAGTTTACCAAAGCTTATTTGCAAGTGAAATAATAATAACAGCCCCTATTCCTAATCGTATGATTCTATGAAGATAAGTAGATTAGAGGATCAGATTTAATCCTTTATAATATAGGCATACCTTGGAGATATTGTGGGCATTTCCAGACCACTATAATAAAGTGAATATTGCAATAAAGTGAGTCAAATGAATTTTTGGCTTCACGGTGCAAATGAAAGTTATGTTTATACCATACTATAGTCTATTAAGTGTATAATAGCATAATTTTTTAAAAAGACAACTTACATAGCTTAATTAAAAAATACTTTATTGCTTAAAAATGATAACCATCATCTAAGCTTTCAGAGTCCTAATCTTTTTGTTTGTGGAGAGTCTTTCCTCGATGCTGATGGCTGTGAACTGATCAGGGTGGTGGTTGCTGAAGGTTGGAGTGGCTGTGGCAATTTCTTAAAATAAGACAACAGTGAAGTTTGCTGCATTGATGGACTCTTCCTTTCACAAACAACTTCTCTGTAAGCAAGGAGTGCTGTTTGATAGCATTTAACTCAAAGTAGACCTTCTTCCAAGATTGAAAGCAATCCTTTCAAACCCTGCCTCTGCTTTGTCAACTAGGTTGATATAATATCCTAAGTCCTTCCTTGTCATTTCAATAATCTGCATAGCATCTTCACCAGGAGTAGATTCCCTCTCAAGAAACCACTCTGCTCGTCCATAAGAAGCAGCTCCTCATCCATTAAATTTTTGTCCTGAGATGGCTGCGACACAGGCTCTACCTCTTCAGGCTCCACTTCTAATTCTGTTTCCTTTGCTATTTCCACCTCACCTGAAGTTACTTCCTCCACTGAAGTCTTGAACTTCTCCAAATCATCCATGAGGGCTGAAATTCACTTCTTCCAAATTCCTGTCAATGTTGGCATTTTGACCTCTTCCCATGAATCAGGAATGTTCTTAATGGCATCTAGAGTGGCGAATCCTTTCCAGGTTTTTGTATTACTTTGCCTACATCTATCAGAGGAATCACTATTCATGGCAGCAATAGCCTTAGAAAATGCATTTGTAAATAATAAGGCTCAAAGTTTGAAATTACCCCTTGATCTATGGGCTGCAAAGTGGATGCTGTGTTATCAGGCATGAAAACAATATTCATCTCATTGGGCATCTCCATCAGAGCTCTTGGGCGACCAGGTGCATTGTCACTGGGCAGTCATACTTGAATCTTTTCTTTTGAGAAGTAGATCTCAATAGTGGGCTTAAAATATTTGATAAACCGTGTTGTAAACAGATGTGCTGTCTGCCACTCGGGTTCTTTTCTTCCAATGATAGAGCACAGGAGAGTAGATTTAGTGTAATTCTCAAGGGCTCTAGTATGTTCTAGTATTGTAAATGAGTACTGGCTTCAACTTAGGGTCACCAACTGCATTAGCTTCTAACAAGAGAGGCACATGTCCTTTGAAGCGTTGAAGCCAGATACTGACTTCTGCTTTCTAGCTTTGAAAGTCGTAGCTGGCATCTTCTTCCAATAGAAGGTTGTTCTGTCTACATTGAAAATCTTTTGGATAACTTGCTATAGCTTCTACATCAGTATTTGCTGCTTCATCTTGCACTTTTTTTTTTCTTCACTTTATACTTTTATGTTATTGCGACAGCTTCTTTCCTTAAACCACATGAACCAACCTCTGCTAGCTTCAGACTTTGGTTCTGCAGCTTCTTTACCTCTTTCAGCCTTCATAGAATTGAAGAGTGTTAGGTCCTTATTCTGAGTTAGGCTTTGGTTTAAGGTAATGTTCTAGCTGCTTTGATCTTCTATGCAGACTCTAAATCTTTCTTCATATCAGTAATAAGCTGTTTTGCTTTCTTATCACTCATGTGTTCACTGACGTAGCATTTCTAATTTCCTTCAAGAACTTTTCCTTTGCATTAACAACTTGGCTAACTGTTTGGAGGAAGAAGCCTACATTTTGGCCAGTCTGGGCTTTTGACATGTCTTTCTCACTGAGCTTAATCATTTCTAGTGTTTGATTTAAATGAAGAGTCATGCAACTCTTCCTTTCTCTTGAATACTTAGAGGCCATTGTAGGGTTATTACTTGACCTAATTTCAATATTCTTGTGTCTCAAGGAATAGGGAGGCCCAAGGAAGGTGGGGGAGAGACAGGGAACTGTCCGTCAGTAGAGCAGTCAACTTATTAAGTTAAGTATCTTCTATGGGTGTGGTTTTTGGGGTCTCAGAACAATTATAATAGTAACATCACAGATCACTGATCACAGATCACCCTAACAAACATAATAATAATGAAAAAGTTTGAAATATTGCAAGAATTGTCAAAATGTAACACAGAGACATGAAGTGAGCAAATGCTGTTGAACAAATGGCACCGAAAGACTTGCTCACAAGGCAGGGTTGCTACAAACCTTCGATTTATAACACAACACGATACCTGCAAAGTACAATAAAGTAAAGTGCAATAAAACAAGCTATGACTCTACAATGAAGCTGAAAGCCTTAGAGATGTTTATGGTTCTAGCATGGAAAATGAGGCTGTTATTTTGTCTTCTACGTATTTGCTGTTCCATTCCATATCTTAGGTCAATCTGTCTTTAAAAACCTCTTTTTTGTAATGGAACAAAACTGGTGTCCTCCATAATTCTGTCTCTTCCACTGCTTGAGCTGCTGTCGGAGAAACCTCTGCCCATTTGTCTGGTGCCTTTCTCCCCAACTTGAGCTCTTAGCTTTAGCTCATGACCTCCTCTCCGTGCTCTGTGACTGGAATCCTGGGGTGTTTGTAGTCTGAGAAGCTCGGGCAACCATCCTGCCTATCTCATTTCCTTCTTCTCATTTATTATATGGGTAAGCTTTTCTGTCTGCCACACACAGGGCCCACTCATGAGCTCCTCACCTGTGAATGATAGGAGACGGAACACTTTATCAATGACGGTGAAAATGCCCATAATAGATGATTACTGCTGATCCAGAACAGTATTTCGTGGGGTTGTGCATAGAGCGAACCCTAAAATTCGTACGGTGCACACCTTGGCTGTTCTTTTGGGGATATCGAGTAAGTGTTTCAGTTTGATTATTAAGGCAATACAGCTTCATCTCTGTTCACTGCACAGGAAATCATACGAAACTCTGTTATCACTTCCAAAGTAGGCAAAGCATGTCTTTGAAGTCTAGGAGAGGGCACGTGGCGACACACCAGCAAGATCAGCAGCTTCTCTGTCCCAGTGAAGTTTGTTTGGGAGAAACTGAGGACGCAGGTACAGAATGGCTGAGCGAATTTTTTTTTTTTTTCCTGACCAGTGCTGCTCGTTAGCAGTTTGAAAGGACGCCTAGATCCAAAATAGTATTAAACAAGTGTCTCTTCAATATGAGATCATTATGTTTCTCTTCTAAATCCAAATACCAATTGCAACCTTGCTGTGAGCATACAGTATTAAGGCCATCATAGCCATGGCAACAGAACGGAGCTCGAAGTGCAGTCCTATCATCTGCACAGTGTCGCTGGTCGTCTGGGCGGCAGACAAGCACTTTCTTACACAACATCTCTAATGTTCAGCTCCAAAGAAGGGATTGCATTGCATACCTTTAGGCAATTTTGCCATACAGGTTCTGTTATCTTTGAACATTTTGTGTATCTCTATAATTAATTTCAATACAGGATGGCTTGTTAATCCATAGACAAAAATACAAGCACAAATTAAAATTTCAACAGGCACTTTACAATGGCCATTTACGTTTCAAAATTAAACCCATAATAAAAACTTTTGTGTACTTATAATTGGACTGATTTTTAACACCCAATGATAAACATCTATGTAAATAGCCTCCCAAAGATTTTACACTTAAGAAAAAAAGCACTTTAAATGAGCTGCTTAAAGTCACCTTCTCTGCTTTGCCTGATAATTGTAATGCAAAATAATAAACAGCACAGGGCAGGAGTACAACACTTCTAGGATGATAGGGTGCCATTTATATGAAGATAATTAGGCATTTAAAACCTACCAATACCAATTTTAAAACCTACCAATTAAAAAGAAAACCAGTGTGCTTACAGTAAACTCATTGAAATAAATTTCCATTTGCCTTTGCTGTGCTTTCATTACAAATATGACCACAGCTTGTACAGCTCCAAGGACTCTGCTTTTGTGTGTAGGAAGTGAGGTGCAGATTAGGAGTTCACAACCCAGCCTATCTTTCTGTAAAAACAAAGAAGTATTTTGTAGAGATTTGCTGTAAACATATGAACCATATGCCATTGTTAAAAAAGAAAGGAAACAGTTGTGTTGGCGGAAAGACTTGTTACTATTAGAAAGATTGATGCTTGAACAGAACTCCATACTTGTGTTCTCCTGGATTATGCTGAGAAGAGCAAAGGAGACAATGGGATCTGCTATCAGCCTTCAGGGGCAGATGCATGTGGGCTGTGCTATCATAGTTAATGAAACAAAATTTGTTTCCTCAAGAATTTACCTGAACATAGACTGAACTCCTGTGAAAGCAAGAAGGAGGTCACAGTGGCTTTCCCAGACACATAAAATGTATCATTTAGACTGCAAGAAGATGTTAACACTTGAGCAATGAAGAAATTCCTAACACAATAGCCAAACTGTGGAAAGAGCCAAGTTACCTTTCAACAGATGAATGGATTAAAATGCGGCCCATGCATACAATGGAATATTACTCAGCCATCAGAAAGGATGAATACTCAACTTTTGCATCAACATGGATGGAACTGGGGGAGTTATGCTAAGTGAAATAAGTCAAGCAGAGAAAGTCAATTATCATATGGTTTCACTTATTTGTGGAACATAAGGAATAGCATGGAGGACATTAGGAAAAGGAAGGGAAAAATGAAGGGGGGGAAATCAGAGGGGAAGGCAAACCATGAGAGACTATGGATTCCAAGAATCAGTTTGAGGGTTTCGGAGGGAAGGAGGGGTATGGAGATGGGTTAGCCCAATGATGGGTATTAAGGAGGGCACATATTACATGGAGCACTGGGTGTTATATGCAAATGATGAACCATGGAACAGTACATCAAAAACTTATGATGTACTGTATGGTGACTAACATAACACAATAAAAAAAAGAAATTCCTAACAGGTTGGTGAGTAGATAATTTTTACTATTTTTAGTGCTACATTCATTCCTTCACCCCTTCCATTATCAAACATTTATTTATTAGTCACCTACTTAAGTATTATACTACATGCTGGTAATTCAAATTAGAATTCAGCTCTCAAAGAGATGAAACACATGTTTAAACAAGTAATTTCAGTAAAAAAGGGAAAAATTATGAGTGAGTCCTATACAAGGTGTAATGGAAGCAGAAAGGAGAAAATGACTTAATCTGCTATAGAGGAAGATTTCATAATAAGTGATGTTTGGATATTTTGAAGGGTAATCAGGTATTTGTTGGAGAATGAAGAGGAAAATAGGTAGAAAAGTCTGGGAAGGGCTTTAGAAGCTGGAGACACCAAGGTGTTAGATTTTCATGCCAGCAAGTAGTTATCTCTAAAACATAGAGTGTTCACATGAAGGACAGTGTTTCCCTATTTATCTTTCCATTAGGTCTTATTTCTTCAGTGTGGTCTACAAAACCCATCATACTAGATTGAGGGTGGTGGGGATTATTGACTTAAATAATCGCAAAACTCAGGAGAATTAGTTCAGGCATTGCTGAATTTAATAACTCAGAAGAATCTGTCTCTATCTTTTAATCTGCCTTCCTCGGTGTTGGTTCCACTCTCAAGGTTATACTCTATGAGCCTAGCAAACCCAGCAGAAATTTGCATTTGTATAAGGAATGATTTTTCCCAAAGGAAAAACTGGGATGTTGATCCTGAATTGTTCACCAATTTCCCAGAACCATTTATTGAATAGGCAAAACTGTTTCTATATACCAAAAAACTTTTGCAATTAAAAAAAAAAGAAAGAAATAGAAAGTTATTGTAAAGAGGAAAGTGGCCACTTGTTTTCCTCAGTGTTTGTTTTTTTTTCAAATATACACACATGTAGGCTTTTAACACTGTAAAAGAATCACCATCAGGCATGAAGATGGGAGAAATTGACATTTTCTTTCACTGTGCTTCTCAATGCCACATGCTTTGCCTTGGCCTTTTCTGTTATTTTTAAAATTAATGCATACCAAGTGATAAATAATATATCAGACAAATAAAGAAGTAAATCTTGACATACTGAAAAAAACTGAACTATTTCTGCAAGCCAAAATATTTGGATATTAAAAATGCTGTAAATATTAATTTAGCAGGAAATAATAAATGGATCCTAGCATGATTTACTTAAGTTATTTTTACATATCCTCATAATTATACTCCAAAAGAGGAAAATATGGGACAAATTAGAAGTGGAAGTTTTATTACAATGTTAATAATAGTTCATATTTAATTGAGATCACATCTTTAATCTTATCTTTCTCCCACCAATGGCTCATTTTTATTCTTATTATCTTGTTTTCAGTACAGAATTATCACCCACTGCTTTTCAATTACAGAGATGCCCATATTGATTCTACTCTTGATTTTAAATCACAACTGAAAAATTACTCATTTAGTTCTCTAAAGCTGTATTCTGTAGCTAGTTTAAGCTCTTTTAAAAAAATTATGTGGACTCAAAATACAGAAAGATAAAACTCATAAACAGAACTGTTCAGTTATATGAAGCTATTGGGAAACAGACTTTAAATTATTTTAACTCAAATCACTATTAAAATGTAAGAAGACAAATAGTAATCAAAAATGTCATCACCATATGGAGGAAAACTTGATGTCAGTCACAGCATTTATAAAGAACAGGTGGCGCCTAAGCAATCAAAAACCCCTTATGGAATTATACAAATGTAACCTAAATTCCATAGATCTGTAGTAAAGTGATGTACATAAATTAGACAAAAGATCTTTCATTAACACATACATTCTAAGTTGCTTGACTGTGATTTCCAAAGTTTCAGAAGGAACAAAAATATTCTCCCGCACATCACATTGTTTACTTCTACATTTTCTAAGGAAATAATTGCATCCTTTGTTTCCTCTGGAAAACTGGGCTTATCACTTATTTTAAGAGGGAACCACATCTCTGAAACCACCATAGGTGTTCCATTACCTTCTGCCCGGCGGGTCTGGCAACAGGAATGGAGGGAGGAGATGGATACTGTGTTCAGTCTGGTCTTGAAGTTCATCAGCTGGGTCATTTGGAGTCTGACAAATCCAAAAGTATCCATACATTGCATGTGCTGTCCAGAGAAGATGTTCTGAATCCCCTCAGTCTGAGAGCAGTGCTGAGTGTGCAAATCCTAAACCAGAACCAATTTTTCTGAACTCAAATTTTACGCAATTCATAGAAAGCCATTTGGGGGATAAAGAAAGCTTTTTGGAGCAAGTGAAAATGTTGAAGCAAAACGATAACTTCAAAATGTTTTGAGGAAGAGCAGATTGATATTTTGAGCTGTGCTTTTGTAGTACTCTCGTAAGAAAATGTCTTTATACTTTGGCATTTTCAAATAATATTGGTGGTTATGCCCATTGATAACTGGAATAAAACTCTCATTCTGAAAAAAACATCCTGAGGTTGTATTTCATTTGAGGTCTCCTCTCTGACTTGAAGAGAGCAATTAGTGGCTGCAGATTTTCCACTGTTAATAGGTGAGCCTTGTAATTACCTCCGAAAGGAAATTCCCCTTTCTGAGTTCCTCCATATTAATCTAATTTCTGGAATCGACTGAGCAGTGCAAAATCCCAGATGGCGGACTAGAGCGCTACTGACTCCGTTTGTTTCACATTTTTATTCAGAATTCACACAAATGTCAATTTTCCACTAGTTTTTTTTTTCTTTAATATGAGAAGACATTCAAGGTTAACCTTTTTGAAGAAAATAAATTGAGTTTATTTCAACTCCACAGATACACTGTGCAGAACTCAGGCATAGAGATCACTACTAAGCTGCTTCCATTTTTTATGCATTTTATTGCCGTCCACTTTCTTTTTAGACTACATTAAAAATATGTTACTTGATTTTGAACCACCTGATTTCTCGATACTTCTCTGTGCTTAAATTTGATACACCCAACCATACATTTACAAAGTAGTTGGTATCACTAAAAGTTGTGGCATCAAAAGACAAAGTTATAGATTCAGTTGTTTCCTACATACAAAATCATTTTAATCATAAGGCATAATTAATATTAGCATTTCTACACACTCATTCTTCTAGCCTCATTCTGTACCTCTCTTGGGATGCTTGCCACTTTCTGTTTGAGTCTGTGTACACTTGCATACCTCCAAATGAACTTCTCCTAGTCCCTTGCGAAAAGGATCGGGACCTTGCTTATGTCTCTGCTCTCTACACTGTTTCTCACAGCACCTGGTATGAAGTAAACTCAGTAATTATCTGTTGAATAAATGAAAGAAAGGATGAGGGAAAGTGTATTACGTTAATCTTCTGATCATTTCTCTGGGGTTCTATTTTTAAAAATTTATCAAATCAGATACAACAATTTCTTCAGTAGTGAGTAGATGTGTTATTCAGCTTCTGATTTGGGGAGAATACTGAATATCAGTATTTGGGTAAAAAATTCTCATATCAGAAATATCTTTATTCATATTTCTAGATTTATTTAGGTGGATTCAGCTTTAACTAATTTTTTTAGTTGGTAAAAGGAGTATACTACTTCCTACCTAATATATTCATAGTAAGTGAGGAGATAAGAGCTGTTTCTAAATTATATCAAGCATCTTTAAATACCATTTATGGTGAAGGAAAGATTTGCTTTCCATTTTTTCAGCATATTCTAGGGCACACTGAGTTGTTAAAATATAAATAAATAAATACAAATATATAAATTATATAAAACAAATACAGGAAAAATCAGAGATAAGAATCTGTATTCTCCCGTGGAAACATGTAACAAAAACAATAATAATGCTGATATTTATTTAGAGCGTATAGTCAGTCAGAATGCACTGTGCTAAGTGCTTTAAGTGCAGTTTCCAGCTTAATCCCAGCAATGATCTGATGCTGCAGGTAGTACTGTTTTTCCAGGTAAGAACAGTGAGGTTTAGAGAGATTAAATAACATGTCCAAAGGTGATAGGTGATGAGCTGCAGAATAAGGATTCCAAACCAGGTATACTTGACCCAGTGCTTTCATTCTTTACTTTTCTATATGGTCCCTGTGTGTGAAGCTGATGAAAACACATCAGTGTGACCAGTGGGGGGAATCATAGCCAATCAAAGACACCTGTGTTTATTTCCTATGTTAAATCTTTTCTTCCTTCCTTCACTCAGAAATGCAGGGCAGTCAGTACCAGTCAGGTGCCGGTGAAATTTCAAATAAAAATCTCTCCCTGGAAATGGGCACTGAGGTTACAGACTTAAGTGTCACCCCCTCACCCAGAGATGTAGAGCTGGTGCTCTCCTATAAGAAGCAGGAAGAATTTGAATCAATCTGCAAAATAACCTCTTTCTGGGAATCAGGGGGTCTTCCCCCACTGGGTTCAAAGGGCTTCCCTCTCCTTTGTTGTGCAATTTCTAAAGCATTGTGCGATACATAAAGAAAAGACCAAGAACATATCATTGCCTTGGAAACTGCTATGGAATTTGACAGACTGTAGGTTGTTCTGAGCAAATGTTCGTTGCCGCGCAGAGTCCGTGCCGTAGCAAGGACTGGCAAAGTGGCTGAGTGCTCGTCTGCTAATCTTGATGTCAACTTAACTTGTCATCCCTGCCCTACGGATAGGGCGGGAAGTTTGTCTTGTGCTTTCTTTAAATAAGGACTTTTGAACTATTTCATTCCCATACTGTCAATGATGAGACAAAAAGAGAAGAGCTGAAGACAAAACAGCAGCTCTCTGGAATCGTCGTCACCCGTAGCTCATGGAGATGAGAATATGCAACCTATATTTTCAATAAACGAATTCTTACTGTATCATCTTGGGAAACTAGACTGCTTCTTTTCTTTAATATCATTTTTTTAAAACTTTTTATTATTTTTTTAAAAACATATGATGTATTCTTTCTAAAAGTAATTGTGACTCTTAGGCCACAGTTATGAGAGCAAAAAGGTAAGGGGGGAAAACCTGGATGCAGCATACCACTCACTGAAGTCCTTTCTAATAAGTGGGAAAATAAAACTATGTATAAAATAAGAGGGAAAAAAGTAAGAAATGAAGGTTGGAAGCCAGTCCTTGGGAGTTGTTTACCAAGAAGCAAATGTGACTCTGGCTGGTTGTAGCATTTTATTTATTTGTTGGTTGGTGGAAGCATCGAGAATAAAAATAAAAGTGATCCTTTTGTGATCCTGTTTGGGCCGTGACAGATTCCTTCAGCATTGCCATAGTAACTGAGAGAAGTGCATTTATGAATAGACTCAGATTTCTAAGGCTTGAGTTTCCTGCCAAGAAGAGCACACAGGGTGGAGAAAACAGAGGAAAGTCAAGGCAAAGGGAAAGAAAACATATTGAGGTGTTGATTTCCAAGCGCTCTCATTGGGAGAGCGTAGGCACACACCAGGTTGAGACACTCTTACCTTTCTGGACTCTCTTCTTCTCCTAAGATTTTGAGATGTAGAGTTAGTCCTCTTTCAGCAGAATAAGTTTAGGTGATTTCTGCAGCTATTTTTGATGCCGGGAAAGGGAAAACAATACTCTGGATTACCAAAATTTATGCATAAGAGGACGGAGAATTCGCTCCAACATGGTTAGAAAAGGTCGTGGAATAGAGATGGCAAACACCAATGCCCGTTGGACCAAGAAAGTAGAATTCACACTTAATAAGTGAAATGACCTCGACTAAGGAAAAAGCCCCCAGCCACCTTGTCTGACTTGTCATTTTGCTGAGTGCCTTGGGAAATACTTCTCTAAATAATAATAGCAACAACAATGAAAGAGCGGGGATAAAATGGAAATGGACACTCACTTCTGTCATAGAGAACAGAGAGTGCTGGGGACAACGTGGTGGCCAGCACAGGCCTCAGATGGGCAGCCACTGTGCAATTCCAGCTAGTTTCTGGCAAGAAGGAATGAGAACTCAGTGTTGCCAGATCTTCCTATTTTTCAAGAGAAGCTGGAAGTCGAGATTGTGTGCAGTCTTCTGATATTTTAGTTATGCTCAAAGATTTTAAAATACCATTAAGCCAAACAAAATATGCCTAGAAATTACATTTAGCTCCTAGATGAACAGTCCCTGACTTCCAGAGTCTGACTCTAAATTCATAGCTGTGTCTCTGGAGCACAAGCCAGGGGTAACAAGGAAGTGGCCAGAGATGAGAGAGGTCCAGGAGATGGAGATGGACAGAGGGGATGATGTCTTATGAAGCCTGGAAGAACTGTGACCAAACTGAAGGACAGGCACTACCAGTCGCCAGAGCTTGAGGTAGAAAGCAGATGCTTTGGGCCTCACATTTTAATATTCAGTGTTTGTCCAGCACCTGATCTGTGTCAGAAAACGGCTGAACAGGAAGTTTTCTTAGGTCACTTGATTCCCTTGATATATACACATTATATGTAATATACTAATATTATTAGTATATTACTATATGCATATAGCATATTTGTTTACAGTTGCTTTTTAAAGGCATTTCATTTTTCCCATATTTAAATTCTACATTAATGTAGTCATACTTTACGTATTTTTCTAACTTGATTTTGGCGGGGTTCAACAATACAATACTTTTTTTCAAGCTTTTATTTTAATTCTAGTTAGCTAAAATACAGCGTTATATTAGTCTCAGGTGTACAATACAGTGATTCAACAATTCCATACATCACCCTGTGCTCATCATGACAAGTGCTCCTCAGTCCCCACCACCTATTCAGCCCATCCCCCCACACCACCTCCCCTCTGGTAACTGTAGAGAATGGTTTGTTCTCCACAGCTGAGTCTGTTTTTTGGTTTCTTTCTCCCTCTCTGTTTTTCCCCTTTGCTCATTTGTTTTGTTTCTTAAATTCCACATATAAGGGTCCCTGGGTGGCTCAGTCAGTTAAGCATTTGCCTTTGGCTCAGGTCATGATCCTGGGGACCTGGGATCGAGCCCTGCATCAGGCTCCCTGCTCCACAGGGAGTCTGCTTCTCCCTCTGCCTCTGCTGTTCCTGTTGCTCATGCTCTCTCTCTGTGTCAAATAAATAAATAAAATCTTTAAAAAAATAAATTCCACATATAAGTTAGGTCATAGGGTATTTGTCTTTCTCTCACTGACTTATTTCCCTTAGCATAATACTCTCTAGCTCCATCCATGTTGTTGCAAATGGCAAGATTTCATCCTTTTTATGACTGAATAATATTCCACTGTGTGTGTGTGTGTGTGTGTGTGTGTGTGTATCATCAGTTCATCAATTGATGCACACATGGGCCACTTCCATAACTCAGCTGTTATAAATAATGCTACTATAAACACCAGGGTGCATGTATCCCTTTGAATGGAGTAAGTACCCAGGAGTGTGACTGCTAGATTATAGAGTAGTTCTATTTTTAGCTTCTTGAGGAAGCTCCATACTGTTTTCCAGAGTGGCTATATCAGTTTGCATTCCTGCCGATACTACAAGAGGGTTCCCCTTTCTCCACATCCTCACCAGCATCTCTTCTTTCTTGTGTCTTTGATTTTAGCCATTCTGACACCTGTGAGGTGATATCTCATTGTACTTTTGATTTGCATTTACCTGACGGTAAGTGATGATGAACATTTTTTCATGCGTCTGTTGGCCATCTGAATGTCTTCTTTTGAGAAGTGTCTGTGCATGTCTTCTGCCCATTTTTTAATTGAATTATTTGGTGTTTTGGAGTGTTGAGTTTTATATAAGTTGTCTGTATATGTTGGATACTAACCCTTTATCAGATAGGTCATTTGCAAATATCTTCTCCCATTCTGTAGGTTACCTTTAAGTTTTCTTAAAGATTTGTTTATTTATTTTAAAGATTTTTTTTGAAATAAAGATTTTATTTATTTATTTGAGAAAGAGAGAGAACATGAGTGGCAAAAGGAAAGGGACAAGGAGATTCCCTTCTGAGTGTGGAGCCCAATACAGAGCTCGATCCCAGGATCCTGAGATCATGACCTGAGCAGAAGTCACTTCACCAACTGAGCCCCTCAGGTGCCCCTGGGTGTTTCTGGTTTGTTTTTTGGTTTTTGTTTTTTTACTGTTGTGAACTATGTTGTTATGAATATTTTTCATCCATGCTTCCTATATTAGTCTGGGCTCTCCAGAGAAACAGAAGCAATAAGGTAACTATATATCTATATGTATATATCCAGAGATAGAGATAGGTTTATGGTAAGGAATTGGCTTATGCAATTATGGAGACTGTCAAGTCCCAAGATCTGCTATCAGCAAGCTGGAGACCCAGGAGGGTCAATGTATAGTTCTAGTTTGAAAGCTGGCAGGTATAAGACCCAAGAAAAACCAATCATGTTGGAAAAAAAGTGTCTTAACTCAAACAGACAGACAGAAGGACTTGCCTTCTACTTTCTGGAGGGTCAACCTTTTTGTTCCTTTTAGGCCTTCAGTTGATTAGAGGAGGGCCTTCCACTTTAGGGAAGGCAATCTGCTGTACTCAGTCTGATCTACCAATTCAGATGACAATCTCATCCCCATACACCCTCACATGCACACACCTTGAATAATGGTTAGCCTGGTACCTATAGCCCAGTCAAGCTGACACATGAAATTAACCATTGTACTTTCTGATCCACTTGTGTGAGATTTCCCCCAGGAAATATATATGGGAATATAATCGCAGAATCATAGAGTACATGCCCAATAAACTTCAATTTGTTTTCAAAGTGGTTGTACCAATGTACATCTTTTACTAGAAATCTATGAGAGTTGCTATTGCTCCACATATTTGCCAACACTTTTTTTTTCCAGCCTTTTTGACAATGTGGTGACTGTGAAGTAGAATCCTACTGTGATTTTGGTATGTTTATGCATAAAAAATAGAAAAATAAATAAAATAAAAATAAAAAATAGAAAAATACCATCAGAATATGTTCAAAAAAATGTAAAACAAAGGAAATAATAAAGATTTGGGTAGAAATCAATACCATATATATATATATATATATATATATATATATATATATATACCATCTTTTGTAAAAATGTTTAAAAATATCTTCTAGCCAACATGATACCAGAGTCCCTGACCAGCAGATAAGGCAAGGAAAAAAAAAAAGATTCACATTGTTAAGGAAAATAATTGCTATTATTCACATATGATTTTATTGTTTACATAGAAAACCTAAAAGACTCATGGACAACTTATTAAAATTAATAAGAGAGTTTAGCAAATCTTCTAAATGTAAAATTAACATGAAAGTGAATTCTTTTTATTATTTATATAAAAATACCTAGAAAATGCAGTGAAATAAGAAACTACTTAGAATCGTAACAAATTTGTAAGCCATAAAGGAACAAATCTAAAAAAATTCAAAAATTTTAAGTAGATAAAATTTAAATTTTATTTTAAACCATTAAATAAGATCTAAATAGTACAGAGACCCATCACGTTCTTAGATAGGGAGACTTAATATTCAGTATATGGGTTCAGTATTATTCCAATCAAATACTTTATAGTTTTTCTTAAAACTTGGTAAACTGATTCTAAAATGCATATATAAGATCAAAGGGTCAAGAAGAGCCAAAACACTTTTTAAAAAAAAATTTTTTTCAAGATTTTATTTATTCATTTGACAGACAGAGATTACAAGTAGTCAGAGAGGCAGGGAGAGAGGACGAAGCAGGCTCCTCGCTGAGCAGAGAGCCCGACGCGGGGCTTGATCCCAGGAACCTGAGACCATGACCTGAGCCAAAGGCAGAGGCTTTAACCCACTGAGCCACCCAGGCACCCCAAGCCAAAACACTTTTAAAATTACTTTCTCTCCCAGAAATAAGAACTTATTATTACTGAATGTCTAGCATAGTCTCCACTCTGGCTGGTTAAAACTAAGTGTCTCCTTGGGGGCACCTGGGTGGCTCAGTGGGTTAAAGCCTCTGCCTCAGGTCATGATCCCAGGGTCCTGGGATCAAGCCCCGCATCAGGCTCTCTGCTCAACAGGGAGTCTGCTTCCTCCTCTCTCTCTCTGCCTGCCTCTCTGCCTACTTGTGATCTGTCAAATAAAAAAATAAAAAATATTTAAAAAAAAAAAACAAACCCTAAGTATCTCCTAGATGTATTCCAGCTCCAGAAACATTCAGGTCAGAACTCCCCAGTAGTTATCTTTCCCTGGCCTCCCACCCATCCTATGCATATGCAATTTAATATTCAGTCATAGACTTATAGATCTGTACATGTATTTCTGGAATTCTTTGTCTACTTAGCTTCTCTCTGGTACTCTGTCCATCAAATTCCAGCTTTTTTCATCTATCTACACTCCAGTCTCTGTCTTTTGAACTCAGAGAGATTACTGGGCTCTTCTTAGGCTCCCCCTTTCTGTATTGTCTCTGGAAAGTACATCCAGATGGAAAGCTTAGAAAGCTCACCTTGTTTATAACCTTCCTCTCAGGGATCTAGTCCTGCGTTGCCTGCTGTCCAATATCTGAAAACAGGTTCAAATATTTTGCCCTGTTTTTTAGTTGTATATGGAAGAAGATTTAATATGGTACTAGTTAGTCCATGATGACCAGACTCTCATGACTCTGTTGTTGTTGTTTTTAAGATTTCATTTATTTATTTTGAGAGAGAGAGAGAGCTTGTGAGCAGAGGAGGAGGACAAAGGGAGAGGGAGAAGTAGACTCCCCACTGAGCAGGGAGACTGATGCGGAACTCCACCCCATGATCCTGCAGTCAGGACCTGAGCCAAAGGCAGATGCTTAACCTACTGAGCCACCCACGTGCCCTAGTGACTCCTTTTGACACAAACCCAGAAATGCAAAAATTTCTTTGCTAGTTGGTATGAGAATATATCCCAGGTTAATCTTATACATTTTGGGCAAGCAGATCTGGTAGCAGTTTTTTCCCTAAGAAGCCCTGGTTCCTTTTATGGGAAATGGTATCTTAAGACCACAATCAGAATGCTAGAGAAATTCATAACTACTGAGTTGTTTTTTGTTTCTGGATTCTTGCAGTTGCCAGAGCAAAAATTTATCTAGATCTGTATCTACAGATACAGCTACATATAGATATATAATGAATTCACACTATTCTCTCTTGAACCCAGTCTATCAGGCTTTCACACTTCTTCTCTACCAACACTTACATTATCAAGATCACCAATGTCTTTCTGTTTTTTAAATCCCATCATCGATTCTCAGTCTTCACTTCTTCAATGTAACAGAAACTTTTGATACAGTTGATTGCTATCCCTCCTCTTTGAAATACTTTATTCCCTTATCTTCCAGGACACATCATTTTCTACTCAGCATCTCCTCTTGGATAGCCCAAAGGCATCTCATAGATAACTTGTCC
This sequence comes from Mellivora capensis, assembly GCA_004024625.1. Lineage (NCBI taxonomy): Eukaryota > Metazoa > Chordata > Mammalia > Carnivora > Mustelidae > Mellivora > Mellivora capensis. Next base: position 361,361 of record PISX010000081.1, on the reverse strand, counting down.
AAACCCAGACTCTTGATTTATCGTCTGAAATTTTCTGAAATTTTCTCCTTACATTGTCTTCTTTATCTCAGTAAATAGTAAGTCTGTCCCTTCAGTGTCTCAGATCAAAACCTTGGAACAAGCCTTGACTCATCACTTTCTTCCACACTTTCAGAAATCTGTCCATCAAATCTAATCCTCTTGGCTTCACCTTCAAAATATATCTAGGGTCTGACCATCTCTCATTACCCCCATGACTACAATTCTTGTACAAATCACCATTACTTCCTCAAGTAAATGATTGTAATAATCTCTAAACTTGTCTCCCCATTTCCCTACTTATCCCTTAGGCATAGGCAAGAGTAGCTCATTAAAATGTAAGTCACTTTATTCCATAGCACCACTCAATCTTCAACATCTTCATCTCCTTACTGATTAAAACATTATCAAAATGGCCCATAAGATTTTGCATATATCATCTCTTCTGACTTTTCCTTCTTTTACTGCCCCCTTACTTATTTTACACAGCTACACTGTCCTTGCTATTTCCTGAGCATACCAAGGGTGCTCCTATATTAAGAGTTTGTACTTGCTATTCATACCACCTGGAATATTCTTCTCCCAGATATTTTCATGGCTTACTTCCTCCTCTTTAGCGTTTAGCACTTGAGATTACCTATATTTTACTTATTTATAGGTTTATTATATATATTCTTTGTCAGTTGGACTCTTGAGCTCCATGAGGGAAAGAAAAATGGCTAGAATACTGCAGGAATTTAATAAAGATTTTGTTTAAAGAATGAATAAGCAAATATTTACTGAATACCTACTGTGTGCCAGAGGCTGTGCTACTTGCTAGCACATCTATATGGCGTATAATCCCTGCCCTCAAGAGAAGTGAGAGACAAATGACCAATTTCCTTATAAAGCTCCTGACAATAGCCTCACACTTCCATGTACCTACTCTATTGTTATTCCCATAAATTGCTCAAAATTTTATGCATGAGTACCCTTTATCTATGATAGCCCTTTGACCTTTGAGAAAGCCATGCTCTAAAAATAGTCTAGAGGGCCAACTCTGAGAGAGCCAAACTGGGAACTGATGCCACCTCTCTTTGTGGCTTTGGGCAAATATAAGAACCTTTCTGCTTCTGTTTCCCCAGCTGTAAAATAGGATTAATAGTTCCTGCTTCGCAGGAGTCTTTTGAGGATTCTTTCATTCATGTAGTAATATTTATTGAAAATGGTAAGTGCTAAGTGGTATTATGCCTAATTAATTAGGTCCTCATCTCCCTGGTGTGGGTTATGGTGTCTGGCTGGTCATTAATAAAATATGCTGGAAGCTTTGCAGATTTTCCTTTCAGAGCTCTCCTGATGGCTGCATAAGCAGTGCACGGATTGGGCATCCAACCTTGTAGTTAAATACATACAGCTGTTTGAGTTCTAGCATGCCCACATTTATTTAGTTCTCAGACAATACGAAATTGGAAGGTGCTGAAAGCACCAGTTAAGAAAGAGAAATACTACAAAGGATCCTAGGGTGGTTAGTAATAAAGCCAGGAAACAAAACCAAGACTCAATTTGGATTTCCCAGATAATACCAAAGGGAATCCTAATACCTCCTCTGAAAAATTCAAGTGTGCGTGAGATAATAGTGAAGTATAAGTAATATTATAAGGAGTCACAGATGACATTATGGGGGAAGTTGTAGAAGATGTAGGGTCAAGCATCGATAATAGGTGATTCTTACACTGTTGTTATATCACCTCAGAGGAGCCTCTTTTTTCTCAGACATACTTACGATAAAACTGTTAAATCTAAGTTCCCCAGAAGGCAGAGTATGTGTACTCTTATTCAATAATCAGGTGCGCTCCCAGAGGGAAGGAATGAGGCATAAGCAGAGTAAAGCAGATGGCTATTGCTACATGTAATCGACTGCTCATTACATGGGGCCATGTCCTTCTGGCCCCTCTCAGGAAACACAGCAAGGTTGTGAGATGTCAGGACTTACACCGCGTATCCATTCAAATACTCCCATCTCTCTGAGCCATCTAACTCTTCCTTCTACACTATGCCAAAGAAGGTCTGGTGCCTTGACTGTTGCCCATTATTGCATCCAAGTTTCAAGGGACCATACTAATAAACTATGAGGGCTGGTTCCAGAAGTCCTTGACTGAACATTGACTCCTGAGTGGCCCCATCAATAAAATCTTCCCTGTCCAGCCTTACACTTCACCCCTTCCAAACCCTTTCTCTCTCCCTGATTGAGAACAAATTATCTTAGTGTTGGAAAGATGCACTGAAAAATTATTTAATAGAACCTCCTACCTAGTGGAAGAAATCTTCCTGAACTACTATTCAAAGACAGTCACTAAGTCACTCTTTGCATAACTCAGTGACAAGGTATTCATCTCATAAGGAAACCTGTTTCCTTTTTCCATTTTTCCTATTAGGAAATTTTTTATATTAAGCAAAAATCAATCCACTTATCATTTCAAATCATGTTCTTTTTTTTTTAAGATTTTATGTATTTATTTGACAGAGAGAGAACACAAGTAGGCAGAGAGGCAGGCAGGGAGAGAGGGAGAGAAGCAGGCTCCCCGCTGAGCAGAGAGCCTGATGCGGGGCTCGATCCCAGGACCCTGGGATCATGACCTGAGCCAAAGGCAGAGGCTTTAACCCACTGAGCCACCCAGGCGCCCCTCAAACCATGTTCTCACTGTTATCTTTACTATTCTTTATTTGGCCTCCCTCCAGCTTCAAATATTATGTCAGAATTTTCTTTTTCCTTAGAATTCTATCCACCCACAGCTTCTGTGATAGTTGATTTTTTTTTCCCTTCTCTATCTACGACTATTTTTTAATCAGGTCTCTGTAGCAGTTTCTCTTCCTCAAGTTGTCCTTAAATGGCCATATTTCCTGAGCTGCTGCTTTGGTCATCTGATTTTTTTCCTTCAACACATAAGTCCAATGTGTCCTTATATAAACCTCTGACTTCAACTACCAACTCCCAATTATCTTTTTCTAACCCAGAACCCTCAGAAAACTCAAGCACTGTAATTTCAGTTCTCTGTTGACCACCTTTGCTTGGATGTCTCTCAGGTCCTTCAAACTGAATGTGTCTCAAACAGAATTCATCTTCCTTTCCTTCCCAACACATTTTCCTATCTTAGTAAATGGGATTATCGGGCAATCATCTACCCAAGCCAAAGATCTAGGGGAAAAAATCTAGATGTTTTTTGTCCCTCACCAGTCTGGCCTTCATGTAAACCTCCAGGGGTTTCTACATCCTTAAAAATATTTTACTCAATTTAAGTCAATGCTCACCTTTCGTAAATAGACGTTTAGGAGTAAATTTCCATTTTTTCCTCAAAAAGTATTTTTCAAGTCAGTGTCCAAGAGATAGGTATCTCTGGCCATTAATCTGTCTTATCATCACTCCTGTATTGCTTTATACTTTCTTGAACTAACCCAGACCTCTTACTTATCCTCTATCCTCTAAGCCTCTATTCCTCCAACAATGCCCTCTAAGATTAAGCAGCAGAAAGAGCAAATTTTAAGATATCACCAAGCAATTCTGGAAGTATCCCCTGTGCCTCTTTTGCCATATCTGATATATCTACCTCTTACTAAAGAATACACCTTTCCCTGCAATTCTTCATCTCTCCTGCAGTTCTCTCTCATTACCTTCGGGTTCACCAGCTCCACCATGTTCTTGGTTCCTAGCACTAAAATTTGTACATAGTTGAAATGCAATAAATATTTCACCTATCCCACTGCTGCTGCCTTAATTCAAGTGTTTATCAGCTATGGATTAGATTATAGCTATATAATTATGTATTAAGTACAGTTGATTCTTATTACTTGTGGATTTCATATTTGAAAATTCTCCTACTTGCTTATATTTATTAATAACCCCAAAAAGCAATATTTGCAGGTTTTTGGAGTTATTCCTGGACATGCTCAGAGTGGTAAAAAAATAATTTGAGTCCCACAGCAAGTGTGTTCCCAGATAGGGTCAAACAAGGCAATATTTTCCTTCTCGTTTCAGTTCTCATATTGTAAACAAGTATCCTTTTGGCAGTCTGTTTAGTGCTACATTTTTTGCATTTTTTTGTGTCTTTTTTGTGTGTGTGTGAGTCTGCTGTTTAAAATCAGTAGCAACTATAGTGCTGAAGAGCTGTCTAATGTTCCTAAGTGTAAGAAGGCTGAATGTGCTTTATGGAGAAAATACGTGTATTAGATAAAAATTGTTCAGGCATGAGTTACAGGGCTGTTGATCATAATTTCCATGTTAATGAATCAACAACCTCCAGAGAAAGATGATCTAGACATGAGGCACTCCAGAAAGTGCTAAAGTAATATCTATAGTACACTATGAAGTTTTGGGGAAATGGCTAAATTTGTGGATTCATAGAATGATGACTGATTTTTTTTTGTGGACAGCAATGTTGTGAGGCTGAAAGTCAATGAATTTCATGGTCATGCTGTTCAGAGTCATGAAAATGTTCAACCTTTCTCAGCTAGAAATACTGCAGGTAACTAAGTATTTATAAGACACATAATGAGATATATATTACATTTTATCTATATCTATATAATAAAGCATCTTTAAACATAAAACAAAGTTATGTATTGGCCAGTTGATGAAAATACTGTGACGAGAGGCTTGTAGGAACTTAACCCAGTACTTCCACTAATTCAGTGTTTGTGCATCCTTAAAGAGCATAAGTACAACAATTGATAAGAGTTGACTGATCCTCCTAACGGGTACTACCTAATACCTCTAGCCTGGCCTCACTGTTCTTGAGGGAGCTTCCTAAAACTAAAATATAATCCTGTCATTGCCCAGTTTTAAATGCTTCAAGGCTCCATATAGATTTCAGGATAAAGTTCAAATTCCTTAGTTTAGAATATAAGTCAGGCCACATTCCCTATCAGTGCTCCACACATGTCCTTTTTCCCAATTGCCAGAATTACTTGTGTTTTCACCAATTCTTCTCTGCTTTCTTGATTTTCCCATACATTCACACATGATGTTCTCTGTACCTAATGCCCTTACTTTTCCCCCTCATTTTTGGCTAGTTAATGCCTATTCTTCTTTCCAATCTTATCTCAAGTGCACTTTTCTCTTGAACTTTCACTGACCTCCACAGTCTGATCAAGATGCCTTTTCTCTGTGCCCTAAGAATACCTCTAAAATGGCACATACTATGATGCTTGCTTTTTCTTGTCTGTCTCTACCACTACATTAAAAAGTCTTTCAGAGCAGGAGTCATGTCTTTTAAAATTTTTTCTTCCTAGTACCAAGGACAGTGCCTGACATATTTAGCATATAGCAAAAGCTAATTATGTATTTGTTCAATGAATTCAGAATAAATGAATGATTGACTAGTTTCGTGAAATCTACCCCCTGTGTAAATATTTGAGGAACTTTCAGTCTAAACATTCTAAGTTCTTACAACTCTTTCTCAATGGACAGGTTATCCAGAACTTTTCCCATATCTTATCAACAGGATACATCCTGGGTCACATTCCAATTATTCAAAAGTTCATTTTAAACTGTAGTACATCTATATGAGATATAGTATGAAGCATGTAGAGTATAATGATCTTTTATTTCCTTTGATTAATACATACTAAGTATAAATGAATGAATGAGCGAGTACTAATGCAGCCTTAAGATTTCTTTTTCCTGGGGTGCCTGGGAGGCTCAAATAAATAAATAAAATCTTTAAAAAAAGATCTTGTCTGTCAAATAAATAAATAAAATCTTTAAAGAAAATATTTCTTTTTCCTCTGCCTTCTTCTTGTTCATATATTATACTGCTCACTCCTATTGAAGTTGCTTGTCAATTAAAATCCCTATGTCTTTTTTTCATATATATAGCTGATAAACCACATCTCCTCAGTACATATTTAGAAAGATTATATTTTTTATTCCAAATGCACGATTTATCTTTTCATCCCTATCTAGTTTTACCCAGCTAGTTTTGGCCCATAGTTAATACTTTATACATACTTTTAAGTATTATTATTTTTCATAAAGCATTAATTATCCTTCTGAATTCCATGCCATGTATCTTTACCCAAATCATGTATAATAACATTAAACAGGCCCAAGGACTTTGAACTTGGTTTTATACCTGAGGTTTATTAAAATTCTTGTAGTACAGGTGTTTACTTATTTAGAAATCCTCCTAAGCATATTATCAACTGGCTCTCAATTCACACATATAGTTCCTAATGGGAGAGGGGCAGGACAATGGAAGGGTACAGGTTTAGAGAAGATCTGTTTTCAAACCCTACCTCCACCTCTTACTAGCTGACAATGCAGGCCAATAACGTAATCACTCTGAGCCCCACTTTCCCCATCTATAAGTTGAAGATAACATACCAACACAAGGGTTTTGTAAGCATTAGAAATAATGAACACAAAATGCTTGCCACGGTGTGTCTCATATAGAAGACTTAGTGGGGCACCTGGGTGGCTCAGTGGGTTAAGCCTCTGCCTTCGGCTCAGGTCGTGATCCCAGGGTCCCAGGATCAGGCCCCACATCGGGCTCTCTGCTCAGTGGGGAGCCTGCTTCCCCCTTCTCTCTGCCTGCCTGTCTGCCTGCTTGTGATCTCTGTCTGTAAAAAAAATAAAATAAAATCTTTAGAAGACTTAGAAAATCGACAATCGTTTATAAATGGCTAAAAGGAAAGATTGGTTAAATGCCCTCCCGAAATCCAGATGTCTACAGCATCATATTGAACTTCAGTTGGTAAGCATTTCAAAAGAAACTAAAAGACTTTAGCATTCAGTCTGTGCGATATTGATAGAAACTTGTGTCCTGATCAGTTTTTGCTACTTCAAGTAATAGAAAGATCCCTTTTAGCACAAAAATTGTAAGTTGAATTAATTTACTGCTCTGACCCAACTGATTATTGTTCATTACCCCCAAAAAATAGTCCAGAGAAAAGGATGCACTTTGCCCTACATTATTAACACATGACAATGACCAGGGATGGTGCACATTTTATCTTCCATTTTCCCTCTCTCCCATGCCAACCCCCCTTCTTCTCTTCTTTAGGTCATTATTAATCCCACTCACTTCCCTTATCTTGCTCTTAATAAAATCTAACAGGCATCTTGTTGTGCTCTGCTCTCAGCAAACCCATACTGTTCCCCAAAGTTTGCCACACTCTACTCTATGGACTTTCAAAATAGCTTTATAATGAAATTCATGAACACTTTCTCAGGGATTATTGGTTAGCCCAGCATTCTCTTGTGTTTGCAATATACCATTTTCCACTTGTATAAAATCAGGACATTTACGTATTTCAGTCTTTTGCCCTCACATTTCTTCCCCGTAAATACTCAGCAGCCGCTGCCGACAGTGTTTCTGAGATCACACCTGTAAATTCTTCTGGTTCCCAGGGAATAATTTTGTTGAATCTGGGGACTTGAATTTATTTGAAACAGCTAGGAGCTCTCTCTTCGTCTCTTCAGCTAATTTGGGCATTATTTACCTCTTAACCATGTTTGTTCTACTCTTTTCAGTTTGGAGATCATTTTCCTGGATAGAGAAAATAGAAGCAAATTAGGAGATGAGCAGTTTTTTTCTTGCTGTAGTCTGTTATCATAATGAGATGAAAATCAAACACTGAATCCGTTTTTACCTTGTTCCTTCTTTACTCTGTGATAGCTTTAAAAGTTTTTTCGCCCTGGTGTTTGGCTATTTTACACACTCAAACTTACCCTGAGGTTCAGTTTTGTTGATAAAATTCTCCAGCTTGGGGTGCCGGGGTGAATCAGTCAGTTAAGCAGTTCACTCTTGATTTTGGCTTCGGTCATGATCTCAGGGTCCTGGGATTGAGCTCCATGCCGGGCTCCCTGCTTAGTAGGGAGTCTGCTTCAGGATTCTCTCTCCTTCTGCAACTCTCCCTGTACTCTCTCTCTCTCTCTCTCTCTCTCTCAAATAAATAAATAAATCTTTTTAAAAAATTCTCTAAACTTTTTCAGTTTTTTGATTTTGTTTTTATTTTTGTTTTTGGTTATATGTCCTCCTTACCCTTTACATATGACCCCAACAGAACTCCCCAAGTGGCCTAAAGAGTTTCATTTGTTCTCTACCTTCTTTTTGTCATAATGTTGAGATCATCTAAAATTAAATTTGAGATGTTTATATTTAAACTTTCTCCCATCCCCACTGAACTGAGCCATGGAAGAGACTATCTGTGGTAGAGCCCCCACCCTGAGGTTAAGCTGCCTCGAAGACAAGTCTTGTAAGTTAGTGTGGCAAGCTTTCTAGAAGTCTGTTTAGTGTGAGACTGCAGAGGTTTGTGGCAGAGAATGCCTCCGAGGAGATGGAGACAGACGTGTCAGTTGGCCCAATAACAAAAACCTCTGATGAAACAGATTCTGTTCAGGAAAGGAAGAATGATTTTGAATATGATGTATGGTGGTGGCTGTCACTTGATTCATCCCTGTCCTTATCTAGTTCTTAGGGAGAGACAGGATTCTTAGCTGGGGCTATCAGATTTATAGATAAACTTGGCTCACACTCCCAATTCCATGAATGAGAGAATCCAAATGTCTCTTTTTGATTTCTAAATTCCCAGAATTGGGTCATTTTCTGAATACACCAAGTGTATGTGCCGTGTGTGTGTGTGTGTGTGTGTGTGTGTGTGTGTTGGAGTAGTTGCAGAGTCTGAAATCTTCTGCAAGTAGTTTAGAGGCCAGATCCAGGGAAATACGAGTTATTATCATTTATGTGATGCGTTTAAATTCACAGTGTCATGAATCTGTGGTGGGGTGAGTTCTGTTTTTTTCTTTAACCTTTCTGAAAGTACTCAAGGATAAAGACTCCCTCTACACACACAAACATACACTTAGCACACAGAATAAGAATAAGAAACTATAGCACACAGTAGGTACTTGATAAATACTTCAGATTCAATAAAAGCATTCAAATGGAGGCCATAAGTGTATCTGACATTACTTTATTTGGTTGTTATGAATTCTAAAATGATATGATTCGTTTCTCCCAAATTCCTTGTGATGCCCACCTGACCGAGTAGCTCTCCCTTGTATTCAGAATTAATTTCAGAGATGCAGCTCCCTCTGTCACTACCTCTTCTTTCTGTGAAATGACACAGAGGCAAGCCAAGAAATTATCAGACATTTCACTTTTAGCAGAATGATTTTCCTAGCAGCTCCCTTGATCATTGAAGTCTCCCAATACCACTACATTTGATCTCCTTGCCAGTTATGTCATGTGGGTTAAAATTACATTCAGAATCACAGAAGTGAACATAATGTATCAGAATTAGAAAGATTTTTATTTGTTCCTATTTTCTTTTTAATCCTTATATTCTTCTTTTTATCCTTATATATAAGGATATATATTTTAATCCTTATATATAAAAACATCTTCACAGAAATACAGACATTTTTGTATGCAATCCTATAAATATATTAGCTGTTCCAAAGGAAATGTCCAGCTCTCTATCCTGTACATTTTTACCATAGCTTTAACCAGGGTATTAGCTTCATAGTGGAAGAAATATGTTATCTTCAAGGGCTTTTGTTGGTTTTCCTAATTTACTCAAGTCCAAAGATATTATATAAATGGAATTTTGTCCTTCAACTATAATCCCTCCTTCCCTGCTGGACAAATTTAGGACCCATCAGAGCTAAATGGCAAGATGTCCTTGGCAACGTCTTCTTTGTATTTACTTCCTTTAAACTTGTTCTTACCCTTGTATATATTTCTATTACAAGATTTTTCACCCTATTTCATAGTACTTTTATGTTAGGGAAAAAAATAGCATGTAAATAATTCTAGCCTTTTCTCCACTCCTGGCTGCCAAAGAGATTACTGGTCTAGCCAGATCTGTTTCTTCCCTTACTCCTAGCATTCTCTTGGGCAGGTTTACAGCAGAATCAGGAGATAAGAATGTTTTGAAGCAAAATTTCATGGAGGGTCATCCAGTTGGGGGTGGGAAAAGGAAGAAACATTTGGGGAATTTGGAAGAAAAGCAGAGGCAGCTGCAGTGAGAGTAAAATGGATGAGAAAAGGATTTTTAAAAGATAAGTTGTGCTTCATTTCTTAGGGTTAAAGATATATAAGTTGACTTACTTTAAAAGTACTTTTTTAGTTGTCTGTCTGGGCTTGTATAACTACTGTCAGATCGGACCACATAGGCACAGGGCATCCAAAGAGTTAGTTTACTCATCTCTGATCCTTTCTATAAGTTCTTTGGAACTTACTGTGCCATTAAGTTCTGTATTCCCAGTTCTTAGCCTATAAGAGTGTTTAGTAAATATTTGTGGAACTGAAAACTAGAAGGGTTTTATTTAACAAATAAAGAAGTCAGCAGGTCACCCAAATCTGTATAGTTGAGGTCTTCAGCAAACGAGAAGTGCTTCAGCTTTTAATGGCATTGACACTTAATTAAAAATTTCTCTTTAATGCCATTTTGTTGCCAATTATAGTAGAAAAATAAAAGGGGATCTTTTAAGGTGATCCAACACTATGCCACAATGAGCAATTACAATAGATTCAGGGAGAGATATGAGACCTTCTGATCCTAGGGCCAGTTAAATATAATTGTTAAACGTAACTGCTCTATGACATACTGCTCCCTCCAGAAGTGGTTCTGTTACATAAATGGTCTTTGCAGTAGGTTCAGTAGAGGTCCTAATCAGTAAAAAGTTGTAGAGAGTACCCCTCTCCCCCCAAATGTAATTCAAATATTTTTTAATTATTAAACTGAAAAACAAAAGGAATAATAACAAAGTTCCGATTTTTTTTCTGTGATATATATTTAAAATTTAAGAAACTACCAGGGATAAAAATCTTTCACAAATTTATTTTCTTATCTTTTTGATCTAGCTTTCCTAGAATCCTCCTTATAATTTTTTCTGAACTAAAGGTGGCAGATGTTCATCATAAAATTAACTTTTGGGGCGCCTGGGTGGCTCAGTGGGTTAAAGCCTCTGCCTTCAGCTCAGGTCATGATCCCAGGGTCCTGGGATTGAGCCCCACATCGGGCTCTCTGCTCAGCAGGGAGCCTGCTTCCTCCTCTCTCTCTCTGCCTGCCTCTCCACCTACTTGTGATCTCTGTCAAATAAATAAATAAAATCTTAAAAAAAAAACAACTAACTTTTTACCATCCTCTTATTAATTAAGGAATGGTGAAAGTTTGTAGTGATGAGAAACTTATGTATTTCAGTTTGGGGGACTTAAACACTTTCTCAGGTAAGGAATTTGAAATTTGGAGAGCCCAAGGCAGGCTTTTTTCAAATGCTATCTAACTCTATTTTCAGAAAAATAATCTAGACTTTTAGACTCCCATTCTAGCATTCAGTTATACCCAGTATTTTAATACAATCCCAATTTTTCCAGAGGAAAAATGTAACAAAAGCTGTGGTATGTCTTCTCTGATGTTTTCCTTTATATATAGTGAGAAGAGAAAATATTATCACTCAGGGATTTACTGAGTCTCTATTCTATATTGAGAATTATATGAGGTGTCATGAGAAATAAAAAAAAATAAAGAAATAAAAAACATTGTTCCTGCCAGCTCTGAATGTATTGCATTGTAGCTATTGATTATAGAAAAACTGCAACGGTTTAGAGGCTAGAAATAATAATAATTATGCTAAAGATCATTAATTATAATAACCATAATACAAGCTTTAATTTGTATTGCACTTCAGAGTTTATAAGAACATCATCTCATTTACCCCCACAGTCCTATGTAAATTGTTATTTCTTCCATTTAGGTGGTGAGGAAATAGGCTCCAGTTGTCTCGAGGTGGCAAAATGTTTGAGAAACATACTAATCAATTCTTATTTGTACAGTAGAGCCAACATGAGGGAAATGGCTTAAAAATGAGAATTCTTATAGTAAGTTAAACACAGAAAAACTTATAAGTTAATATTGAAAAGTTGTAATGTACAAGAAAATTGAATGTCTTCGAGCATACAATATTAAAATGATAGAGTGATCAACAAAAAGAGGAACCCCTCATTTTATTTTTTAACATCTCTCTTGTGATGGCATACAATAAATCATGCATATTTAAAATGATGACAAGGGATGCCTGGGTGGCTCAGTTGGTTGAGCGGCTGCCTTCGGCTCAGGTCATGATCCCAGTGTCCTGGGATCGAGTCCCACATCGGGCTCCTTGCTCAGCGGGGAGCCTGCTTCTCCCTCTGCCTCTGCCTGCCACTCTGCCTGTGCTTGCTCTCTCACTCTCTCTCTGATAAATAAATAAAATCTTAAAAAAAAAAAAACTTTTAAAATGATGACAAATGTCAACTTGGCTTAATATGGCAATCATTTTATAATACATACAAATATTGAATCATTATGTTGCACAGCTGAAACTAATACAATGTTATACATCAATAATGCCTCAATTAAAAGAAAATAAAGTGTATGATTTGATGAGCTTTTATATATATACACCTGTGAAAACATCACCACAGTCAAGATGATGAATTTATCCATCATCCCTGAAACTTTCCTCCTGCCCCTTTGTAGTTTCTCTTTTCTGCCCCTTCCCACCCCCTTCCCCCTTTTCTGAGGCAACCCCTGGTCTGTGTTCTGTCACTATAGATTAGCTTGCTTTTTCTATGATTTCATATAAATGCAACGACATACCATATATTCTTTTATTTCCACTGCCTCATTTTACTCAGCATAATGATTTCGTGATTTGTCCATGCTGTAGCTTGTATGAGTAGTTCATTTCTTTTTATTGATGAGTAGTGTTTTCTAAGATAGATAAAACCCGGTTTGTTTATCCATTCACCTGTTGATGAACTTGTGTGTTGTTTCCACATTTCAGGTATTATAAATAGAGCTGTAATGAACATTTGTCTACAAGTCTTTATATGGACATAGACTTTTATTTCTCTTGGGTAAATCTCTAGGAATAGAATGGCTGTATTAACTTTTTAATAGGCTGCCAAACTGTTTTTCAAAAAGATTGTATACCACTTTCCAAAGGGAAGTGCATTTACATTTCCACCAGCATTACACTAACAATTTCTCTGTATCCTCATCAACACTTGATATGGTCAGTCTTTTTAATTTTAGCCATTGTAATAGGCATTTAATAGTATCTTACTGTGATTTTAATTAGTTTCTCTAAGAACTAATGAAATCTTCTGTTTATTTGACATCTATTTATCGCCTTTGGTGATGTGTGTTTAAATCTTTTGCCATTTTTATGGTTGTTTTCTTATTAATGACATATCAATTCTTTATATATTCTGAACACAGGATATATAATTGAAAATATTTTAGATATGTAATTTGAAAATATTTTCTTCTGGTCTATGCCTTGATTTTTCATTCTATTAACAGTATCTTTCAAAGAGCAGAAGTTTTTAATTTCAATGTAGGAAACTTATCAGTTTTTTCTTTTAAGGATTGTGCTTTTGGTGTCATATCTAAGAAATATTTACCTGATTCAAGGTTGGAAAGGTTTTCCCTACATATTCTTCTAGTCATTTTATAATTTTAGATTTTATACTTAGGTCTATAATCCATTCTGAGTTAATTTTTGTATATCACGCAGACTTAAATTTTCCAATTCAATTGTGGGATAGTTTGCCAAGAACAGTTGTGGAAACTGTTCTATTGGAGTCATTTTCAGTACAGCTGGAAAAGGTATTAAGGAATTGACTAAGAAAACAGCTCTGCATGTGCAGAAGATGGTACCAGTTGGTTATGCTTTCTATTGTGCCATTTCCCTAATTTTCTGATTATTTGCTTACTTTTCTGAAACAATTTTGATCATATCAAGGAAGGTAAAAATCCCTAACATTTACAAGTTGACGAATTTTCCATAATCTAAGGCAACTGGATATTATTTTCATGCTTGTTTTAACTGCTACTCATTTAGCTCCTTAAAAATATAAGAACACAACTTTCTCCCAAATCCACTAGAAATTCCATCAATCTCCTTTGAGTAGCGTATTTTTGCTATTTTTGTGAAGCTCTAACTGATGTCTGGGGTGATATTTTAGGGTTTTCTTGAATTCATTTACTCCATTTCTTGAGAAGATTATCTTGAGTGCTAACCTTTATATTGGGTTTTAGCTGAGAGATAATATCATTTCAAAAAATGATAACTTACTGTCATACCCATTGTTTCACATAGATTTCTACTTTATAATTTAATCTTTATAATTAAATATTAACTGGGTGAAAGATCAGTTACCGGAGTTCTATTTAGATTAATAACTAATGTTGTCTTATTCAAAATTAGGGTCATGAACCTTTGGAAGTCCTAGAGTGGTTTTTTTTTTTTTTGAAATATGGAAATTTCCAAAGTATCTCAAAGTCCAAGTTCTGTAGAGCTAGTTTGTGTGTAACCATTCACGGTTACATGTACTTAGGAGAAAGATGACCCCTCCCATCTCTAGGGTTTTCCCCTCTCCTTTGTAATTCTCTGCCTTGAACATACCTTAAGGTGTCCATACAGGCCTTGAAATTGAAACATTCAGTCTTATCCCAACTAATACTTATACTTGCAAAATGAATTCTTTGATTTTTGTGAAAGAAAGATAACACAAAATGAAATATGAATTAGGACACTGTATGAGAAAAACTTTAAATATATATATATATATATATATATATATATATATATATACTATTTATGTACATCCCGGGTTACCAAAGTAGTATCCAGTAATTATTTTTTCAATTGAAGTAATTTGCCAAATTAAATTTATTTAATTTGGTGGAGGTTTTGCTTTCCCTGTCTATTTCAGCCCTGCTCTTTCCTCACTCTAGGGACAGTACCAAGGCAGAAAGTACACTTTAGCTGCTAGTTTAAAAATTATGTGCGTGCTTATTATAGAAAATATCAGAAGCTCAGAATATAGGAAGAAATGGAAGAAAACATAACCCATTATCCGACTACCCAAAAATAACTGTAGTTAATATTTCAAAATATTTACCCAGGGCCTTTATTTCTGCTGAGTTTCTAGAACATATAAATATATTACATGTATGAGTTATACTGTACTAATTTGCTCTTAGAAGATGATAAAAATACTGAGGTGCCTGGGTGGCTCAGTGGGTTAAGCCTCTGCCTTTGGCTCAGGTCATGGTCTCAGGGTTCTGGGATTGAGCCCCGCATCAGGCTCTCTGCTCAGCAGGAAGTGTGCTTCCCTCCTCTCCCTCTGCCTACCTCTCTGCCTACTTGTAATCTCTCTCTCTGTCAAATAAATACAATCTAAAAAATTTTTTTAAATGATATAAAAAAAGATACAAATATTTTGATGTTTATATTTTGTTAAGTAGGTATAGCTTTTTTATTCCTAATGTTTATTTAGGAATATTATTAATAATTAATATTATTTATATATAATAATAATACAATATTTATAAAATTTATGTATAAATAATATTAAATTATTAAATATCCCTAATATTTATTTATTCCTAATAATAACCTAATTTTTCACACACTTGGATATTTTGGTTTTTAACTGATGAGATGATATACAGAGATACAAAAGATTAGGGGTATAACCCTACTGAGGTTGTGACTTACATAGTTTGGTCCCAAATCTGTGCACTGTTAAAGAGGTGCAATCTCAATAGTCAGAAAATAATTAGAAGGGTTCTATTCTTTATCCCTATCTTTTAAAGTAGTGTTTCTCAAATGTATGCATGCACAACTTGCTAAAATGATGATTACTGGGCCCCACCCCTGAAGATTTTGATTCAGGAGATCTGGGATGGGATCTGAGAATTTGCATTTCTAACACATGCCCAGTTGAAACTAATGATTTAAGTCACAGTTTTAAAAGACAATAAAAGGATCCATTCATGTCTGTTACTCATATTTTTTATATTTCTCTCCTCCCCAGATCTTAGTCCTTAAATTCTCTTGTGTTCCTTTTGCTAATCTCCCTCCCAAGCTTCCACGCTCCTCAATCCCAACTTTACAAATAACATGAGTTTAACTTCCCACCATCCTCTCTATCTCTCCATTTTCCTGCCCATCTCTAATTCTTGACTCCTCTTACTTTGCTCAGATTCTGTATAATAGCATTCTGACCAAGATAGACTCATCTTAGAGGCTGGGGACAGGGATTGACCTGGAATGTCAGAATTCTCTTTACATTGGGGGAAAATCTAAGAACCCTCTAATATTAATACATTTCATCCCTTCACAAGTACTAAAGATTATTTTATTAGAGCCCTGGGAACAGAATTCCTAAGAGTCAAAGATGTGAGGTGTTTAAATCTTGATCTAGATTGTAAAGTTTAGAATACAGATGCTAAAGCCTTAAACACGTGGGTCCAGATCCCACTTCTGCCACCTGTAGTTGGGAAAGTCAACCCCAGTGAGTCTTAGTTTCCTCATATGTAAAATACAAAAAAAAAAATTATATAAAAAATAAAGATAATGCTTAGCAAATTTCCTGGTACTTGGTAAGGGCTCTATTGGTGTTGTTATTATTGTTGTTGCTAAGATACTTCCAGAGGGTTATTCCAATTCACACTCCTATGAATAATGGAGCAGATGGTAACGATAGTTATTAAAGTCTAACTACAACACACAGTCTTGGTGTCTATGTTGGGCTGAAAATAAGTTCTTTCTAATTAATTAAGAAATTCTACTAAAGGGACTCCTGGGCGGCTCAGTTTGTTAAGCAGTGGACTCTTAGTTTCTGCTCAGGTCATGATCTCCCAGTGGTGGGGTTGAGACCTGAGTCAGGCTTCACAATCAGTGAGGAGACTGTTTGAGATTATCCCTCTCCTCTCCCTCTGCCATCTTCCCTCTCTCTCTCTCTCTTAAA
Source organism: Mellivora capensis (assembly GCA_004024625.1). Lineage (NCBI taxonomy): Eukaryota > Metazoa > Chordata > Mammalia > Carnivora > Mustelidae > Mellivora > Mellivora capensis. The sequence continues at coordinate 344,556 of PISX010000081.1, read as the reverse complement.
AAAAAAAAAGTCTACTAAAATTTCAAATGAACAATGGAACAAATGATTCACAACATAAGAAACTTACTGAGGTTAATTCGTGCAAAGTGAAGCCAAATTAGATGAATAATATCATATCCCTTATGTTATAATATTGTTTTAATAACCCTCCCAATCTGACCAGAAAGTTCTTCATAGTTTTGACAATAGTAAAGACTTAAGTATAAATAGTAAGACCTTAGATCCTGTGTGTTACCAGCATGCCATGTGAAACATAGTATGTCATGCTCTGTTTTTCTCAACCAAATAACTCCCAGTTCTCTATTATTTATTCTTTATAGCTTTTGTTTTTCACCTATGCACTCACACTGTTAACTAAAATCATCAAAGTAGGACTTTTAAAAAAGATTTATTTATTTATTTAGAAAGAGAACATGTGAGCAGAGAGAAGGGTAGAGGGAGACAGAGGGAGAGAGAGAATCCCAGGAAGATGCCATGCTGAGTGCAGAGCCTGATGCAGGGCTTGATCCCACGACCCTGAGATCATGACCTTAGCTGAACTACAGAGTCAACCAACCAAACCACCCAGGCACCCCTCAAACTGGGCCTTTTATTTTTAAATTTTCTGGTGCCTTATGTAATGTTCAGAAAGAAGTCATATTCCTAGTGCCTCAGTTTACATTTATAAAATATGTACATAGTAAGAACTACTTTATGGTTATACTATACCTGAGTCTTACAGTCCATGAAAATGAACTTTTAAACTCTTGGTGAAATGCACCATAAACTGCAAAACAGATTTGATCTTCTAGTTGTTATTGGTGAAATCAGAACAGCCTCAAAATCACAAACAGTAATTTGTTTCCAGAGTGGCAAGTAAGACTTCTATTGCATACATTAAAGTCTGTTATTCAAGAGAAACATAAAGTAAATCTTGTGTGAGCTGAGTCGATTTTTGTCTTACCACACAAAAAGGCAGCTGGATAAAGAAGATGACCTTTGTTAAAAGGAAAAAATCTTCAATACCTGGTGTTCACTGCCAGTGGGTGTTCTAGTGTTGGCTCTTAAAAGAAGCAGGAATCCTATTGTCATTTCTTCTAGCTTTAATGATGAAATTTACTTTCAAGTTTGTGTTTAGTCTCAGGCTATAAAAGTTCAGTACCTCCCCAGCACTTGATTCTGGGTCATTTCTTGGGGACCCTCGCCATACTCTGAGACAAAATAAGTGGCTACAGATAAAAAAGCTCCAAGCTTCAGCACTCAGTGCTGAAAGTGGTACAAGAGCAGGACTGTTAATAGCAACCAAATTGATTTTGAACTTCGGGAGATTTGCCTCTTCCTGACTCCCAAAGCTTGGCTCTGACTTAGATTAAAGCTCTTTCTATTTAAATAGAGGCTATACTGTAGAAGAAGATGGGAGAGAGAAATAAATTATGAATTATGAAGGCACAAATATGCATGCAAAAGCAATGAGAGGCATTGAGGGACAAGTATAATTTATAAGCCATCTCTAGATATTGAGCCTATATTATTCTTGAGCATTTTAGCACAATATTACAGTTGGGTTGACCCAGCTTATTAGTAACTGAAGGCAAATGAATACCCTTAGTCTGATAAAACATCCATGATTCTAAATGACTGTATTTCAGGAAGGAAAATGGATTGTTTAGCTTGCAAAATTTTGCCCACTGAGGACATAAGTGTTCTGGGACCTATAGAATATATAACTAAAAATCTTTTCTATGGCTTTTAGTTGATCAATTACGGCTTTTCATCAAGAAAACATTGGTGAACCTTGATTGATATACTGCATCCTCTCTCTCAGGTCCTCTTTTTCACCCTTGACACATTGTGGAATTAACATAGTAACAACTGATTCAACAGTCTTATGAGAGTCAGTGTATTGGTTCACCAGTCCCTTTCATCTATTTCACCCATCCCCCTACCCACCTCCCCTCTGGAAACCATCACTTAATCTCTATAGCTGAGGGTCTGTTTATTAATTTGTCTCTTTTTTTCTTTTGTTCATTTGTTTTGTTTCTGAAATTCAACATATAAGATCATATATTATTTGTCTTTCTCCAACTGATTTATTTCACTTAGCATAATACTCTCTAGCTCTATCCATGTTGTTGCAAATGGCAAGATTTCATTCTTTTTATGACTGAATAATATTCCATTGTTTATGTGTGTGTGTGTGTGTGTGTATAGTCAATTCACGAATCAGTAGACACTTGGACTGCTTCCCTGTCTTGGCTACTGTAAATAATGTTGCTTTAAATATCAGGGTGCGTGTATCCCTTTGAATTAGTGTTTTTGTATCCTTCAGGTAAGGATCCAGGAATGTGACTGCTAGATTATAGAGTAGTTCTATTTTTAGCTTCTTGAGGGAGCTCCATACTGTTTTCCACAGTGAGTATACTAGGTTGCATTCCCACCAGCAGTGGACCAGTGTTTCTTTTTCCCCACATCCTGGCCAACACCTGTTGTTTCTTGTGTTGTTGATTTTTTTTTAAAATTTTTAAAACTTTAATACAGTTCAAATCAGTGGAACAGGTTCACTTCAGCTCCTTCACTGCCAAACCTGGGGGCAGGGACTGCTTCAGTTTCTCTGCCTTCTCCTTTTCCGTGATGACCAGGGTGTAAAGGTATCTGCTATACGGAACTTTGAACTTCACATTGTCCTTATTTTTCTTGATCTTGACGGATTTGGCATCCTCTCGGCGGGCCGTGAGCAGGAAGTCCTTGATCTCCTCGATTTTGCTAGGCATGGCTACGGAGGGAGCAAGTGAGCGCGCGGCCGTACCCAATCGTGGATTACCCTGGATTACCCCCTCAGTGCCCCATTCACCGCGCGAAACACTCACAGCAAGCGGCAGGAGATAGCTGTGTTGTTGATTTTAACCATTCTGATACATGTGAGGTGATATCTCATTGCAGTTTTGATTTGCATTTACTTGATGGTAAGTGATGATGAACATGTTTTCATATGTCTGTTGGCCATCTGAATGTTTTCTTTGAGGAAATGACTGTGCATGTCTTCTGCCCATTTTTTAATTGAATTATTTGCTTTTGGGATATTGAGTTTTATAAGTTCTTTATATATTTTGAATACTAATCCTTTATAGGATATGTCATTTGCAGATATCTTCTGCCATTCAGTAAGTTGTGTTTTACTTTTGTTAGTTTTTTCCTTGGCTGTACAAAAGCTTTTTATTTTGTAATTGTCCCAATAGTTTATTTTGCTTTTGTTTCCCTTGCCCCAGGAGACATATCTAGAAAGTGTAGCTATGGCTGCTGTCAGAGAAATTACTGCCTGTGCTCTCTTCTAGAAGTTTTATGGTTTTAGGTATCACATTTGGCTCTTTTATCCATTTTTACTTTATTTTTGTGTATGGCATAAAAAAAAGTGGTCCAGTTTGCATGTAGCTGTCCAGTTTCCCAACATCATTTGTTGAAGAGTCTTTCTTTTTCCCATCGTATATTCTTTCCTCCTTTGTTGATGATTACTTGACCATATAATCATGGGTTCACTTCTGGGCTCTCTATTTTGTTCTAGTGATCTATATGTGTATTTGTGCCAATAACACACTGTTCTGATTAATACATCTTTGTAGTATATCTTGAAATCTGCAATTGTGATACCTCAGGTTTTGTTCTTTTTAAAGACTGCATTGGCTCTTCTGTGGTTCCATACAATTTTTAGGATTATGTGCTCTAATTCTGTGAAAAATGCTGTTAGCATTTTAATAGGGATTGCATTCAATCTGTAGATCGCTTTCTGTAGTATAGATATTTTAACAGTATTTGTTCTCCCAATCCATGAGCATGGAAAAGCTTTCCATTTGTTTTTGTTTTCTTAAATTTCTTTTGTCAGTAGTTTTATAGGGGTTTTTTTTAAGATTTTATTTATTTATTTGGCAGAGATCACAAGTGGGCAGAGAGGTAGGCAGAGACAGAGAGAGGGAGAAGCAGGCTCCCCGCTGAGCAGAGAGCCCGACATGGGGCTCAATCACAGGACACTGGGATCATGACCTGAGTTGAAGGCAGATGCTTAGCAAGTGAGCCACCCAGGCACCTTGAAAACAGATTCTTTTTTTAAAAAGATTTTATTTATTTATTTGACAGAGAGAGGGAGAGAGAGCGAGCGCAAGCATGAGCAGAGGGAGTGGCAGGGAGGGGCAGAGACACAAACAGGCTCCCTACTGAGCAAGGAGCCTGAGGTGGTACTCAATCCCAGGACCCTGGGATCATGACCTGAGCTGAAGGTAAATGCTTAACTTATTGAGCCACCCAGTGTTTTATGGTTTTAAAAGTATACTATTTCATGTCCTTGGTTACACTAATACCTAGGTATTTTATTGTTTTGGGTGCAATTGTAAATAGGATTTTTTTCTTTATCTCTCTTTCTGCTACTTCATTATTATAGAAATGCAGTGGATTTCTGGATATTGATTTTGTGTCCTGTAACCTTACTGAATTCACTTATTAGTTCTAAGTGTTTTTGGTGTAATCTTTATAGTTTTCAATATATAATATTATATTATCTGAAAATAGTGAAAGTTTTACTTCTTCCTTACCAATTTGCCTTTTCTTTCTTTTTCTGATCTGTTGGCTGTGGTTAGGACTTCTGGTACTCCATTGAATAGAAGTCAGAGTGGACATCCATGTCTTGTTCTGATCTTAGGGGGAAAGCTCATAGTTTTTTCACTATTGAGTATGATGTTGGTTGTGGGTTTTGCATCTGTGGTCTTTATTATGTTGAGGTTCCCTCAAAGCCTACTTTGTTAAGGTTTGTTATCATGAATGTATGCTGTACTTTGTCAAATGCCTTTTCTGCATCTATTGAAATGATCATAATGTTTTTTTAATCCTTTCTCTTGTTGATGTGATGTTTCACTTTGAGTGATTTGCATATATTGAGCCACCCTTGCATCCTAGTAGTAGGATGCAAGTAGGAGTAAATCCCACTTGATCATGGTGAATGACTTTTTAATGTATTGTTGGATTTGGTTTGTAAGATTTTGTCTACAGATTTTTGCATTTATGTTCATCAGACATATTGGCCTGTTTGTTCTCTTTTCTTGAAGTGTCTATCTGGTTTTGGTATCAGGGCAATGCTGGCCTCTTAGAATGAATTTGGGAGATTTCTCTGTTATTGTATTTTGAGAATAATAGAGGTATAGTTTGAGAAGAATAGACCTTAACTCTTCTTTAAATGGTTTGGTAGAATTTACCTGTGAAGCCATCTGGTCCTGGACTTTTGTTTGTTGGGATTTTTTGATTATTGATTCAATTACATTGCTGGAAATCAGTGTTCAAATTTTATAGTTCTTCCTGATTTAGTTTTGGGAGGTTATATGTTTCTAGGAATTTATCCATTTCTTCTAGGTGTTCAATTTATTGGCATATAATTTTTCATAATATTCTCTGATAATTTTTATACCTCCATGGTGTTGGTTTTAATTTCTCCTTTTTCATTTCTGAATTTGTTTATTTGAGTCCTCTCTGTCCTTCTCTGGATGAGTGTGACTAAAGGTTTATCAATTTTGTTTTGATCTTTTTACAGAACCAGCTCCTGCTTTTTTTGATACGTTGTTTTTTTTTTAAGTTCTTCTTCATTGATTTCTGCTCTAATCTTTATTATTTCATTCCTTCTAATCATTTGGGGTTTTTTTTGTTCTTCATTTTCTAGCTCTTTTAAAGTGTAAGGTTAGGTCATTTATTTGAGATTTTTCTTGCTTCCTGAGGCAGGCCTGTATTGCTATAAACTTCCTTCTTAGGAATCTTTTGCTGTATCACAAAGATTTTGGACCATTTTGTTTTCATTTGCATTTATCTCTATATATTCTTTATTTCCTTTTTGATTTCTTGGCCATTCATTGCTTAGTAGTATGCTATTTAATCTCCTTATATTTGTGTTCTTTCCAGATTATTTCTTGTTGATTTCTAGTTTCATAGCATTATGGTCAGAAAAAAATGTATGGTGTGACTTCAGTCTTTTTTAATTGTTGAGGCTTGTTTTGTGGCCTAATATGTGATCTTTTCTGGATAATATTCCACGTACACTTGAAAGAAAGTATATTCTGCTGTTTTAAGATGGAATGTTGTGAATATATCTGTTACATCCATTTGGTCCAATGTGTCATTCAAAGCCACTATGTCATTGTTAACTTTCTATCTGGATGATCTATCCATTGATATAAGTAAGGTGTAAAGACTCTACTATTACTATTATTATGATCAGTTACTTCCTTTATGTTTGTTATTAGCTGCTTTATTTATTTGGGTGCTCCTGTATTGGATGCATACATTACATTTGTTATATCTTCTTGTTGGATTGTTCCCTTTATGATTATGTAGTGTGCTTCTTTATCTCTGGTTACAGCCTTTGTTTTAAAGTCTATTTTGTCCAATATAAATAATGCTACCCTAGTTTTCTTTTCACATCCATTTGCATGATAAATGTTTCTCCATCTCTTTACTTTCAACCTGCAAGTGTCCTTAGGTCTGAAATGTGTCTCTTGTAAACAGCATATAGATGGGTCTTGCTTTTTTTATCCATTCTGTCATCATATGTCTTTTGATTGGAATGTTTTGTCTATTTGCATTCAAAGTATTATTGATAGGGGCGTCTGGGTGGCTCAGTGGGTTGAGCCTCTGCCTTTGGCTCAGGTCATGATCCCAGGGTCCTGGGATCGAGCCCCGCATCAGGCTCTCTGCTCGGCTGGGAGCCTGCTTCCCCCTCTCTCTCTCTGCCTGCCTCTCTGCCTACTTGTGATCTCACTCTCTCCGTCAAATAAATAAATAAATAAAATCTTAAAAAAAAAAAAACCAACATCCAGAATAGTACCCACTACTAAAATGCCTGCAGAGTGCACTGTAATAACAATTAAACCGACTTGTGGGAGAAAGGAAGAAAATGAAATCATTACTCCAGAATTTCTCTAAAAAAAACAAAAACAAAAAACAAAAAACAAAAAAAAACAAAAAACAAAGTATTATTGATATATATGTACTTATTGTCATTTTATTACTCAATTTACAGTTGTTTTTGTAGTTCTTCTTTGTTCCTTTCTTTTCTGTTCCGTTCTTTTCTGTTGCTCTCCTCTTCCATGTTTTGTTGGATTTGTTTAATGATATTCCTGGATTCCTTTCTGTTTATTTTTTGCACATCTATTGTTTGATTTTTGATTACCATTAAGCTTGTGTATAACATCTTATGCAGAAAGCAGTTTGTTTTAAGTTGATGGTCATTAACATTTGAATTCATTTTTTTACTCCTTACTCCCTGACATTTTAGGTATATGGTGTCATACATGACATCCTTTTATTTTGTGAATACTTCGACCGATCTTTTATGCTTATACTTATTTTCAATGCTTTTGTATTTCCTGCTTTTTACACTCCTACTTATGGCCTTTACTTTCCACTCACAGTCCCCCTTAACATTCTTAGAGGGCTGGTTTAGTGGTCATGAATTCCTTAAACTTTTGTTTTTCTGGAAAACTATAGCTCTCCTTCTATTTTGAATGATAGCTTTGCTGAATAAAGTATTGTTGGCTGCAGGTATTTCTCTTTCAGCATTTTGAATGAGCCACACTCTTCTGACTTTCAAAGTTTCTCCTGAAAAATCAGCAGATTTTCTTTTGCAGTTTCCCTTGTATGTAACAGTTTTCTTTTTTTCTTGCTGCTTTTAAAATCCTCTTTATCACTACTTTTTGCCATTTTCATTACTGCATATCTTGGTGTAGACTTCCTTACCTTAATTTTGTTGGGGGCTCTTTTTGCCTCCTGGATCTGAATTTCTGTTTCTTGCCCCAGATTTGGGAAGTTTTCAGCTATTATTTCTTCAAATAGCTTCAGTGCCCCCTGTTCTCTGTCTTTTCTTTTTGTGGTCCATATAAATGTGGAAGTTTTTACTCTTGATGCTGTCCTTGAGTTCCCTAAGTCTATTTTCATTTTCTATTATTTTTTTCTCTCTCTCCTGTTCAGCTTGATTGCTTTTCATTACTCTGTCCTCTAGATCTCTGACTTGTTTCTCTCCTTTCTCTAGTTTACTATTTATTCCATTTAGTGCGTTTTTAATTCCAGTTATTGAGTTCTTCATCTCTAATCAGTTTATGTCTTCTCATTCTTTGTTGAGGATCTCACTGAGGTCCTCCAGTCTCTTCTCCAGTCCTTGAGTATTTTTATGACCATCACTTTAAATTCTCTCTCAGGTACAGTACTGATCTCTGTTGCATTTAGGTCTCTTGCTGTGATTTTGTCCTGTTCTTTACTTTGGAACATATTCCTCTGTCTCCTCACTTTGTCTAACTCTCTGCATCTGCTTCTATGGGTTAGGAAATTCAGGTATGTCCCCTGCTCTTTTTTTTTTTTTTTTTTTTAGATTTTATTTATTTATTTGACAGAGACAGAGATCTCAAGTAGGCAGAGAGGGAGGCAGAGAGAGAGAAGGAAGCAGGCTCCCCGCTGAGCAGAGAGCCTGATGTAGGGCTCAATCCCAGGACCCTGAGATCATGACCTGAGCTGAAGGCAGAGACTTTAACCCACTAAGCCACCCAGGCACCCCATGTCCCCTGCTCTTAAAAATAGTGGCCTTATACAGAAGAGGTCTTGTAGTGTCCTGTAGTTCAATATCCCTGTTCACTGGAATCTGGTGCTTCAGAGATGTCTCCTATGTGTCTTGAATTCACCCTAAACCACTTTTGCCTTTAGTTCAGTCATCTGCAATGGCACTCTTTGTCTCTTGTGGGCAGGGTTTGGCCCCATATTGTTAGTAGGCCAGCCTGAGGCCACCTTGAGTTTGGATTGAGTCACACAGGACTTTTCCAGAGATAAAATAGCACAGAACTGCAGGGCACTTTTCCTGTGTTGTCCTATGAGAAGTTTTCATTGGTGGTCAGGGCCTGCAGCAAGACCAGATGTCTGCCTCATGCCCAATGCTAGGGTCTCAGTATGACTGGTATATGTAGTTATCTTCCCCTCTTCTCAGGGCAGGAGTCACTTTGAAGTAGTGCTGGCCCTACTAGGGCTGCTTGCACATTGCCAGTCTTGTAACACCACTTTGGATGGGCTCCTTCCACGAGCATACTGGAGGAGTCAAGTCTCCAAGGGAACACAGGGGAAGGCACATGATTAGCAAGTTAAGTAGAACATGTTGACAATGCACTGGTTCCTCTGGGTGTCTGTGTGTCTAAGCTGGAGGGTGGGGGAGGGAGATAGGACCCACCAGTTTCTTTATTCCTAAAGAAGTCTCCCAATCATCCCTGCCCCTCTGGCACACACTCTGAGATTAGAAAAAAAATCTTCCTTTGGTATACCCCAGGCATTTTTCAAACTGCCACTTCTATGTTTTATCTGCAGGGGCTGTTTGCTGTGCTATCTCCATTTCCTCTCTGCCTCCTGGATCTCTCATTTTTAAACTTTCAGGTATCAAACCCTGCTGATTGTAAGAACTCACAAAAGTCAAGCCCTCTAATTTTCAAAGCCACACGTTATGGGGATTCATCTCCCTACCACTCCCAGCACTTCCCTCTACCCCCCACCCCCTGGCAGGTTCCTCATGCCTGGGTTTCCTGCCATGGAGATTTGTTCCTCTCCTCTCTCTGTTTCCATGGAGTCACTATTCCTCCTATGGACAGTCCTGCAGGTCTTAGCTCCAGACCACGTCTCTGCCTCTCCTACCCTTCAATATAGCCTCTTCTCTACATTTAGCTGTAGAGCCTGTTCTGCTAGTCTTCAGGTCATTTTCTGGGTTATTTATACCTATGTGGGTGTTATTGAGTTGTATCCCATGGACAAAGTGATCTTAGGGTCCTCCTACTTTGCCATCTTCCCTGAAAGTCAACAATTTGGAAAACCATTTTGGCATTTAAACTAAACTTCAGTGTGAGCACAATTTTCCAGTACAGGTCAGAAAATAAGTAATTGATAAAACATGATAATGATAAGACTGTACATCAGATTTTAAATTTTGGCAACAAAATATATTGTTTTAAGTGTAAATGAGTAATGAAAAATATATGCATATTAAAAAAAGTTAAAATACACAAAAGTATTTAAACTGAAATGCAAAGATCTCCATCACTTCTATTCCAAATTATCCTATTCTTCCCCCAGCCCCATTTCTCACTTCCCTTCACAAGATGGAAATTCTATTACCAGTGTGGTATATATCCTTTTTATGGTATTTATATACATATATGTGTGTATGTTTGTACATACATTTAAGTAAGACTCTTTTGCTCATAAATGTGATCATATCACTCTCTAATTTTATTTTCTCACTAATAAGTCTAAAAGATTGCTAAGGGGGCACTTGGGTGGCTCAGTGGGTTGGGCCTCTGCCTTCGGCTCAGGTCATGATCCCAGGGTCCTGGGATCGAGCCCCACATGGGACTCTCTGCTCAGCTGGGAGCCTGCTTCCTCTCTCTCTCTGCCTGCCTCTCCACCTACTTGTGATCTCTGTCAAATAAATAAATAAAATCTTAAAAAAAAAAAGATTGCTAAGTATCAGAGTATATTTATTTTCATCCTTTCTGATACATTGTATTCTGTATTACAAATGTACTGTAATCTTCCTAATCATTTCTCTTGATATGATTACTTATATGGCTTGTTGTTTTTCACTGCTATAAGCTATGCTGAAATGAACATCTTTGCACATTCATATCTGCATACATATTTATGTATTTCTATAGGGTAGATTCTTAAAGTTGAGTATTTAGATTTCAAAATACCACCAAAGATCTATGCAAAATGCTGTACCAATTTACCTAGCATATATGTATGCTAGTGTCCATTTCTGTCTTATCAATGCTAGGTAATATAATTCTTAAAAATGTATGACACTTTGAGATTTTACATATATATACATATATGAAATCTTATATATACCTACTTGAATTTGCATGATTATCCCTTGTAATTTATTTTATAAATTATGTAGGTACATATTTTTCTCATTATATTTATATATATATATATATATATACACACACACACACACGCATGCACACCCACAAATGTGACTTGTTTACATGTTTTCTTCCCTCATTTTTCTACCTAACTGTCCTTTTACTATCGGTTGTAGACTTTTACCTTTCATGAATTATATAGTTCTATAATGTTTTCCTTCTCTGTCATTTCTCTTTTTTCCTTCAAGTATGATGTTGGGGCATTAAAAAATTTAACATTTTTATGCAATCAAATCTGTTAGTTTTTATGACTTCTGGATTTAGGTTTTGCTTTATAAAGCCTTCAGTACACCAATATTATAAAAAAAATTTCTCCTGCACATTCTATTATTTTCCTTTTTTTTGTTTAATCCATTTGTAATTTATTTTCATGTATTTTGTTATGTAGAGAATCTAACTTAATTTTTATATAAATTTCCAATTTCTAAACACTATTTATTAATTATTGTGTAATTTCTCCTGATTCCTAATGCACCCATTTCTAAATGTTTATATGTGGGCATTTCTTTCTGACTTCTCTATTCTATTAAGAAGAATTTATCTCTAAGTATTTATCTCTTTGTCTAAGATACACTACTTAAATTTCTCTATTTTAAAATTTCACATTGATACATAATATGGCAAATTCCCAGAATTAATTTTTTTCCCTTTCTTAAAAGTTTCTTACCTATTCTTTTTTTTCTTACCTATTCTTGTACATTGTCTCTTCTTTGCAAATTCGTAGATCAGTTTTTTAAGTAGTGTAACAAATTCTGCTATACCTTTTTTTTCTTTATTAACCAATTTTGTAATAATCACTGAAATTTTATCCTTTCTTACACAGCATTAAAAATATTCTTTAAAAAATTATTTAGGGGTTCCTGTCTGGCTCAGTCAGTACAGCATGTGACTCTTGATGATGGGGTCGTGACTTTGAGCCCGGTGTTGGGTGTAGCAGTTACGTAAAATCTTAAAGAAATTATTTATACTTTAAAGTAACTTAATGACTCCTACATACTCTTTATTAACAGCTTTTTAATAAGATCCAGAAAAACATTTATCACTTACCTTAAGATCATTTGTATTACTAGAAGCATTTTCAGTGGCAAATAGAAGTGATTTTTGAAAGCATAGCAAAACCATCTACTAATAGTTCCTCCACCTAAAGAGTTTTAAACTTTTGAGAAATAACATCACCAATATAGCCTCTCAAATCTGATTGTGTGTCAAGTAAGTGGAAACATCTAAGTGAATTAATCATTTAATACTAAATAGATTGTATGTTTGATCACTGATATTTTTCTTAAAGTGAATAGGAGACTATATACTCCTATATGAAGCCATGAAAAAGTACAGTCTTAATATCAATATTTTGCCCAATTTGGCACATAAGAAGATTCCTTACACTCTGCTTTAAAAGACAATGGAGAGGAAGAGAATTCCAAGATAACTTGTTTCATCATATTATACATTTTAAATGCATCATAGATTCAGATAATATTTATAATTTTGCTGGTCCCCAAATACCCCTACATAGCCCAATATCTATGTACTGTATCCTCATAGCAAACCACACACATGCATGCATTTTTTTAATTGACAAAGATTTACAGATGGACATATACATATATACATATATCAACACACAAATATATATGCTTTGCCACATGCATGTGCATACATTGGAAAGAGTAGAGCAAACAAACAAAACAAATAAGCAAAAACAAAACAGAAAAGGAAGATACATGAAGAAAAAATTGAGGAGTGAGCCATGGGTGCACAGGGAAGGAGAGCATGGAAGAGAATGGATATACATGGAAAAGGTAGGGAGTGGTGGCAAGAAAACTATAGAGCAGTGGTATATTTTAACACAAAATGCAACTACATCAGCAACTACTGTGTCTGACCTAGATTTCCTTGACCTTGCAGATATAGGATTTTGAGAAAGGCCATGTGTTTCTCTAAAGTTGCATCTCGAATGAACTGATTAAGGTTATGAGAATTTCTTCATTTGGCTAAGAATAAATTCACATGTTTGCTTTAAATAGGTATAATATACATACCAAATATGAAATGGATTTGTTTTAGTCCATTGTTCTATGTATATATGCTAGTAGAAAGATGATATATCTCTTGGGAAGAGAACATAATGTACAGCATCTAATGTCAGAGAATCATATCTAAATTTTCGTACTTCCAAGTGTTTTTTGTTGTTGTTGTTAAGAAGAAAAAAAAATGCTTTGATCAATGTTGTCTACAATGCAGAAAAGGGCACTTAGTTGGGAAATATTGATATCACTTGAATAATGGGCTTTTAAACATTTAGCTCACTATTTATATATGATAGAACCTCATTTTGGATACCTGTGAGCAGAGTGCTTTTTTGAGTTAATGCAGCCAGATCTATAGACAGTTATGCTAGAGGAAGCTGTGCTTCTGGGATATGTGCTGTGAGAAATGTGCTTCCTGATATATTCATGAAAGGTTAAGCATCAAACAAGTGAGTAAATCCAAATTAAGGGGCATCCTTTGGCTAAATACCAAATTTTATCTTCCTAAAAATAAATTCTATTGATATAGCAGGTTGCATCAGGAGTTAATGAAGTGATGAATGACCATCATACTGCCATCCATAATTCATTTTGCCTTTTTCCCCAACAAAAACAAAGAGAATGGGGGTAACTTGTGAAGATGATAAATGAAGTGATTTACAACAATGCCTCAAGAATTAATTACTATATAACCTCCTTACTAGTTTTCTTCCCACTCCCACCCATTATATATTATTTTTTAGAAATGTAGAATTACCAAGACATGCTCTTTGCCAATGCACAGGACAAACAGATTTACCTTGATCCTCCTTATTCTTCACTTGAGGGGTGCTAGAATCTTCTCAGATCTTTAACAGTACGGCAGGCCTAGTGCACAACCCCTAGTTAGATCTAGGTATGATATATACATTTAGGTGGAATATATATAACTAAAGATACATGGGTTGGAAAGGAAGAAATAAAACTGTATCTGTTTGCAGATGACATTAGTGTCTATGTAGAAAATCTGAAGAATTGACAAAAAACTCCTGTAACCAATAAACAAATATGGCAACTTTGTAACATCAAGGTTAATATACAAAAGTCAGTTGCTTTTCTTTTCTTTTCTTTTCTTTTTTTGTCAGTTGCTTTTCTACATAATAGCACGAGTAAGTGGAATTTGAAATTAAAAACACAGTATCATTTACATTAACACCAAGAAAAATAAAAGTCTTACATATAAATCTGACAGATTATGTACAAGATCGGTGTGAGGAAAGCTATGAAACTGAAGTTTTAAGAGTGTGAAGAGTGTGAAGTATGAGTTCTATGTGAAGAACTTATTAACTGGAGAGATTTTTCCATGTTTATGGGTAGGAAGACTCAATATTATCAAGATAGTATTTATCCCCAACTTGATCTATCACTTTAACACAATCCCAGTTAAAATCCCAGCAAGTTATTTTAAGACTAGGGACAAACTGATTCTGAAGTTTAAATGGAGAGGCAAACGACCCAGAATAGCTAACTCAATGTTGAACTAGAAGAGCAAAGTTAGAAAACTAACACTACCCAACTTCAAGGTTTAGTACATAGCTACAGTAATCAAAACAGTGTGATTGGTGAAAGAATAAAAAATTAGATTGATGGAAGAGAACTGAGAGTCCAGAAGTGGACTCATACATATAACCAAATGATATTTGACAAAGGAGCAAAGATAATACAATGGGAAAAATACTTTTTTCAACAAATGTTGCAGGAACAACTGGCTATCCACATACAAAAGTTGAACTAGCCACAGACCCTACATCTTTCATGAAAATTAACTCAGAATGGATCATAGACCTAATGTAAAATACAGAACGACAAAAACTCTTAGAAGATAATGCAGGGGAAAAATCTAGGTAACCATTTGTATTTGGATATGGCAATGACTTTTTAAATACAACACCAAAGGCACAATCTGTGGGAGAAATAATTGAGAACCTGGACTTATTAAAATTAAAAACTTGTGCTCTGTGAAAGACACTGTCAAGAGAAAAGACAAGGCACAGACTGGGAGAAAAATATTTGCAAAAGTCATATCTGATAAAGGATTGTTACCTAAAACATACAAAGAACTCTTAAAACTCTACAGTAAGAAAACTAACAATTCAATTAAAAAGGGGTCAAAGGTCTTAACTGACATCTCACCAACGAAAATATACAGATGGCAAATAAGCATATGAAAAGATGTTCCATTTCTTATGTGCTCAGGGAAATTAAAACAATGAGATACTACTACAACTACATAATCATTAGAATGGCCAAAATCCAGAACACTGAGAAGACCAGTTCTGGTAAGGATGTGAAACAAGGGAAACTCTCATTTATTGCAAATGTGAATGCCAAAAAGTACGACCACTTTGGAAGACAGTTCGGCAGTTTTTCACAAAACTAAGTATACTCTTATGTGTTCCAGCAGTCATGTTCCGTGGTATTTGCCCAGGGGAATTGAAAATTTGTGTTCACCCAAAATTAAGAATGCAGATGTTTATAACATCTTTATTCATAATTGCCAAAACTTGGAAGCAACCAAGATACCCTTCAGTAGGTGAGCAGATAAATAAACCGTGGTATGCTCTGAAATGAGTTATCAAGCCATGAAAAGATAGGGAGGAAGCTTAAATGCAAATAAAAAGTGAAAGAAGCCAATCTGAAAAGGTTACGTGCTGTAAAATTTCAACTACATAACATTCTGGAAAAAGCAAAACGGAGATAGTAAAAAGATCAGAGGTTGCCATGAGTTAGAGGGAGGGAAGGATAAAGAGGCAGAGCACAGAGGATGTTTAGGCTAGTGAAACTATTCTGCATGATACTATAATGGTAGATACATGTCATTAGTCAAAACCCATAGAATGTACCACACCAAGAGTGAACCCAGAATGTAGATCATTCTGTTGAAGGCAAAAGTGATGTGGTCTAAATACACAGTCTCTGTTGGCAATCTGAACTCTGAAATTTTTGGGATTCCTAAAGGAGTAACTTGATAGATCATTCTCCAAGCCAATATCCCTAAAAGCAATTTCTTCTGCCAGGCTTTGATAGGCACAGGGTAAAACAGTCAAGGTATTTTCTCTAGCAAGAGCTTGGAGTAATGGTACCTTCATTGCTGATCTGCAACAGATCCTTTGGATAGCACATAAACAAGTAGTAAAGTTAATCTTGTATTATGAAAATTAGAAGTCTAACAGGTTCTATTCTTGCCTTGTACGTGTTCACCAGAGACCATAGCACTGCATTCTTTTCACACAGCAAGGATTATTAAAGCAGAAGAATGTTAATGTGTTTTATGAAGTGGCCCTGGGCATCAGTCTAGCCATAGAATAGCTTCAGTAATTCCCATAAAAGAGTTCTACATAACAGGGCGCCTGGGTGGCTCAATGGGTTAAAGCCTCTGCTTTCGGCTCAGGTCATGATCTCAGGGTCTTGGGATCGAGCCCCACATCGGGCTCTCTGCTCCGCGGAGAGCCTGCTTCCTCCTCTCTCCCTGCCTGCCTCTCTTGCCTACTTGTAATCTCTGTCTGTCAAATAAATAAATAAAATCTTAAAAAAAAAAAAAAAAAAAGAAAGAGTTCTACATAACATAGGCCCCTGCTATGCTACCAGACAATAATTGTAGACAGTAAGGCTACATCACTAAATAAATTAACCTGCTTCACAGTTTTATTTATTTATCTCCAGTACATTAAAGATTAACTGCTAACATTATGTTTGTTAGGTAATACTTGTTATAGCCCTTCTTGATAATAAGTGCATATTAAATTTATTTCTCTTTCTTTTAATAGCATTTCTGTTTAATCTCTACCTTACCATATTCATGCTATGCAGTATGGCAAATCCTCAATTCAACTAAATTTCATTAATAGACAATTAACCAGCATTTCTGGTTAATCTGTACCTTACCGTATTCATACTATGCAGTATGGCAAATCCTCAGTTCAACTAAATTTCATCAATAGACAATGGTTCTCCATGCAGTTGTTCAGAACACAACCTCCTGATGACGTACAAAGTTAAGAAAAACTCTGTGGAATGACCTTCAAAACTCGATTTGGTCTCAAACTACTTTTGCAAATTTTTGCCCATGTTTTTTTCCCTCCTTCTTATCCTTCTGGCAACCAAATTGGACCCAACCCTGTTTCTGAACAGAATTTTTCACATTGGTCGTTGGCTTTTCTCCTTTTGCCCATGCTCCTTTTGTTACATTTGCATGTCGGACGTATGTATCCTTTAAATTAATTATTAGTTCTTAAAACATTTACCCTGTGCCTATCATTCTGAAAATGGGAAATCTCTTTTATATTATTAAATGCCTTGTACCTATCCCTATAAAATTAACATTTTGATTTATTCTTAATATTTATATACTTCCAGTGATACTATAAGCTCTATTAGAATAGGAATTATATTTTGCTTGCCTTTCCACTAGTGATATTTTATACAAAGTAAAATCTTAATATATATTAGAAGTGAAATGAATAAAATTTGACATATTTCCCTGATTTGGCTTCCACTTGTATGTAACTTTTTCTGTTGCCTTGAGGAATAGTACTTACATTGTACAACTTAAAAATAAATACAGAATTTGGCATTTCCCTCTCCTTTCTCTCTTCCAGTGATGAATATTCGAAGGTGTTAATCCTTGTGAAGCTAAAACTGTGATGGTGTCCTTGGAAGTAGAAGTCATTTGAAAGATGTTCCAGGGGGTGCCTGGGTGGCGCAGCGGGTTAAGCCTTTGCCTTGGGCTCAGGTCATGATCTCAGTGTCCTGGGATTGAGCCCTGCATCAGGCTCTCTGCTTGTTTTTCTGCCTACTTGTGATCTCTCTCTGTCAAATAAATAAATAAAATCTTAAAAAAAATATTCCAAACATATGACTGTCTTTCTTTACCATTAGAAATAGATTTGAGGTTCAGAAGGGTATTATCTCCATTTAAAAAAGTGATATATTTGGAACCAAGTATTTAAGTTAGAATAGTCTAGTGTAAAAACAATTACTTTTTCTTTCCCTGTAGCATTCTCATTTCATTACATGAATTTGTCCAAATACATGTAATCTTTCCCTCTTAGAGCAATAGATTGAATTTGTCTAAATGTTTCTAAGTAAGAGTTCCATGTGTTTGGTCTTATTGTGGCAGAAGTAGATAACTACTAATTACAGATGTTGCTATTGTTATATTCAAAAAAAAAAAAAAAAAGAGAGAGAGAGAGAGAGAGAAAGAAAGAAAAAGAACCCCTCTGTTTTAAAATTTGCTTGGACTGAGTGCATGGACTCCATTTCCTGAAGTGTAGAGTGATACAGCCTGCTACATAAATAATGAAAGTTACTGTAAAACCTGTGTCCCGCTAACACTCCCTTGATATTAAACAAGGGCAGTTCTGTCTTTTAAAATACTAACCCGTTTATTCTTATAACATTCAATCTCTTCTAGGAATTTCAACTGCTTTTGAATTTATAGATTGTTTCGGATTATTCACAGTAAGTGGCCTGTTTCTCCTGGAGTTTCTTTGAATTGAGAAGCCCCCCCGGGGAGGCCAGAAGAGAAGAGAAAGGAAACAAGCCTGACTCACTGTAGTCTAGTTAGTTTACAGTTTAAAGTGAGTAATTGAGCCGTGTGACCAGCAGCGTGACCTTCAACTAGTAAGTGCTCCTTATGGACTTACAGTTAGGAGCCTTTTAATTTGTGCTCTAATCTTATCCAATATAAGGCTTAATTAATCCCTCTGTCTTTTTGCAGCCTAACTTAGAATAATCATACTAACAAACTCTGGAGATGCTACGTCAATTTAATTAATCCATGCTCTACTGAATTTCAGCATTCAAGCATATTAATGTTAACTGATTGATCCTGCGGTGTTTTTTGTTGTTGGTGGTGTTGTTTGGTGGTGATTTTATATGCACACACACACAAACACATACATCTGATTACATTATTTTCACTGAATCACAAAATTTCACTCTGACATGGTTTTATTCTCTATTTTTAAAAGACAAAGTGCTGAAAAGTTTAGAATAATGTTTTTTTTCCCTTTGCTCACAATAAAACTAATGTGAAAGAAGAAATACAATTTTGCCTTAGATAATTATATTAACTAATGGCCAGTTAGTATAAAAATATTAAGTCCCAGGCATTCAAATGGCAAGATTTTCGTCTTCACTTAGCTATAGAGGCTTGTGCTCAGGTTCGCTGGAAGGAAATTGATTATAATGTCATGTTGTAGAAGTGTCTACTAATTTTACATAGAATTACCTGTGTATAAGTAATTCTGCTGTAGAGACAGAAAAATATGGTTGACGTATTTTTTGGTTATGGTTTTTGGGAACCATTTGGGAACCCATTTTTGGAAAAATATGTTTGACAATGTATGAGTATCAAAGCTTTAGAATTATTTATTCTTCATTTTCTCCAGGTTAAGTAACAGTCTGTGTTTATGATCTGTGTACCTCAGGGGAGATTAGTAATATTTATTGAATACCTTCAAAGTGCTTGGAAATGATGGTCAGAGAAGAACATAAGAGAACATGATCCCTGTGTCCCAATGTCTGTATTAAAAGGAAACAAGATCTTTTGAGGCTGCTCCAGGTATGTTCACTTAATATAATTTTGTTTCTATAAATAGATATATGTAGATTTATAATTCTGCAGATTGAATCAGGGTGGTTTTTTTTTTTTATTTGTTAAATGTAATCTTCAAACCTGCTTTACAGTAGTATTCTTTCTGTCCTAGCAAATAACCTTAAGATTCGAGAATCCAGTGATGGAAAGTCTTTTCAAGGTACACAGAACACTTGTATCTATCACAGTTCTCCTGGTTCTGAGAGGTGTGGTAGATATGAAAAGAAATAATGAGATTGTCCTAATTTGCTTCAGAAAACAATCTTGAACCAAGCAAGCCACCCACCTCACATTTCTGAAAGTCAGCAATTGTTTTGGTGTGGCTAGACATGGAGGCCCTCCTTGGGTAAGTGGTTGATAAGCACCTGTCAGGTGGATGAGTTGCTTCCTATTGGCTTTTATGTGGTGGCTTCCTCTCTCACTACAATCCACTGTGGTGATGACCATGGCTGTCTCCACTTCTCCACAAGAAACTGCTTGAGCAATAACAACCAAAGTTGGGAGAGGAGTAAAGTTAGAACCACTTTCTCCAAAAGTTGGCCAACTATGGGACATCCGCTATGGTTTCATGGACTCCTCCTCAAGTCAAAATGCATCATATAAAACTAATGTATTTTAAGAGCTCAGGGATGTATGCTTGGGTGTAGATTCCCTTCTCACCCTCTGGGGATGGAGCTGCTCTGTCTCCCTACTTGTGATAAGAGAGATTTAGCTGTATATTGGCAAAACCGCCAAGTCTCTATAAGGAGTACTCCCACTTCTTCTCGTTTGAACCTTCACTGATAGGCTATAGATGTTGAACAAGACGAAGGGGACAAGGCTGAGTGGGATCCCCAAAGATTTAGCTTTCATAAATGAAACTTAAGTCAATGCATCTCTAAGAGTATCTTCTATTTGAGGTAATAGCATTTTCCCTGAATGGAAGAAGAAGGACATATTTTAAACCTTCTTTGGGCTCTAGTCAACTTTAACTAAAAAGACATTTATCCTATAATTTTTTTTCAACTAGGGTCTTCTTGTATTTTCACTAAATGGAATTGGCTGTGGGTACTTCCCTAAGCTCTGTAACAAGCAGGTATTGGGAAACAAACACTTAGGTGTAGAGTGAAGTTTTATGATCAGGATAAACTTTTTGAAGGGGAATAATCACATGAAGAAACCACCTAGGGGCAGACTTCAGGAATCTAGGTATGAGGTGTCTGGGGACCTGGAAGTAGCATCATCAGAAGAGGCTGGTCTAAGCAGCACATGAAGCAAGTAACAGAATCAGCAGAGGGCAGTGCTGTGATGAGAGGACCGAAGATTCAAAATGGACTCCAAACCACACACAAAAGTTAATTCAAAGTGGATCATAAACATAGGGGCAAAACCTAAAACTACAAACATAGGGGAGAGTTTTTCAGATCTTAAGTTGGCAAGATGTCTTAGGCGTGACACAGTAATCACTGTGTCCATAATCCATAAAGGAAAATTTGATAAATTGGATTTCATCAATTAAAATCTTTGTTCTTTTAAAGATATTGTTAAATAACTGAAAGGTTAAGTTCCAGAATGGGAGAAATTTTTAAAAAATTATATGTCTGTTGAAGAAACTAATGTGCAGAGTACACGAAGAATTCTTTCTTTTTAAATTGAAGTATAGTTGACACACAGTGTTACATTAGTTTCGGGTGTACAACATAGCAGTTTGACAAGTCTGTACATTACGCTGTGCTCACCACAACATAGCTACCATCTGTCACCTACAATGATATTATAATTTCAATCTTAATAAGAAGACAAACAACCTATTTTTTTAAAATAAAGAATAGATTTGCATAAACATTCCCCCTAAGGAAAATATGCTGATGAAAAAGAAGCACATGAAAGACACTCAATGTTATTATTTATTAGGGAAGTTAAAACCACACTGAGATACCACTGCATATCAATTAAAATGACTCCACTGACAATGACTGACCATATTAAGTGTTGGCAGAAATGCAGAGCAACTGGAACTTTCACACATAGTTGGTGGGAAGGTAAAATGGTACATTCAAAAGGCAGTTGCTCATAAAGTTAAGTATACACTTAATGTACAAACCGTTAATCCCACATCTAAGTCTTTCCTGAAGAGAATTGGAAACATATGATTGCACAAAAGCTTGAATATGAAAATTTATAACAGCTTTATTCATAGTGACCAGAAACTGGAAACAACCAGGTTCATCAGCTGGTGAATAGATAAACAAATTATGGTATATTTATACAATGGGATGGTATTTAGTAATAAAAAGGAACAAACTACAGATGTATAAAACATGGGTGAAAAAAGCCAGACATATAAAACTATATGCTGTAAGATACCATTTCTCTGAAGTTACAGAAAAGGCAAAACTATAGTGAAAGAAAAAGAAAAGGTACCACCATGAGTCAGGCCATTAGTGCAAGGGGCATTAGGGGAAGTTGAGAAGTAATGAAAATGTTCTATATCTCAGTTATAGTGGTGGTTATATGACTGTATTAATTGGTCAAAACTTTCCAAAGTATACACTTAAAATTCATTAACTTTACAGCATAGGAAATTATATTTAAATAAATCTGATTTTAAAAACTAACTTATAGTTACTGAATTTGAAAACAAACAAGTAAAGAAAAGAATTACAAAGACCAGTAAAGACATCATCATGCTTTAACTTGAGGGAGTTCACCTACTGGAGGAAAAATATCATTTTCTCAACTAACTAAAAGGACGATTTTGGACAAATAGCATAACCCCTAGTTGTCCCCAGACATAAAGTAAGGAGAATAAACACGGTGACCTTTCTTTATAGCTCTGAAATTGACAAAAGGTTTAGGTGGGGGTTTTTTGTTTTTGTTTTTTTGTCAAGGATAACCAGTTTTGAAGAACGTTTAATCAAGAATTTTGGTTCCATTTTATCAGGCTATATTAATGAAATTGAAAAAGGAAACTCTGATTTATGTAGTTTGACAGTATTTCAAAACAAGTTGAAATGGAAAGTTTGAATAAGCAAATACAGGAAAGAAAGTGGCTCCCTAAATAAAGTTTTCATATAAAAAATTCCTCTGATGTACCTCTATTTGCACAAGACTGTTTTAACAGTTCTAAGGATTAGTCACTGTCAACACAGACCAGTAGAGTTTAGGGTATCAAAAACACATGGAGTTATTAAGTGGTAGACTTGAAAATATCCATTGGTGCTTGTCATTAAGGAAAAAAAGAAACAATAGATGAAGTGTTAAAATGGTGGAAATATAACAGGGAAACCTTGTGTTTTAAGAACCACAATACTGAAATAACTTCAAGGGATTGGCTTACACTCAAACAGGAAATTGACCAAATCAACATTTGGCTTGAGATAATGAAGTGATAAAAGGAGCAGAGGGGAGAGCACAACTGTGCAGGAGAAGGAGGCAGTGGAAGTTCTATGTTAAGCTACAAGGCTGTTTCTGAAAGTGTTTTTAATTAAACCTCTCCATTCACTGTTCTTGAAACCTAAATACAATACTGAAACCTAAATACAATTCCTTTGGGAACAGGTATAATGAAAAAAATAATAATAAAATAAAAAAGGAAAGAAAGGAAGGAAGGAATGGAGGGAAGGAAGGTGGGAGGGTAACAAATTGGATCAGCAAAAGCATGTCCATCTTTTCTAGAACAAATTCTACACTGTTTTTCCTTATTGATGGTCCTATTTCAGATAGTAACAAAGCAATTAAGAAAACAAACCTATTGTGGAAGCAGAGGTGGAAGGGAAAGTTTGCAATAAAACAGCTAAAAATGAATGCTGGCTGTGTCCTAATCCCTGCCTCCCCAATCTCTCTGACTAGGATTGAAGCTTAGTTCAGATACAGAACCTGGTAATAGGAACTTGATATTAGGAGGCAAAGCCTGGTAGCAAGACCCAGAACCAAACCATATGAAGCAGTTAGCCAATGAAGTCAACCAACAAAAGTTGAAAAAGTAGACGAGGAGTTAAATCAATGGAGGCTTAGAGCCCAATATAGATTAAATAGGTAAGCACAGTCAGCCTAGGAATGAACCAATAAGGCTTTCAAAAGTTAAAAGAAGCACATGAAAGTGTTCTCTTTTTCTCTCTTCTCATCCCTCTCTCTTCCCATAATTATTTATTTCCTTATCCTATATGAAACAGAATTGACACAAATACAAAACAGCAGGGCTCTAAATGGCATAGGGCATTTTAGTTTGTACATTGGGAAGTCTTTGAGGTAATAAATAATAAGAGGTAACATTTACAGAATACTTTCTACATGTCTGGCATTGTCGTAGCACTTTACAAAACAAAACAAAGCAAAAAAAAACCTTTGTAAGATGAGTGCTGTTATCATTCCTGTTTTATAACGACATAGTCTAAGTGACTTACCAGATGTCATAGAACTCAAGAGGAGAGTGGCAGAGTAAGAATTAAAACCCAAGGAATCTGGTTCCAACTATTATTAACAACCACAGGCCAATGGAATAGCCCGAGAGGGATCCAGAGCTATCATGAAAACCACCTCCTAGAATGGAGATGATCCCTGAAAGAACAGACCCAAATACAGGTGTAAGGAGGAAGTTCAGTCTCGTGGGTAGAGCATGGTGTCCAGAGGGGGTGGTGATATTTAACAGGTGGTGGTACAGTCCAGCAGTCAGACCCAAAGACGTTAGGTGTGGGTTGGGGGTGTTCCAACAGATCGAGCAAGAGCATTGGGAGGAAATTCAGATAAGCATTTGTCTGTAGGGCCCCTGGCAGCCTTTTCAGGATGGCCTCCATTCTAGAAGTAAAAAATACTAGAAATGGCGCCAAGATAGAACTCAAACAAAGAAAACAAGAATGGAACCCAGTTAACCTTATTGATGAGATTGAAGCCATCACCATGTTGGCGCCAAGGCTCAACCTCCCCTGGACTCCTCATAGCCCATGACTGAGCATAGTAGTGATACCAAGGCAGACTGTGTCCTGGGGGATATAGGAGTCTTTGACAGGCTGCTTTGGTTTGAAAAAACCTTGCCTAACTTTCTGTAGATAGCATAGTAAGCTTCTACACAACACTTTTTCTTTCTCCACTCTCAGTTGTGATCTGACAAGAGCCCCTGCCCCCACTGCTTTCATCCTCATTTCTTTTTATAGATGTTTCCCCTAATAAAATCCTTGCACCTTAATGCCATCTGGGCTTCTGCCTCTTGTAAGACCCAGACAAACAAAAACATCTTATATTTGTATCATACTATACAATTTACAAAGCACTTTTACATATTTTGCTCATTTGACCTGTCAAGAGTTTTGCAAGGTAGGCAGGGTAGGTACAATTATACCCATTTTTCATGTTTGGAAATTGAGGCTCAGAGGGCTCCAGTGCTGTTGATTGGTGTGCAGCCTATAAAAATGTCTCTTGACAATCCCTGCCTCCTGGTTCCCCTCCCCTTGTGAGTAAACTGGATGAACAGAATACGACACAACTAATGGATTGTCACTTTGCGCATTAGATTATAAAAGACCACAGCTTCCATCTTGAGTGCTCTGTCTTGCTTTCTTTTTAATCATTTGCCCTGACGGAAAATAGCTGCCATGTAGTTAAAGCAACCCCATGGGGATATTTATGTGGCAGGGGACCTAGGCCTGCCAACAACCATATGAATTTGGAAGTAGATCCTCCCTCTTTACCCCCAGTCAAGCCTGTGGCTGGGACCACAGCTCAGACCAACAGCTTGACTGCAGCCTCATGACAGACCTTGAGCCAGAGAGACCACCTAAGGCACACTTGGATTCTTGATCCACAGAAACTGTGACATAATAAATGTTTATTATTTTAAGCTTCTAAGTTTGGGGATAATTTTTAAGTGGCAGAAGAAAACTAATATAATATCCAAAGTTCAAAGTGAGTAAGCAGCAGAACACACCATTGAAACTTACCCCAAAACTTTGTCTAGCTGTGTCGTACTCTTATCTCTACCCTACTTTGTGGTACTACCATTCTCTTTCCTTTCTTCCTTTCTCTCTTCCTCTCTTCCTCCCTTCCTCCTTCCCTCCCTTCCTTCCTTCCTTTAAGGATTTTATTTATTGATTTGACAGACAGAGATCACAAGTAGGCAGAGAGGCAGGCAGAGAGAGAGGGGGAAGCAGGCTCCCTGTCAGCAGAGAGCCCCATGAGGGGCTTGATCCCAGGACCCTGGGATCATGACCCGAGCTGAAGGCAGAGGCTTAACCCACTGAGCCACCCAGGTTCCCCTTCATTCTTTCAACAAACAAACTTGAATCACTAGTGTTTTTGTTTGTTTATCTTGTATTGTTTTGTTTTATGGTATGGTCTATTAAGCATTTTTGCTATGATAACAAACATCCCCCAAATTTCAGTGGCCTTCAACATCGAACATTTATTCTTGGTTCATGGGTCTGTCAGTTGGCTGTGGCTCTGCTAGATAGACCCTTCCCAGGTCTGTTCAGGTCTGTTCTATATATCCTCACATCCCAGTAAAGAACCAAAGGTACAGGGGCTGTCTTTGTCTAGAAATGCTGTTTTCATGGCAGAGACAGGAATACAAGAGGCCAAATTAAATAATCTAAATAGGTTTATAGTTTCTGCTCAGAAGTATCATACATCATGTCCATTCACATTCCATTGGCCAAAGCCAATCATTTAACCAGACCAACAGTGTGACAGAATAGTACATGCTGCCTGGAAGGGCATGAGAAGTTACAAGGCAAAGAACACCGATTTACATTACATGGGAGTTATAGGTGGGAAGAATAATACAATCTCCTACCTATGACAATGAATGGTTATGAATTTAGGTTGTATCAATGGATGAAAAATTATTACCTAGAAATTTTTAAAATTAAAGCTTTAAGTGTAATAAATTAGTCCCTTAGAGTACATAATGAAAATACCAACACTCACTGAAACCATTGAACAGAAGGATAGAAAGCACTAGATTGTCATTTGAAAAAGGAATTGGCAAAGGAGCCACATTCAAAGTGACTATGGTTCAGTCATGATATCTTTTCAGTTATAACATTTAGAGATGGAAAATTGAGTTCTTTTCAATACTACTCTCACTTAAGAGGTGTTTTCTACTCTGTTTTTTAAATGGGCATGAAGTCCCATGGCAGAAACATGTGAGACCCCTTGCTTGATCCATGAAATGTTTACCACACCCTATCAACCCTGAATTGGCCAGGAACATTATTAGAATTTCTGAAAAGTTGTTAGCACTATCCCTTGAAGGAAAAAAGAAAAAGAAAAAAAAAAGTGATGCAAATCTTCTTCTTCTTTTTTTTTTAACAACCAAACGTTCCGGTAATGATTTTCCACTCTTTGCCTATCTTAATGCTTTAAATAGATTCTAGGTTAAAAATACCTGCTAAAATAAAATAAGAAATAGGCAGCCAGCAAATTAGGAAGTAGGCAAAGCTAATTAAAATAATTCTAAAGATTACTGAAGGCACAGTCCTACTAGACTTTTTTTTACAAGAAATGTCAATGTTTCAACCTTTTCTAGAGAGTGTTTTCACAACTGATTTTGAGATTAACTTCAAGGTCACCATCACACATTCGAACAACAATATCACAGCAATGATACGTGTTAATGTCTAGCTGTCCTGTTTATGCTCTGGATAAAAAGTGACCTAATAAGTACAGTGGCCTGAGAGGGACAAAGTGGGACAAAGTAAGGGTTTGAGGAACAAGTGCAAAAATATTCTGCTACAGGGGCACCTGGGTGGTTCAGTGGGTTAAAGCCTCTGCCTTCAGCTCCGGTCATGATCCCATGGTTCTGGGATTGAGCCCCGTGTCAGGCTCTCTGCTCGGTGGGGAGTCTGCTTCCTCCTCTCTCTCTGCCTGCCTCTCTGCCTACTTGTGATCTCTGTCTGTCAAATAAATAAATAAAATCTTTAAAAAATATATATTCTGCTACAAAGGGATAGCACTAGGAAGAAGGCATACACAGGGTGAGTTCTCTCTGCTTGCACCTTAGGCTGAGAGAGATGAACATTTCCAGGTTTGCATGAGCTTAATTTCCAACTTCAAAGTCAAAGTTTAAACCATCATTTTTCTTAGACCACCATTAATTAACTAGTTAATTAATTAATTAGTTAATTAGTTAATTAACTAGTTAATTAATGGTAAGAAGAATTGGGGAGTTCAGTTCTGTTAGCTCCTTACAGCCTCCAGTGCTTTCAGAGTTAGTTCATCTGGGTGGAAAAATACTTCTGTGCAATCTACCTGTTTATGCCCAAAGGTATAAAATTGCAGTATGGTTTTTAAGTCAATTTAGCAATGTCCTAAAACAGTACATGAAAATATTATTCCTTGAATGATGATTAATGTGGGTTGGTCATTTTTTTTTTAATCTCTTCTCTGGGTCCTTCTCCAAGTTACTGAATTCCCTAATTTTCTTTGTATTTTTATTTTCTCCCATGATTTTTACTTTTTTACATTCCTTCTCTCTCTTTCTCTAAATACACACACATACACAAACACACACACACTCTATGTTTCTCACACTTAACTAGCCATAAAAACTGAAAAACATTTTTATTTGTTTTACTTATCAGTAAATTAGGCTCTTTTTTAAAAATATAGGTTTGTAATGCAGGTAACTGAATTTTCTCTTTAAATATGTACTTTTTCTTATTTGTATACCTTATTTTTAATGTTATAAAGGGCCCAACATAAAAAAATGCCTCCTACTTTTGTGTAACACAGTGACAATTGAGCATTGGAATGTTGACACTAAGGACCTCTCATAGATGTCACTACAAGCAGTACTTTAACACTGAACTTTTTTTAGATGAGCCCCATGTTAAATGAAATTAAATATGTTCTACTGAACATTCAAGTCCATAAAAAGCCACATAGCTTGCTACGCTTAAAAAAAAATAACACTTGAGGGGTGCCTGGGTAGCTCAGTTGATTAAGTATCTGACTCCATTTCCGCTCAGGTCATGATCTCAGGGTTGTGGATCAAGCCCCATGTAGGGCTTTGCACTCAGCATAGGGTCTTGCTTGTCCCTCTCCCTACGCCCCTCTCCCACAGCTCTCTCTCACTCTTTCTCAAATAAATAAATACATAAAATCATTTTTTTTAATTAATGTTTGAATAACAATTTAGAACCATTTTTAAATAGGTAAGTCCATATGGTGTTTTTGGAATCTTTAATGCATGTATCTGTATTACAGATACACAAACTCTAGGGGTTGGGGACACAAACTCTAGGCCTTAATGTTTTTGTAAAACAAGATCACTAACTTTAATGTGCTTCAAGTTCTATTAGTTTATTTTATTTACATAGTTTCTGCAATTCATCAAACCATCTTTAGCAAGTCACATGAACTTCAATTACTTCTGGAAGCTTTGTCATAGGAAGAATTATAAGAAAACCTCAGATCTGAAAACTGCGTAGATTAAGTAAAATGGTATACATTTTTTTTTTAAGATTTTATTTATTTATTTGACACAGAGAGATCACAAGTAGGCAGAGAGGCAGGCAGAGAGAGAAGGGGAAGCAGGCTCCCTCCTGAGCAGAGAGCCCGTGATGCAGGGCTCAATCCCAGGACCCTGAGATCACGACCTGAGCCGAAGGCAGGCCCCAACACATTGAGCCACCCAGGCGCCCCAAAATGGTATACATTTTTAAAAGGTAAAATATACTGAGAAATTGTATTCTGTTATTTATGGTTATGATTTCATTAATTAATATCTTGTTATACTTGAAGATACAAAAATTGTAATTCACCCAGTTCTATTAAACACATTTAAAATACAAATAAATATAAAGAATGAAGTTCTATATACTTTGTGAGTTATAAGACCCACATGTTACCATGTTTACCATTCATACTTGTGTACTTTTTTTTTTTTAACAGAAAATCTAACTCATCCATGTTTGGATACTAATATTACATACGTAGATTTTTATAAATACATGAACTTATTTTAAACAATAAGTAATAACAACTAGACACTCCCCCAGAAATGCCATTAAAATCTGACATAACAGGAAAATTTCACTCACATTCTACAGTGAATCAGAACACTTAGAGCTCTTTCCATTCTCTTGACAGTGTTTCCTGTTGTTGGCCAGATGCGTAGCCACAAGCAGAAGTTACCAAAAACTCTGAGAAAAGTCATTGTTGAAAAGAGCTGGTAAGTAAGTCATTCTCCTGCAATGTCTAGACACAAATTCAAAATTAGAGGGATTCCGAGACATGGAATCTCAGGCTATCCATTAGAACTATGTTTCCAAATATTTATTATGCATCTATTCACTGCTGATTACAAGAAACATTACTTCAATGTTCAAATGAAAGCAATAAAAATCAGTGACCATGAACATCATAATTTATTTCTATGTACAGTGCCACCAGCAGCCTTTGAAATTTGGTTCCAGTTTTAGTCAAGGCCCTGTCCTCAATGCTTGACTGAAGCAACTGAAGTCCAAATTAAATCATATTGATGGTCCCTATGCAACTTGGCAACTCTAACAGAGCCTCCTGGCATGCTGTGTAGACATGAGACAAAACCAACATTAACTTTCAACTTGACGTTTGGGTTGCCTATTATAAGAAGGGCGATAGAGAGTAAAGCTATATTTTAGGCCTAGATAGTGATACTGAATTAATACTACCCACTGTACAGAATTTTCTTTTCTTGTAATATAATTTCTTTTCACCAATAGCTGTTAAATAATGGGTGACAACCAAAATGAGGGCTACTGTCAAAAGGAGCCAATCTTATTGGTGGATGATTGTCTTTATCATATGACTTAAAGTTGTAAGCGAAGTCCCTTGCTCTCAAAATTCAGTCTCGACTGTTGTCTGAAATCTATCAGTAATAATTCCTTCCATTGGAGTACAGAATACTTTTTCATGTGACTATTTTTCAGTGGAGATAATTTGGGGAGTGATGGCCAAATTAAATGCCCCAGATCTTGGAAAGAATGAACTTATCAGGTATTGTATTCATTCATCAGTATTTTTCATGCTTTCACTTATCTCATTGATTCCTACAACTGAAATTTAGGGAGTACCTTCTGCATGCCAAGCACTGTTCTAGGTGATGGAAATCTTGAGTTGCCCTTGAGTAGCTCAGCCCCAGTTGGCAGCAGAACACCGAGCTGGTGAGAGGACCCAGAGGCAGGAAAGAGGCACAGAAAAAGGAAAAGAGATTCGCCAAATCTGACTCTGCTACTTCACGGTTTTGCCTAAAGCTGGCGCTGGTAGTGCCCACAGGTGTCCAACCCCAACCACAACTGATGAAGTGTGCAAAAGCTGCCTTGAAAAAGGGAAGTTGACTTCAGAAATACAGGATTCCCTAGAGTCCATGATTTCATTGGTTAAGAATACGTTTTCCTTAGCATTTAAAAAATGTTATACGCTGAATGCTTTAGTGGCAGGATCCAATTACTCTCCCAAAGAAACTGCTTAACATATTAAGATGCATATGTTCTGCAGATCTAAAATTGAAGACTTCAGCTTCCTGACCAAGCCAACTCCCCTATTTTTGTAAATGGTAATAGACATAAGAAACCACAAAATCACCTTTGACTATACATTCCAATCTTCCTTCTCAACTCCCATTTTGTATTTTTGGCCATATTCTTTTCATTCTTTGACAATCCCTTCCTTTTTCCTTGTGTTCCACCTCAATCTCAGCTAATGTGTCAACAACTGAATGGATCTCTCTGTCTTCAGCCTTTCCTTCCCTTGTATCTATACTGAAAACTGTCATTATGACATTATTTTGATCATATCGTTCCTGCCTTTGATGCAGTGTAAAGAGTTCTAAAATTTAGCTTCAGGCCCTTGTTGTACCTCAATTACAATTTGTGCTACAGCAGACCTTTAACCCTGCTAAGCTTCAGATTAAATCTAAACTCTTTAATTTCATATTAAATTTGTCCTCAAACATCCTACATGTAACCACACATCTTAAGGCTTCTATTTCAGTAGAAAGGTTTACTCACCATTCCTTAACCCTCTTCATTTTTCTACTTCCATATATTTACTCATAATGGTTTACCCACACACAGAGAGGCAGAGAGAGAGAGAGATTGAGAAAGAGAGAGAACTATAGATTTGAGCTTTGTGCTGCTTCTGACCATTCTTGGAACTTATAAGAGTATGATTTTCAACTGTAAAATGAAGTTGTATAATATACAAACTCCCAATCTTATAGAGTTCTCATGAGAATCAAGAGAACTAATATTGATTTTTATTTATTTATTTCTTTATGATTTATTTTTTATTTTTTTATAAACATATAATGTGTTATTAGCCCCAGGGGTACAGGTCTGTGAATCACCAGGTTTACACACTTCACAGCACTCACCATAGCACATGCCCTCCCCAATGTCCATAACCCCACCATCCTCTCCCTCCCTCCCTCCCCCCAGCAACCTTCAGTTTGTTTTGTGAGATTAAGAGTCTCTTGTGGTTTATCTCCCTCCCGATTCCATCTTGTTTCATTTATTCTTTTCCTACCCCCAAGCCTCCCACGTTGCATCTCCATGTCCTCATATCAGGGAGATCATATGATAATTGTCTTTCTCCAATTGACTTATTTCGCTAAGCATAATACCTTCTAGTTCCATCCATGTCATCGCAAATGGCAGGATTTCATTTCTTTTGATGGCTGCATAGTATTCCATTGTGTATATATACCACCTCTTCTTTATCCATTCATCTGTTGATGGACATCTAGGTTCTTTCCATAGATTGGCTATTGTGGACATTGCTGCTATAAACATTCGGGTGCATGTGCCCCTTCGGACCACTACGTTTGTATCTTTACGGTAAATACCCAGTAGTGCAATTGCTGGGTCATAGGGTAGCTCTATTTTCAACTTTTTGAGGAACCTCCATGCTGTTTTCCAGAGTGGTTGCACCAGCTTGCATTCCCACCAACACTGTAGGAGGGGGAACTAATATTTATTGACTCCTTGTTATGTACCAAACACTTTACTAGTTTTTTTTTTTTTTCTTAAACATTTTATGTATTTGAGAGAGAGAGTGTGCAAGAGAGAGCACAGCAGGGGGAGCAGCAGAGGTTGAGGGAGAAGAAGGCTCTCCACTGAGCAGGGATTCCTATGCGGGCTCAATCCCAGGGCCCTGAGATCATGACCCCAGCCAAAGGCAGAGGCTTAACACACTGAGCCACCCAGGCGCCCCTGCTAGTTTTAATAAGGTAATGTTGTTATCTTTTTTTTTTTTAGATTTATTTATTTATTTTGGAGAGAGAGAACATTGGTGGGGAGAGGCAGAGGGAGAGGGAGACAAGCAGACTCCCTGTTGAACGCAGAGCTGGAAGCAGGCCTGTATCCCAGGACCTGGAGATTATGACCCGAGCCAAAACCAAGAGGTGGACACTCAACTGACTGAGCCACACAGGCACCCCAAGGTAACAGGTTATATACTAAAATTTTCCAAGAATTATGTGATATAGGTAGGTCTTATTTTTACTTTGTGGATAAGGAAAATGAAGCAATAATTTGTATATAAATACTTGGAAAGCTGAGAAACAACTATAAAAAATGTGGGTTTTTAAAAAAAATCTACTTGTGACCTGCTATTAAATCTTCTATTTTATGCAATTTTAATATTTCCTCCAACTACATTTTAAGTTATTTAAAAGCAAAAATGACTTTTTGTATTTCTTTATAATCTCTCATGATAGTTGCTAGAGTTAGTAATTGCTTTGTAAATATTTTCAGATTTATTTTGATATATAGCTTATGGTGATAGTTGATGGAGGATTTTACCTTTCCATCCAAGGAGCTTATAGTCTTCTTTTCTTTATTTTTGCCTATTTGGCAGCCACATCCATGATAATAAAGGGTCTATGGAGGGGTTACCAAGGATAAAAGGTAAACCTCACTTATGTGGGCTGCCTCAGGGTGAATATATATAAGTAGAAATAAAATTTGTCTTGTTTGCAAATATTTCAAAATACATTTAAGGAAGCAATCAAGTATGACCTAGTAAAGGGGACAATATTAAGAGTAATTCAAAGCCATTTGCTACATGTTTTTAAAAGATCTATTAGGGATATGGCAACTGAGGATAACCTCGCTTTACTAGTGATAAATGTAATGAACAATAAATTCAGAGACACTGGCTTTGAAACTTGGCTTTGATGATTTAAATAGAGAAAGTAAAACTAGTTTATACTCGAGCAGGTATATGTTTATTCTGTTTACCTGATGTTAAAATCAACTATCAAAGCAGATTGAATGACCTTAAGTCTCCATATTTGAGCAGAACTTAATGGACCATTTGCTAATACCTGAATTCTAGAAAATAGACCAGCCCCAAATCTGTGTGTGTCTGGTATATATATCATATATTATGCTACTCAACTTTAAAGACAAATGAGTCTTTTAGTGGAAAATTTTAAATGTGGTTTGCTGGAGCATGTGGCTCTTGATCTCAGGGTCGTGAGTTCAAGCCCCATGTTGGGCGGAGAGCTTACATAAAAATAAATAAATATTTTTAAAAAGAAATTTAAATAGTAAGTTCCAAACAACTTTCTATATAAACAAAGATGCTGGAGTCAAAAGGCTGGCTTATTCAACTGAACAGAAAAAATGTACTTTAGGTATACTTGTAATTAAAACTTCTAGGTTAAAAAATTAAGGTGAATTTCATTTATGCTATTTTTTTCTTTTCTCTGACTAGAAAAAACATGTTTTTATGGTGCTTTGTTCATTGGAAGTAAACGTTTTAAGATGGCACCTCTAAACCTATTCTTCTCAATAGGAAACAGAATGCCTGGCATGATCTGCATGTCCTTTATTGCACTGTTTTTGATTCCAAATACCGTTATACATCTTAATATAAGAAATATGAGTGACATAGCACCTTTTCCAAGACAATATGTTTGAAATGAAGTTATGAGCTAGGGAAATTAATCCATCAACCTATTAGATGATGACAGTTTAAGAAAGGCCCAGTCCCTTTTCCACCCATCAAGGCTTTGTGTTTTGCCATCATCCACTAGAGGGGGTAATGTTCTTCCATCCTAAGAGAACATGGAATTATCCCAACAAGATTTAAATGCACACAGTGACCTTATTTCTTTTGAAACCAGGTTAATTAAATAATGTAATGTAATGGATGCCAAAAATATCAATGAAAGTTGCTTCAAAACATTTTGATACAAGGTTCAGAAATAGTTATTGTTCTTGTCAATTCTAACATTTTGTAAAAACTGTAGTTGTAAAGAGGGGTAAATTTGTTTTAGTTGAGAGAGGAAAATTTACATAAAGTAATACTTTCTATGACCATTCCAAAAAGTGCTGTCTGTGCTTCTACTGTGTACTTTTTCATGTGATTCATTTCAATTAGAATTGACCTTTGGATTGTTTATCTGGTTTAGCAAGGAGGCAAATCATCTATCTTTTAAGGGTGTATTTAAGAAATAATGGGGAAATTAAATATATTTATAGAAGTTTATACTAAATATCATAAATACATGAATTAGGCATGGTGTAACATGATTGAATTGTGATGCAGGGTTTGAATACTTGAAGATCAATAGCATATACTGGTTTGTTTTTACATATAAAATTGTCACTGTTTATCATGATAATGATTTTATTTTAATAAATTCCAAGTCAATAAGACAAAAATGTTTTTTTTTTCTTCAAACCTCCGGAAAAATAGTTAGAATTGCAGAATAGCCAATCATATTTGGTTGTTAAAAGATAATCAAAATAATTGGTTAGAAATAACCAGTTGCCAAACTGATGAGATGTCATAATTATAATTAACTGTGCTATTAGGTCAGTTGTTTAGCTATTTCTATGAATAAGAAAAAGCCTAATCAAAATGCAGAATAATTAGTGCAGTTGAAAAGAAGATATATAATTTGTGAAAAGCAAGTATATTACATCAACCGTATTTTTCGTAATTCTAATCATTTTCTAAAATAAAATATATTTCTAGTTCCTGGAGATTATTCCCCTTGAATAATAGCTGCTGTAGTGGTTTCAAATGGTGGCTGAATACCAGACTCACCATACAACTTCTGAAAATATTCATTCCCAGAGCCCCGCTGCGGGAATGCTGATTCAGCAGGTCTGGGGTGGGATCTCAGCATGGGGACTTTAAAAAAAAATCTCCATATTCTGATCTGCAGGCCTGGTTGAGCATCACTGCGCTGCACAAGGAGTTAATCATACCTGACTAGGTTTTTCTCCTTTCTTTCTGACCCCTAGAGGTATAGTATTAAAAAGTCTTTAGAGGCAAAAGAAGAAAATCATAGTGAATTATTAGACTTTTTACAGGAGAATCTCCTATTGTTTGAATGAGAGTAAAGGCCTCCAAGTACCTATGTGTGATAGTAAATTCCACATTATAGTGCAAATAAACATGCTTTTGAAGTCCTGTATTGTTTCTTAGTAATTTGTGCTGCCTGGAGATCTTCCAAATACAGCTAACAAAAGCTTGTAGAAAGGACTTAGAGCATCATGGAAAAATTTTTGCTATAGACAAGAACAAATATTTACAAACAATAATTCCAAATAGACCTAAACCCTATAAATAATGACTGTGTTCTTGTAAATATATTACCATAAAAATACAGTTATTTTAAAAGAAAGCAATGTATTTATCTACTGTATACATTAAAACAAATTATAGTGAGGTCACATCTCAAATAGAGATTTTTATAATAACTGGGAAGTTAAATTATATGCATCTAAAAAGAATTTGGCCTGTTTCATGATGCAGTATGTGCCACCTATAATTTCTTTTACTATAAATAGGGTTTTCTCTGTATAATAAAGATAGCTTTTATTAATTTACAGTACATGACTTTAATCAATATAAGAACAAACTTACAGTAAAACAGAAAAAGACTGAATTTTTTTTCTCCTAGAGAGTCTTTTCCACCTCATTTTTTAGCACTTGCTGGAAGGCACTGGAGTTACAAAGACCAAAGGGGTGTAGCTCACAGACCAATAGAAGGAATTAACATGTGTCCAAACAGCTGCAATGTAGGAGCACATTCTGCATATATTAAAAGCGTTGAGAGCTATGAGTGCCCAGAACAAAAAGTATCCAACTTTCCCTGTAAGAAGTCCAGAGGTGGTGAAGACGGTAGCTGTGGACTATCACCGAAGAGTCGCATGTAGTTCAAGATGCATTCATTTATTCATTTCATCAGTGTTTGGAGTAGTTGCTCTACACAGACACAGCATTTTCCTTCAAAAAGCAGAGAATCCCTAGGAGATACATCCAAAATTAGCCAGGAAACAATGGAGAGTACAATGGATGATGTGTGGAGGTACTATGGAGAGCTTAAAGAAGGAAAGATCTCCAAAAAGTACATGGCACTAAATAAATGTACTTTGAAGTCTAGGTAAGATTGGAGAAAAGAAAAGTATCAAAAGGCAGAGAGGCAGGAAAGCATGGGGAAGACCTGAGGATGCTTTGTTTCTCTGGTTTGCTTGGAGAGTGCATTTCATCATATCTCTCTGCATTTGGGGATGCTTTGTTTCTCTGCATTTGCTTGGAGAGTGCATTTGATCCCTTAAGCCCATATCTCATCCTCCACTCCAGACACAGTTCCTGAGCTGTTCCACTCAGATCAGTACTTGAACTTGTGTTAGACTTATAATTGGAAACAGTTAAACATTTTAATTATATGCTATTTTGTGTTGTTTTCTAATTATTTATTACATTTTTTAACTTCTTAACCCTTTAAATTCTTTGTGAATTCTTTATGGCAGGGATTGATTTTGTACACATTTGATAGCTTTCTCATTGTCTAGCATACTATTTAGACACACAGTTTGGATATTTATTAGCTGATAATATGACTAAATGTAGCAGTGGTTGGCTTGCCAGGGAAAATATAGGAAACCCAGGTAAATTTGACTTTCAAATACACACAAAAATTTAGAATAACAACACTGATGGGGCTAATTTATACTAAGAATCATTTATTGTTTCACTGAAACTGAAAACAAAATTGAACTGTATATATACATACTTTCTCCCACACCCCCAAATCTGGCAGCCTTAGGTAGTGGTGTGTTTTTTTATAGTTTTGCCAACATTTTCAACGTACTATCAATTTCTGACCTTTTATCTGAGGATAAACTCACTTATTTTGTTGTTTGGAAGTTGGTTCTCCCCTGAACAAGTGAACTGCATAAAATAAGAAGAATGAAAGAAAAAAGATATTTTTGAGCCAAAGACTTGTGACTAAAGACGAAGGAAGGGACAAAATCCAGTGAC
Organism: Mellivora capensis; assembly: GCA_004024625.1. Taxonomy (NCBI): domain Eukaryota; kingdom Metazoa; phylum Chordata; class Mammalia; order Carnivora; family Mustelidae; genus Mellivora; species Mellivora capensis. Next base: position 306,685 of record PISX010000081.1, on the reverse strand, counting down.
TAAATCAAAGTGGATGAACGTGAGAGCCCAGAGACGATATAAAAGAAAAGGTGTGATACAGATTGAAGGAGAAAGTAATCTGAAGATACAGATAGGAGGAAGAGATGGGAAATAAGAAAGTTAAAAACAGGAAGGGACAGGAGAGGTCAGTTAATTTTTTAAAAAATGCACCGAAGAGGAATAAAAGAATGAAAAGAGATAAAATGGTGAGAATAAAAAGTTGGTAGAAAAGGAATAGAAGAAAAGCAGGAGATGCAGAAATAGAATAAGGATTGAGAAGGTCTGTGGAATCATAGAAGCCTTCCTCCTCCCTTCTCCCTGTCTAGGTTCACAAGTGGGATCTGGTGCTACTGTCACCAGTCATCCTGGGGGCATAGAGAGAAGGTTTCATATTGCCCTTCTCAGTCTAGCCAAGGTTGAGAAGCCAACCACCAGTTCCAAGGAAAGGCAAGGCAAGTGGAGTGAGAGAAGTAGACAGGCTTCACAGGGCAGAGAAATGGCCCACAGGCATGTACACACACACAGGATTGGAAAACAGCCTCATTATTGGTTAGTGGGATGGTGTGGCAAGGATAAGTTCTGTGGAAAGAATATGGGCTAAGAATAAAAGTCTCTTAAAAATCAATTAATATTATATCCAATGGGTTATTTTCCACCCTGACAAAGGAGGAAATTTTGCAATGTGCAACAACGTGGATGAACAGTGAGGACGTTATGCTAAGTGAAAGAAGCCTGTCATAGAAAGACAAATATTGCATGATTTTATTCATATGATGTATATAAAATAGTCAAATTCATAAAATCAAAGAATGGAATAACCACTGCCAGAGGCTAAGGAAGGGAGTTACAAATAACAGGCACAAGGTTTCAGTTAAGCAAGGTGAGTAAGTTGTAGAGATCTGCTGAACAACATAGTAGAGTCAGTCATACTTTATTGTGCACTTAAATATTTGTTGAGAGGGTAGATCTCTTAAGAAAATAAAATTAAAATATTGTATACCATGAAATTGTAGGCTGTGAGGAAAAATTTAAAGTTGGTGACAATTGGTATTAGTATGATAGTTTTTCTGAATTCTTCCAGACAGCTTTGTCTTCCCAAAGATCTCGGTAAGAATGTAGAATAATGAGTGTCATCTCACTGGCTTTTTGTAGACTCCAAGATTTATCTTCCCTTCCAATAGGAAGTGTTGAGACATTAACCAACCATGAAACAGACATAGGTGAGTAACACTTCTAATTCATCTACTTCAAAATCCCATGACATTAACCCAGAATCCTAGATAACCACTTGATAGACAATTTAAAAACCAAGAACTTTCTTCCCTAACTAGTTCTCGGCCTAGTTCAGTGGCTTCTTGGTCACACCACGCTGATAAATGGGATGAAATTTTGAAAAGCTAGAATACAATAAAAATAAATTTTCCTTTAACTGTGATTATTAACATGTATTTTATACATGGGTGGGAGGGACAGAGTGGGGGTTCACAGAAAAGTTCTATTGTTTTGTTTCCAAGACTAAAGAAGAACAAAGAAAATCTGCCCCAATAGCCCAAGTTTATTTTCAGTTCAACTTCAAAGAAAGAAAACCTGCTTTTCTAGGGAACTGCAGGAGGGCTGCTCTACTGTCCTGCCTTGAAAACCTGTCTCCCACATAAATCAGCTGTGTTGACATAGAGCACTTCCCTGTAAGAAAAGCACAATTTCTTTCTCTATTTCCTGCTTATCTTTCATGCATGCATGGCACTAATCAGACCTAGATAGGATGAAAAATTATGGGCTACATACCTTTGTATTTTTATACATTATTCATTGTATGTTCAAAAAATAAGATTGAAGTAGGTGTTAATCTAGAGTCTGGTCTCTAGAGGCAAGCCAAAGGGCTCTATCTTGCCCAGTCCATCTTTTTCTTTTGTCAGAGACTTAGATGAAAACATAAAGGAATGCTTGTCCAATTTGCTTTTGATGATAATTTTCAGAGTTCAGAAAATTCCATGTATGATGGTATTAAGATCTGCAAAAACAAAAACTCCAACATGTGCCAAGAAGGGGCAAATCTAACATGAAACTTAATATGGACAAATTCGAAACTCAAGACTTGAGTCTCTTTCTTGTTTCTGTCTGTCTCTTCCTCTCTCTCTCTCTCTCTCTCACACACACACACACACTTGCATTCCTATAGGCTGGCTTATTGGCACTTGTATGACAAAGATTCATGGATTTGATTTCAATAAAAGCTGGCAGTAGGATGTGACTGCTGAGAAAGCTAATGTACTATTGAGTGTGGTAATAGACTTACGATGGTTTGAATGAGGGAAGTGATTGTCCTGCTCTGGGGGCCGACTGAAACAGTCCTGGTGTGTGGCATTCAGCTCCGAGAAACTGGGAAACACAGACAAATTAGACCATATTAGAAGAGGAATAGTCCTTGGATGAGAAAACTCGAAACAGATTTCTGTGAGTTTCATCTGAAGGAACTGAGAATATTAGCCTAGAGAAGAGAAGGTTCTTGGGCAAAGGTAGTTAGCTTCAAATTATTCATCAGATATCTGAAAGGGTATGGTGCAGAAAAGAAATCAGACATGTTCTCATGAATGGCAGTGTTAGAGCTAGTAAGTTGATGTTACGAGGAAGAGAGAAATATTTGGTGTCTGAACCTTAAGTGGTTGTTTTAGAGAAGTCTCCAGTTGGGGAATTCAAGGATAGGCTGGAAAACCACTGGGTTGGATGCTAAAGAATTCAACATCAGAAACATAAATGTATCAGATAATGTTTAAGGCCTGGGAAACTGTATAAGATAGCCAGTATAGTTAAAGTCTCTGAAAAACAAATCAGATCCAACATTTGGAGTCTATTTGATACTGACAAAATATAAAACTTTGTTCCCTAATCTCTTCATCTGTAAAATAAAAATAATAGAAATTAACTCAGAATTACTGGGAAGATTAAATAAGAAATATATATACAGTGATTAGTGCAGAATAATTATTTAATAAACAATGTTTTGTTTTATTTTAAGATTTAAGTCCGTTCCAGCTCTGGTGGTTGGGAATCATTTGTAACAAAATTTCTTTGACATGGACAATCTTCGCATCATGTCCTCTTTCAATATTCTCTACTGCTACTATGCTTGGTTATCTATTAATCTATCTATCTATCCATCCATCCATCCATCCGTCCATCTATGACTTATCTACCAGCTACCTGTCATCTGTCTCTCCCACTTACATTATACAGAAGCTATGAAGAAGCCCAAGGACTCATTCACACTCTGCTGGCTGACATTATAGTTATATATATATATATAGTTATATATATATATAACTATATATATATAGTTATAACCTAGTAAGTACTTAAAAAGTTTTTATTTCTTGTAAGTATTAGTGTTACCTTAGGAAAATGCAGGAGCGAAATTACAAATTTATATGTCTTGATATCAACCTTATGACAAACTCCTCACATATAATTTCACACCATTAATTAACATAGAATTTTTAAAAATCATTGCCTCTGATGTGGTCTATTAAAACATAAAGAGACTACATGGAGGAGCTAGAACTCTCAAAAGGTGATTATAGGCAGTAGGAAGATGTTTCTTCATAAGAAGACAGAGAGATGATGCACTCAGGCTAGTAGGCAAGGAAGGTGTACAAAGAGATTGGGTCACAGGGCATCCTAGAATTCAAGAAAAAATATATATGTGTATATATGTATATGTATGTAGATGTAGATAATTGTGTGCGTGCGTGTGTGTGTGTGTGTGTGTATGTGTGCCCTGGTTAGGGGAGTTTTGTACTTGGTTTAACTGTTGAAATACTGAAATTCTCAATAATTTTTGAACATAGAGCACATATTTTCCTTTTGTATAGGGTCCCACCAATTAGTTATGTGTGTGTTTGTGTAATCTTAGAAGCAAAGGGATCTTGCCATTTGTCTAATTTAACATTTCTTCCCACCTCCATTTTTTACACTTCGTATTTTCTATAATATGGATATCTCATTATTGGTTTTGTTTTCATTTTTCATTTTAAAAATAACACCAGTTGTGGATATTTGATATACATCTTTTTAGTTATTTTGTAATTAATATAAATGAATATATATGTGTACATTTATTATAATTTTTTATATATGTGAGATCATGCAATAAATATTAACTCTTGTTTCACTGGATAACTTATATTAGAGATCTTTAGATGTATGCACATATCGGCTCTCATTGTTTTTGAAGTTTACTAGTAGTAGCTTCACAGGCCATCCTTTGGTTCTTGCAGTACCAAACCAGAAGAGTTGGATTATTTATCTGGACTAGAAAAGCTGGGTTATTTTAATGCAATAGGTACTCTCCTGTTATTTCTGCATATTTGGGACTTCAGCTGTCCTGTCTATGTTTATTCTATTCCTTCTGGTTTTTGAAGATTATTCTTTTTAATAGAAAGATGGAAACAATGTAGAATGATGTCATTCTCCCTCTACGTTCTCATTTGTCAGAATTACATTAATTATCTTGCAAGAGACCTAATAATTCTTTCTTTTAATTTTTCTTCTCAGTAGCTAAAAATATTTGGTTGCTTAACATTTCTTTTCTTTCCCAATAATCTCAGCTTATTCTAGGCTTTTAATTTTGCTGATACTATTTTTAAAAATTTGTGCCGTTCTTTCATATTATTCTTTTTTTAAAAAAAGATTTTATTTATTTATTTGGCAGAGAGAGAGATCACAAGTAGGCAGAGAGGCAGGCAGAGAGAGAGAGAGAAGGAAACAGGCGCCCTGCTGAGCAGAGAGCCCGATGCAGGACTCGATCCTAGGACCCTGAGATCATGACTTGAGCCGAAGGTAGAGGCTTTAATCCACTGAGCCACCCAGGTGCCCCCATATTATTCTTCTTTAAAAGTTTTATTTAAATTTGAGACAGTTAACATAAATGTAATACTAGTTTCAGGTGTACACTATAGTGATTCAACACTTTTATACAACACCTGGTGCTCTTCACAAGTGTACTATACTCCTTAATCACATCACCTATTTTGCCCATCTCCCCACCCAACCCCCGCTCTGGTAACCATCAGTCTTTTGTATTATTCTTGTTTCACTTCTTTTGTGATCTATGCTTATCTCCTTCAAATCTGAGCTCATATAGTTCCCTGGGTTATGTTATATTCCTCCCCTGCTTTATCCTCATTGAAATAATTAAGGTAATACTAATTAAGGCAATGCTGTAGAGAATTCTTCTACCCAACCCACACCCATACATCTTATTTGTTAGAATCTCTGATAATTGATCATAAGTGTATGTTCTTTGATCTTTTAAAAAATCATGTTTTAATTCTTACTCACATACCCGAAATAAGCATAAATTAGATTTTGAGGAGGTATTTGTAGTCTGGGCATGTATAAAAGAACTACATGTGCCTAACTCAGAGCAGATTCTAGGTAGTCTAGCATTAGTACTAGTGTTAGCAGAATTAATGAATACATATATACATGAATTTAAGACCAGAACCATACAATATTTGGTCCTTTAGGTAGATATATAATTAGGTAAACTTTTTAGTTGTTATTGTAGACTTGCTTTCCTATATGGTTCCTTTCTTACATTTCAACTTTGATCAACCTATAGAGTAAAATACTAAATTAGATGTGAAATTCTAACAGTTTTGAAAGGATGTAATTCTTTTTATACATTGTTAGATTCAATTTCCTGATATTTTATTGAGGATTTTGTGTTTATGTTCATGAGAGATATTGGTCTGGTTACTTGTAATATCTTTTTTTTTTTTTTAAGATTTTCTTTATTTATTTGACAGAGAGAAAGAGCTCACAAGTAGGCAGAGTGAGGGGAAAGCAGGCTCCATGCTGAGCAGAGAGCCGGATGCAGGGGCTCAATGTGGGGCTCAATGCCAGGACCCTGAGATCATGACCTGAGTTGAAGGCAGAGGCTTAATCACTGAGGCACCCAGGCACCCCTGTAATATCTTTATCTGGTTTTAGAATTAAGGTAATGTTGGTCTTATAGAATGAGATGGGAAGTGTTTACTCTGCTTTTCTTTTCTGGAAATTGTAGAGATTTTGGTCTTACTTCTTCCTTCAGTGTTTAGTAGAAGTTGCCAGTTAAACCATCTAGGCCTTGTGCTTTCTTTTTTGGAAGGTCAATCATTGATCAATTTCTTTAGTAGATCAGGTATTCCATGCTTCCTTATGTGTGTTCTGGCAGTTTGTTGTCTTTCATGGAATTTGTTCATTTCATTTACGTTATCTGATTCATAGGTATATATTTGTTGATGGTATTTCTTTATTATCCTTTTATTGTTCATGAGATCAGTAGTGATGATCCTTCTTTCTTTTCTCATACTGATAATTTGTATCCCTTCTTCATTATTCTTGTTAGCCAGGAGAGACGTTTATCAATATTATTAATCTTTTCAAAGAATCAGCCTTTGGTTTTTTTGCTTTTCTCTATTGTTTTCTGTTTTCACTTTCATTTGTTTCTGCTCTAATCTTTATTTCTTTCTTTCCCCTGCTTGCTTTAGACTTAATTTTCTCTTCTCTTTCTAACTTCCTAAGGTAAACTAAAGTATTAATTTTTAGATTTTTCTTTTATAATATATGCATTAAGTACTATGAATTTCCCTCTAAGTAGTGCTTTTGCAACATCCCACAAATTTTAGCAACTTTTTAAATTTTTTTTTAACTGGAGTATAGTTGACACATAATGTTACATTAGTTTCAGGTATACAACATAGTGATTCAACAACTCCTCCTTAGGCTTTGCTCACCACAAGTGTAGCTACCATTTGTTACCATACAATTCTATTACAGTACCTTGACTATATTCCATTTTGTACCTTTCGGCCCCATGACTTATTCATTTCATAACTGGAAGCCTGTATCTCCCAAACCCCTTCACTCATTTTGCTCATTTACCCACTCCCATCCCCTCTGGAAGCTATTAGTTTGTTCTCTGTATTTATGGATCTGTTTCTGCTTTTTTGTTTTTTGCTTGTTTATTCATTTGTTTTGTTTTTTAGACTTCACATGTAAGTGAAATCTCATCGTATTTGTCTTTCTCTGTCTGGCTTATTTCACTGAGCATAATATCCACTAAGTCCATCCATGTTGTTGTAAATGGCAAGATTACATTCTTTTTCATGAATGAGGAAATATTTTTTGTATATATCTACCATGTCTTCTTCTTTCAATCAGTAGACACTTGGGTTGTTTCTGTGTATTAGCTATTGTAAATTATGTTGTAATAAATAATTTTAATAAATTTTTGTTTTAGTTTCATTTAGTTTAAAATATTTTTAAATTTTTCTTGAAACTTCTTTGACTTATGGGTTATCTATAAGTGTCTTATTTAACATTTATATTTCCAAATATTTGGGGATTTTCCAGCTATCTTTCCTCTTTCTGATTTCTACTTTAATTAAACTGTGGTCTGAGAACATACTTTATATAAATTTTATTTTTCAAAATTCATTCAGATGTGTTTTATAGTCAAAATGTGGTCTATCTTGGTGAATGCTTCCTATGATTCTAAAAATTTTGATTTTAAAAATGAATTTTAAAAATGAGGCAATGAATTCCTCAGTTTTTATTTGTCTCATAAAGTATTTATGTCTCTTTCTTAGGCTTGAGAAGAATGTATATTCTGCTGGATTGTTGGATGGAATATTATAAATGTGAGTTAGATTAATTTGATTGATAATGCTATTCAGGTCATCTGTATCCTTGCTGATTTTCTGCCTGCTAGAATAATCAATGACAGAGGGAAGGTGAAGTTTGCAACTATAATGGTGGATTTGTCTAATTCTTCCTTTAGTTGTAACAGTTTTTGCCTCATGTATTTTGATATTCTGTTGTTAAGTGCTTACATGTTTAGGATGATTACGTTTCCTTGGAAAATTGACCCCTTTATCATTATATGGTGCCCTTCTTTATTCCTGAACATCTTGCTTGTTCTGGAGTTGGCTTTGTCTGAAACTAATGTAGCTACTCTAGTTTTCTTTAATTCATTCTTTCTTTTTTTTTCTTTAAGATTTATTTACTTATTTTAGAGAGACAGCATGAGCAGGGGGAGGGGCAGAGGGAAAGAAAGAGAGAGAGAGAGAGAAGCAGACTTCTCACTGAGTACAGAGCCCAGCATGGGGCTTGATCCCATGACATCCAGATCATGACCTGAGCCCAAATCAAGAGTTGGATGGCTAACCAACTGAGACATCCCAGCACACCCCCAGTTTTCTTTTGACTAATTTTAGCATGGTCTGTCTTTCTCCATTCCTTTACTCTTAATCTGACTCTTTATATTTAAATCGGTTTTCTTGTAGATAATACGCAGTTTCATATATATATATATTTTAATTGATGTATTTAGACCATTCCCATTTAATAAATTATTGATAGGATTGGATTAATTTCTATATCTGTAACTTATTTCTTTGTTGCATTTGTTCTTTGTTCCTTTCCCCCTTTTTTCCCCCCTAATTCTCTAGTTTAATCAAGCATTATATGTGATTCCATTTTATCATCTCTAACAATTATACCGTTTTTAAAATTTTTTTATTAACATATAATGTATTATTAGCCCCCAGGGGTACAGGTCTGTGAATCGCCAGGTTTACACACTTCACAGCTTAGCATATACCATAGCACATACCTTCCATTTTAATAAATTTTTAATAGTTTTCTCTAGGCCTTAAGATATATGTTAAAGTGGGGTGCCTGGATGGCTCTGTGGGTTAATCCTCTGCCTTCCGCTCAGGTCGTGGTCTCAGGCTCCTGGGATTGGGCCGCACATCGTGCTATCTGCTTATCAGGGAGCCTGCTTCCCCATCTCTCTCTGCCTGCCTCTCTGCCTACTTGTGATCTCTCTCTCTCTGTGTCAAATAAATAAATAAAATCTTAAAAAAAAAAAAGATATATGTTAAACTAATCTAAATTCACCTTCAAATAACACAATACCACTTCATATGTAGTACAGGTCCCTTAGAATAGTCTTTCTAATTCTTCCCTCAGTCCCTTGTGACGTGGCTCATTTCATTTATCCATCTGCTCTAATCACCCAATACATTGTTATTATTATTACTTTATGCAAACAATTATTTTTAAAATCAAGAGTAAAGAAAAAAGCCTTTATTTTACTTCCATTTATTCCTTCTTTCTCTTCCTTTCTTTATCTAGATCCAAGTTTCTTACATATATCACTTTCCTTTTGCTTGAAGAATTTCTGGTAACATTTCTTTTAGGTCATGTCGGGTGGCAATGAATTCCTCAGTTTTTATTTGTCTCAGAAAGTATTTATGTCTCTCACTTTTGAAGGATAAATCTGGTAAAGGTTAAATTTGGCTGGATAAAGAATTCTAGAATGGTAAACTTTTTTTCTTTCAATGCTTTTAAAATTTCACTTCATTTTCTTCTTTCCTGCTTGGTTTTTTTGAGAAGTTCACTGTAATTCTTATACTTGTGCTTCCATAAGTAAGGTTTATTTTTTCCCCTCTGGCTTCTTTCAAGATTTTCTCTTTGGCTTTGGTTTCCTGAAGTTTGAATATGGCTTGCCTAGGTGTGGATTTGTTTGTTTGTTTAATATTTATTCTGGTTGGTGATATCTATATGTCCTAGATTTATGGTTTGATGTCTATTAAATTTCTGAAGTTGCCATAACAAATTACCACAAACTGGATTTCTGATAACAGAAATTTATTCTCTCACAGTTCTGGAAGCTAGAAGTCTGAAACCAAGGTGTCATTAGGGCCATGCTCCTTCTGAAAACTGTAAGGAAGAATAATTTCTTTCTTCTTCCTAGCTTCTGGGAATTGGTAGCAATCTTTGGCATTCCGTGGCATGGGGCTACATCTCTTCAGTTTCTGCCTCTGTCTTTATGAGGCCATTTTTCCTCTAAGTATGTCTGTGTCCTCATATGAACTTCTTACATGGAGAGTATTCATTGGATTTTGTGGCCACCCAAATTCAGTATTATTTCCTCTTGAGTAATTCCATCCACCAAGACTCTATTTCCTTTTATTTTTTTCTTAAAGATTTATTTATTTATTTGACAGATAGAGATCACAAGTAGGCAGAGAGGCAGGCAGAGAGAGAGAGAGAGAAAGGAGGAGGAAACAGGCTCCCTGCCGAGCAGAGAGCCAGACATTGGGATGATCCCAGGACCCTGGAACCATGACCCCAACTGAAGGCAGAGGCTTTAACCCACTAAGCCACCCAGGCGCCCCAAGACTCTGTTTCCAAATAAGGTCACATTCTGGGGTTCTGGATGGAAATGAACTTTGAGGGAACACTATTCAACCCAGTACAGTGTCCATAATTAGTTTTGAAAAGTTATTGGCCAATATTCCTTCAAATATTTCTTTTGCTTTTCTTTTCTTTCTGGTGTTCTAATTATGTGTATGTAACCCCTTTTGAAATGATCCCATGGTTCTTGGATCCTCTGTTGATTTTCATTTTTTTTTTCCTCTTTGCGTTTCAGTTTGGCAAGTTTCTGTTGACCTATGGTAAAACTCACTGATTTTTCCCTAAGCCATTACAATTACTTTTGAGCCCATCAAAGGGATTTTTTCATTTCTGTTACAGTATATTGGGATTTCTAACATATTCTCTTGATTCTTTCTTCTCTTTCCCACCTTTCTATTTATATTATGCATCTGTTCTTGCATGTTGTCTACTTTTTTCTATTAAAAACTTAAGATATTAACTTCTATGTTATGTCTGTTTTACCACAATAAGAAATATTTAAACAAACAAAAAAACTTAAGATACTAGTCATAGTTATATTAATTACTATCTGATAATTCCAACATTTCTAATATCTGAATCTGATTATGATGATTCCTTTTTCTCTTCAGACTGTTTTTTCTTGGATTTGGTATGGCTTGTAATGTTGTTGTTGAAAGCTGGATATGTTGTTTCAGATATTAGAGGCTGGGGTAAATAGGGCTTTCCTGTGAGGATTTCTATTAATACGGCTAGGGATCAGGCTGTGGCTGTAGCTTTTTGCTGTAGCTGTTAAGTGTTGGAGGCTTTGAATTCCTCTAGTGTCCTTGCTTTTACCTCCCCTCCTGACTGGGCGTCCCTAAATATTCCTTCTCAAAGAGAGTCTATGTCTTGCAATTCTTTCAGGCTACATCCACTGTTACTATACTGAAGCCCTGCTGTGGTGATGGTAAGTATAGTGGGGGTGGGGAAATTTCTATAATCTGATTAAATCTCAGTCTTTTTGTGGGCCTGTGTCTTGAGGCTGGGCTGTGACCTTCACCAATATTTCTCCTGTGGTATAGATTTTCCTCCCTGTTCCCTAGTTCCTTCCTTGGCTGCCAGGACTCTGATCTGTTTTCTTAAAGCCCTATTGACTATGTTTTCCCCACCCTGAGGTGAAACAGCTGAGATAAGAAGGCTAGAGTGGCTGGCTGGGAGGAATGCCCTTCCTCCAGCTAGGATAAAGCTCTGATAAAGTCTTTCTCCCTGGAGAGTAGACCCCCCCTTTGTTATGGAGAATGCTCTGAGTGGATTATTTCACAATGACTAATTATCTTGTCCCATTCCCCTTCCCCTCCAGGAGCTATGAGACAGTGGATCTTCATAATGACACCTTGATGGGGTTCCTGGAGTTAAAGTCCACCAAAGCAAGGTGGGGGCTATTTAAGATAGGAGTTTCTCATTCTCATACTAGTTCAACACTGACAGCCTCTAGGAGTTCATCAGAATTACCATTTCAGTATTCCTACAAGTCAATGGCTCCAGCATCTTCTGATCTAGGTAAACAGATCTTGACTATGACTTTCAGGATGTGCTTGTCTTTCAAGTGATGGATACCCTGTGATCTCAGTTCTCTGATGGGTCCAAGAAAAGTCACCGAATTTTTGTTTGCATAGCCTTGTCTTAAGGATGTTCGGAATGATGACTTCTAGGATTCTTACATGTCAGAGTGGAAGCCAGGAATCCATTTGGAATATATTTAATAATTTGTTCATAGTCTAAATTTCTTTTTTGCTTATTTGTAATAGGAAATTTTGAAATCTTTAAAAATATAAAATAAAAATTTTAAATTTCTGTGACATTTTTGGTCTTTTTTTTTTTTAATATTAATGCACACCACCAAGGTATGTTGTTGTTTTATACATTTCCCAGGATTTCTATGAGGCAGATATTAGTTGTGTGACCTTGGAAAAGTTAATTATCTTGTCTGTGCCCTAGTTTTCTCATTAGTCATATAGACTATAAATAGTACTTTCTTTTAGGATTATGATGGAGATTAAATGAGATGTATATATGCATACTTAGCCCAGTAAATACTTGACATAAAGATGTTCTCAATAAATGTGAATTTCCTATTAACACTTTTGTTATCAGTCTTATTCTTCAGACAGAGCAAATGAAGTAAATTGTTTTTTTTTTTAAACAAACTGATTCTCACTTCTAGATTCTTTATTTTAGAATTTTCTGCACTTTGAGTTGCAGCTGGTGATATAGATGGGGGAGCTGCAGGCTTGACCACCCTGGAACTTGGCCAGATGAAGTGCCATCATTCTAATTGTGTACAAGGACCACAGTTCACTGCATTAGCTCCTCTCAGCTCTCCTGGCCCCTCCCACATGCTGGCAGCATAATTCAGCATACACAATAGCTTTGGATCAATCCCACATGAAAGTGGCCCCTGAAGAAAGGCACTAAGTATTCTTTGCTAGTCTCCTGCAAAATTTTAAAATTTGAAAAATGAGAAGGAGCTCTTTAGTCTTCAATTATGATAGAAATGCTGTATTTTAAAAGATTTCAACTGGTTTATTTTAATTTTCTTTTCTCACGAAGTCATCCTCTTTTTCTCAATTTTGCTAGGATTATATTATACTGAGGTATTGGTGATAGAAGGAAGATGGGGTGAACAATTTCGGAAAGGGTCTTGCATGATTCAGAACTGCATAATGATAAGCTCATTTCTAAAACTCCATTTACAGCAGGGGCCAAGGCTGGAAGTTCTGACAATACCATAAGGGAGCATTCTCTCTGGAAAACTGTGGCATTGAATGATGATGAACACTAGTGCAAACCAGGGCACATTTAAAGAAATTCAACTTTAAAAAGATGCCTGTATCTTAAGAAGTCTCTGCATGAACTTTCAATAGTCAGGTTTTCTGTATTTATATGTAGAAGAGAGAAGAAATCTAGCCCCATGTCATAATTTCTTATCATTTGTGTTACATTTAATTATTTGAGTCTATTTTACTTGGTTTATAATGCTATCATTTTCTCCCTCCTGAAATTATGGTAAATTTTTATACACATGCAAATGTTTTAGTATTTAATGCTTTTATACTATTAGTGGGACACTTGATGGGACAGTAAATGTTTTTCTAGTCCCATTCCTAGTAAGTTCCAATCTAATAGTATATCAAAGACTCTGTTCTAATCTTTCTTTTAATATAGAGAAGAATGGAATTCTATTACTTCTTTATTGTTTCAGTAAGTATATAGCATCTTTAATTTTGACAAATTATTTTTTAAATCCAATAGCACTTGATATAATCATCTTTGAAGGCTACAGTGTTTGTAACCATCATCTCATTGGACCCTTATAACAACAGATGAACAAGGAAGGGCAAGCAGCTGTTGCTAGAATTCCGATATAACCAAATCTATGTGCTTATCTAGAACTGTGGGATACCAAGGCAGTCCTCTAAGAACGGTTTTTACATAAGGTTCTGATATTTCCTTGTAAGTTGGGTAAAGGATTTTGCACCCTTTGTTTCTAGGATTCTCATTCCCGAAAGGAAAAAGATGGAGTTTACTGCTAATATCTGATACCGGGCAAGTGTAAGGATGGCTGGATGCAGGGTACTCCAGAAAGCAGGGGAGTGACCCTGAAGTAGGAGAGAAAAATGACATCAGTCACCATTTGGGAAGGTGTTTCCTAATTAAAACTAATTCCTACTCCAAAGTAATTCCTTCAGTCAATCTCTATTATTCTACATCCTTTTATGTTCTTTAAAGCACTTACCACTCTCTGATACTTTTGGTCATTTCCTTCCTTAGCATATGTCTTGCTCCTATAGAACTTGTGATTTTGTAGGGTGGGGGACCTGGTCTTTTTTGGCTATCACTGAATCCGCAGCATCTAGAATAACACTGACAAACAGGAGGAGCTCCATAAATATTTCTCTCTGTGATATTAGTTGCAGGTCTCATATGAATAAGCTTAAGAGTAATGTTCCTTAATGAGCTCTACCCTGTTCTATCCTGTTCTACCCTGTTCATATAAGAGTGCCTTAGTACATTCAGGCTGTTATAACAAAAATATTATAGGATGAGTGCCTTAACAACAAATGTTTATTTCTTACAGTTCTGGAGGCTACGAAGTCCAAGATCAAGGCATCAGCAGGTTTGATACCTGGTGAGGACCTGTTTCATGGTTCATGGATAGTAGTCTTGATGTATTCTCACATGATAGAAGGAGTGAGAGAGCTCTCTGAGGTTTTTTGTATAAGGGCACTAAATCTCATTTATGAGTCCCACTTCCCAATACCATCGCACTGGAGGTTAGGATTTCAACATATGAATTTTGAGGGGACACAAACATTCAGTCCGTTAAAGGGAGCTTGCTCTGATTCCTGTATTGGCTACTATACTTTTGCATATGACAGAAACTGAACTTGAACCAAGTGAAGCAAAATAAAATTCATTTCTGTTGGATAGATACTAGAGTGGATCAAAATTGGAAGAACCAAAAAAGTGGACAGGAGAAATGAGAGTGGTTCAGATGACCTTTCAGGTTAGAATAATGGCTTCAAATGCCCTGAGAATTTTCTCAGTCTCTTCATTCTCTCAGACTGCCACCATACACTTGGATTCTTGGCTAAAAGCAGCTCCCGAGCTTAAATTCTCACAAATGAGGCCAGAGGGGAAAAAGGGCTATTCCTCCTAGCTACACCTGTCTCCAAGGAAGTGGTACATGAAAGAAAAAAGATCATGTAACTAAAGCAGTGGAAGACCAACTCATATAGAGAATGGAGAGCAATTCCCAGAAGATGAGAAGGATGCTGGACCCAAAGAAGACGTTTACTTAGTAACTGTACTCAGTTCCAAGTAACAGAAAACAGCAAAATCATGGTGTAAAAATAAAGGTTTTATTTGCCTCACATAAATGAGAAACCCAGAAGGAGGCAGTCAAAGGCACTTGAGAAAGTTTTAAATCACTTCTAGAACCCAAATTACTTTTTTATTTCTTCTAAGCCATCCTTAGTATGTACTCATCATTCTTGGTCACAAAATGGCTGCTCTAACCATTAATACCATGCTTGTGTTCCAGGTCATTCTAGTCAGCAATGTGCTGTGACACTTGATTTGGATGACCCCTGCATTATTTTGTGCCCCATGAGCAGTGTTACCAGCTTGTTGCAGTCTTGATGTAAAGCATGACATAAGCCAAGGAAGGTAGGGCACCCGGAAAAGCATATGAATTTGTGTCAGTCGGAATGAAACAAAGTTTTGTCAGTGTGTGTGTTTGTATATATTTGAGAGGAGTCAGATTTGAAGCTGCTCTTGATAGCACCATGTACAGCAGAATAGTTTGGGGCCAACCAAGTCCACATGAGTCTTTCTGTTTTCATAGCACATAGATGGGAATGATGAGGCAGGAGTGGGTCAGTTTGCCAGTAGACTGTGGTACTGGATGCAGGAGACAAGGAGAGCATTAATTGTTTTCCACTCCAACTTTAGTGCCTCCTCAGGTATGAGGAGTGCCTTCTCCAAGTGGCGAGATTGTTGTTCTTCTCCCATAGTTATGAAATTGATGTATCTACCCCAGTATAACATCACCTTTCTTTAATCAACTCTTACTTGGACCAGACCTTTTGCTTAGAAGGGTAGGGTACATGTGAGATAAGGCATTTTTACAAAACTTACAGAGACCCATAATGTCCTTCATTTTGACCCACATGGGCCATGAAAGAGAGCTCATGTATGAAACCAAGTGGTCATCATCCTTATGATTTAGAACTTTGTCAATCCTGAGAGATATTCTCGGTGATTGAACCAGAATTATGTTCGGTACCCTACAGCCGCTTTTGTCAGGACTATGATCTAAAGAGTGAGCCAAACAGAATGGTCCAGGATTGATTTTCAGGAAGGAAAGACTGGACATGCCAAGAATGGTCAGTGTTGGATGCTGTGCATGTGGTGGGTTTGGATGGTGGATGGGGAACCTTGAGTTTGGAGACTCACTGCTTTTAGAACAAGCCAAAAGTAAACTAACTCTTTGTTTTGGAGGGAGACATTATTTCATCTTTCACAGTTTGCTTGTTGTAGACATAACCCTGAGAAATGGCCTGGGTAAAGAGTGGGCATGGCATTCTTATCCTGTTTTGCATGACATAGAAGAAGTAGAGAGACCGTGGAGGAGTGTCTTTTACAATAGAAACTATAAGAAACAATCCTCTGAAACTTATTTCTGTCTTGACCAATGGGAAGCATGGTTTAATGTTACTCAGTTTCCTTGAGAAGAGAACCCCCCACTAAGGAAAGTTTTCTCTTTGGTCTTGATATGAGTAATAATAACTGGGCTTCTCCCTAACAGTTGGATATATGGAAAGGGATCCTTTTTCTTCCTTCTTGGCTGTTGGAGAGGCTAAAATCAAATATATGCAATCTTTGGCACAAGGAGGTCTTTGATAAATCATGTGAATGAAGGCTCCAGAACTAAAAAGTGGGATGTGTATTTTATGGTGGACTCACTCCTGGTTCCATTTTTTCCCTGCCTCTTTATCCCTTTATCTCATTTTTCTTACTTTTATTTAAATCTGAATCAAAGATCCACACCTTTTATTTTTTGTAAGCTGGAATTCACATCTAGGTCTGTGAATTCTGGTGCCCTATATTGTATCTAGTTCTATTCTCTTTGAAGTTGGGAAATAACTGGTTAATATTTTTATCTTAAACAATTTGTGGAGAAAGTTATTCAGTCTGTCTCCTCTGTCACTACCATGTTGGTTCTGTTTCCAGTGGTTTAGTCAGTTTTGTTATTTCTCTCTGTACTCCAGACTCTCATGTTTTGTACATGTAGACCCAGACCCTCTGATGTTAATTTGAAAACTTCTCATCTTTTTTCAAGCCAACATGTTCAGACCTTTTAGCTATGTATATTACCGATAACCATATTAAAGCTATTTTTTTTTCCCACACAAACAATACCACACTCACTTATGTCCATTGTTCTTCATCCTGTTTATACAAATCATCTCATTTCTTTTACTTCTTTTTAGACTGAAAATTTACAAGGACTTGTATGTTATGATTCCCTGCTATAGGCATACAGAAATATACATTGTTCATCCCAGCTATGCCCAGGTAAACACTCAGAATTCAGAAGCTGCCTATAAGAATCAAATGTTTTTATTATATAAATACTTGATCATTTATTTATGCAACAAAAATTAAAAGCTGAAAAATGAATGGACATATTGCACAATCAAAGAAGGGTTTAAAAAAACTGAAAGTGATGTGACCAAATCTGACTACTGGGGTAGTGATCCAATTGATTATTCTGTCCTGGAGCAAAGTTACCTAGAAAGCAGACATTTTGAGCACACAAAACAATGTGCAATAATTTAACATTTTCTTTTTAAAATCAACCTGTGAATTAAATTCTAAGTTTGTGTAAGTGTATCACCATCAATGAGAAGATGGGGGTAGAAGTCCCAGATACCTAGATATTTAACTTATATTTACTCTCTTCAAATAATTTACTGGGATTTCAGTAAGAAGGGCATTTTTTTTAGTGATTGTTTAAACCATCCTCTTCATTTTATGTGCTTTTTGTTGACCTTTCATTTTGTCCATTCTTTCACTCTCTACCATATTTCATGTAATATATAATGCAACTGGTAATACAGTATCAAGAATTTGAAAGGAAGTTACAAAAACAAGAGTCATCAGGAATTCAGAGACCCAAATATCTAAACCCTACTGAGACTCAAGTTTGATAATTTATTGCCTTGTTTGACAATGAGTTCTGTTACTAAGTTAGCAAAACATACCAGTCATTATCCTTTTCCTTATAAATAAAACCATGGATCTCATTGTAGGTAAACCTCTATATATTCATGACTCAAATTTTGTAGCGGTAGAGAACACAGGATATACTGTGAAAGCTGGGCCTGAAAGAAATCCACATATTTAAAAAAACAAACAAACACTACTTTTACATGTTTAAATCCCCTCATACTGTATGCTCGTTATTTAAAATTAAAGGACAGAAGTCAGATTGAGAAACAGTAAATTAAGAGACAAGATGTGGAGACTATAACTATTTCACTTGAATAGAACCAACCTCGTTCATTTTTTGTTCTGGCAGGAAAGGAAAATTTAACAATCAGAATAATGAACAGGCTTCAATAATGGGGGCAATGCAACTGTTCTTTTGGCTGTGTAAAGTATCTGGGTTTTATACATTTCTTCCCCTTTTCAAAACTGTGGCTGAAATTTTTAAAAAGTTCATTCTAAATACTTTCCAAAATGAGAAAGCTTAAAAAATGAGAATTCACTTTTATTTATTTATTTATTCACTTATTTTAGAGAATTCACTTTTAAATGTATACATTGCATCACATTTCAGTCAACTTCCGGCAGCAAAACCAGTGTTGGCAGTTTTACCAACTGTTTGTATCCAGTTCAGTTGGGTCTGGCTCTCAGTTGTTAATACAGTACTACCGATCTTAATTTGTAGGACCACAAGGGAATGTTTAAATAAAAGAACACTCAATTTCATAGTAGTTTTTAAATGAAAACATATGTATCTGTAATAGGGCTTTAAAATTTTTTTCAGTAAGTACTTAATGTGTGGCATCTGCTAGGTATAGTGTGTCTCTTTCAGTTTTTCTGATGAGACACATCAAATTCAGTAAAATTAATATTTTAGATGTTGGTATCTTGGGAGTTATCAGAATTAAGAATGCCCAGAGAAGGAAGATTGTTGTTCAGTTAATTTTCCTTTCATACATAATCCTTTATATTGTATTTAGGGCGAGAAGAAGAGGAAGAGAAGAACACCTCAAAATACCTTTTCAAAGATGGTTGACTTGAAGTTCACTTCTAAAATTTGATAGGCACAGTATGTTTGGTGTGACAGGTAAAAAATAGACATGGGATTAATCACTTGTGTACTTGGGATTCTTCTTTTTTTTTTAAGATTTTATTTATTTATTTGAAAGACAGAGATCACAGGTAGGCAGAGAGGCAGGCAAGCAGGCTCCCTGAAATGGGCTGGATCCCAGGACCCTGGGATCATGACCTGAGCTGAAGGCAGAGGCTTTAACCCACTGAGCCACCCAGGTGTCCCTATTTGGGATTCTTCTCCAGTACTTCAAGTTCCTTTGAGTAGTTGCAGTGTTTCAGTCTATAGTCACTAAACTTAAATTACCATTTTATAATATACTCTTATTAATGGAGTGAGGATTGGTAAATGACATTAATTTTTTAAAATTGATAATAATCATTAAAATGATGTTACATTTTGGGTCTCTTGCATCACCCACATTTCCCTCCACTTCTCAGGCCACAGATTTTCATGTTATTAGTATCCCTCTCATCTTCTTTAGGATCCCCAAGTACCCTGTCTTTGCTATTTTTAACATAAATGACCACATAAATCCAAGATGAGCTTTGTGCAAATCAGCTAGAGTCAAATATTGTATCTTCCTAATATGTATTAGCATCCCCTCAATATCTCTAAATATGTTAGGGGGATTAAGATTACCTCAAACATTTGTAAAGATCTTGAATACATTGGACAAAAATAAAGCCCTCTCCCATCAATGATATTTCTAGAATATGGGAATATAGACCGATACAAATCTCAGTTGATTTGCCTTAAAAATTTCCCCATAGGGACGCCTGGGTGGCTCAGTTGGTTAAGCGGCTGCCTTCGGCTCAGGTCATGATCCCAGCGTCCTGGGATCGAGTCCCACATCGGGCTCCTTGCTTGGCAGGGAGCCTGCTTCTCCCTCTGCCTGCCACTCTGTCTGCCTGTGCTCGCTTTCTCTCCCTCTCTCTCTGACAAATAAATAAATTAAAAAAAAATTTCCCCATATTTTGAGAGCCATATATAATATATATCCATACTTGAATACACACACATACATATATATATATATAGATATATATATATATACACATATTGTGTGTGTACACTTTGGTTTGAGTCCAGGCTCTATCACCTGCTAATTGTATAAGCTTCAGCAAGTTATATAACATCTCTGTGACTCAGTTTCCTTATTTGTAAAATAATATAATCAAATTATGTATTCATGGGGTGGTTGTGAGGATTAAACCACCTCATGAGGTGGTTGTGAGTTCTTGAACGAAAAGCACTTTAGAACATGCCTGTAAAGTTACAGGGATTCAAAAACTTTAGTCATTATTATAATATGGATCATATGAATATATACTTATGCATATATAATATAGAATTGCCTAGTCTACATAATAAGATGGTTTTATGTTTTTATATACATTGCTAAATGCATTTTATTTGTAACATGTAGTATATGCTTATATTCCATATATGGCACATTTTGATTTTCTTGAAAATTTCAGGTATCTAATGACCAATATGAGAATACCAACATAGCTTATGTCTGGAGTATACATAGTGTAAATTTGGCATTTGAAATGTACCCACTTAATGAATTAATATTTTTGCTGAAAACTGGCTCTAATACACGTGTGAGTGGCATTGAGGTGAAGTGGAAGAGCACAGGTTTAAAGCAGAAGCACTTGGGATTCTCATTCTGACACAATGGCTTAGAAGCCATATGATTTCAGGCAAGTCATTTAACCTCTCTGAGCTTTAGTTTTTTCATCTGCAAAACAGGGATGCAACATTTCTTGCACGTTTGTGGTGAGAAGTAGAAGTACATCAAAGAAGTCCTTGGCCAAGAGTCCGGCACATAGTAAATGCTTGATAAATGAAAACACTGATCTTTAAATGTGTCAGTCCCACTTCAAACATGGCTTTTTTTTTTTAAAGCCCAACACAAACAAACATCGCACTGAAGTGTTTGATCAGCTATGCTGTTGCTATATGATGATCAAGAGGTAATCTTAAGGGCATGTGGTTTCGATAACCATAATGGAAGTTCTGCTGCCTGGTGGAGCAAAAGGGAAGAGGTTGGTGTAAGTCAGGTTTCGTCAGTATCTTACCAGGCAGCAGCTTGCAACTTTGCCCCTTCTCTGGCTCTGCCTAGCCTTACCTCTCCTGCCAGTACGAAGCCCCAGAAGCAGTTACACTGAAAAAGCTGCAGAATCTGAAACCCGGAACGCTGGCAGCACTCTGCTTGGTGGGGTTAGGCCATGCAGGCATGTTTGTCACCCAATGGCCGGAGACCCAGGGGAAAAAGACTCACTCTGTCCCTTTATTTTCACTGAGTCTGAGAGAAATGGATTAAAACCTCAGGCAGTTCACTGTAAATGGCAATTTATTTTCAAATGTTACATATTTTCATATAATTGGTAGTAAGGGGCCATTGCTTTTTTGTAGTTGGGCCTGATTCGCTTCTTGCACCTTATATTAGGATTTGGGTCTGACATAGTAATAGCTAATTGTGAAAAGCAACTACATATGTACTATGAAAGTAAACCATTTAATGTATGCCAAGAATACCTTAGAATAAAAATAATACTTAATGGTTAAAGGGGTAGTGCCATTATTGATAAATTCTTATGAATTCCTATTACTGGGTCTGACATGAAGCTTGCATGATATAAGAGATGTGAGGAAAGGTAGCATATAGGAAAGGTGTTTCATGCACACATGCAGAGAATTTTTTCACACAGTTCAGTGAAGCCACATTGATCCAGCAGTTTGAATGTCCCTGGTCTCTCTCATTAAATACTTAAGAAAACATAGTAAAATTGTTTAAGGATACACATTTAGAATGCCATATCCAGAGCTATATCCAAATAGCAAATGATTACACTGCTTATAAATTCGAGGCAGATGATAATTTAGAGTCCCCATGAAAGCTTTGAGTTTATTTGATTGTTCTCTTAATTACTGGGCTCTATGCTATCAAATATTTGTGGAAGAGAAAGCTTGTCTTTGTGGGAATGGATAATAACTATGCTTACACTTTGAAAATTTTGCCTTGAGTTATTAAGATTTGCATTTCTCACTTTTGTTCCAAGGAAAGGTGTTTTGCCATTTTTAGAAAGCAGGTACCAAATAATCAATCATCAAACACCCCAGAAAGTTTCCACTCCAGACAAGTGCAAAATCTCAGGTATTAGCAATCCACCTCCAGAAACAAATCTAGGAAGGGTGGGAACAGGGAGAAAGGATGTATCACTTTTCTAGGTGAATATATTGTGATTGGTATGTGTTGCGCGCATTAAGAAACTGTATTTGCTTACTAGCTGCTATTTAGAAACCAGCCAGAAAAAGTCTGAGAGAGACCGCACAGACAGGCAAGCCATAAGCCTCCCTCCCATGCTGCTTCAGTACCCTGCTCTTCCAGGCGCGTGAAGAATAGACAGACTGTGGTCATTGATCTCCTGGTGGTGTTGTTGCACTCTGGGAAATGCTGGGGGGTGCTCAGGGACGCGGCTTAGTCAATGGATGCGCATCTGAAGAAAAGCAGCAAGATGAGGAAAGAGAACATGCAAATCGGCTGGAGAAGAGGAAGGGAAGAGCGAGAAAAAGAAACGTGTTGCTCGTATTGTGTCTTAATCTCTTACCCGCAGCCTCCCTCGTGACATCTCCCTTCTTGGACGCCAGTTCTAGGAAGATCACTCGGGATCCCCGAATCCCCCCGCCCCCCGTCCACCCCAGTGTGAGATTTAATAGGGTTCTTCTTTCTTTCTTTTTTTTCCTTTGCTTTTTTTTTTTTTTTACCCTTGGTAAACCGGCAGCTGTTCCAAGTCAATGAAAGTAAGATTGGAAGAGATAAGCGCCGGAGCAGCCTGGGAGCTGTCAGAGCACACACTTAAATCAGCCCCACAGCTTCGGCCCCGAGCATTACCTACGGAGTTTCTTCCCGTGGTGATGTCACTCTGAGGGTCTCTCCCTCTCTTGCCTTCACGTGCTGTCTCCAGTGTCGCTGGACTCCAAAGCCCAGCGCCCAGCCTTTCCCCCCTAAACATCATTCTTTGATCCTTGGGCATCGGGTCGCTTGGGTTCACCCCCACAAAACAAAACCAGTTCAATCACCCAGAGGCAGGGGTGAGAGCGCCTCAAAACTTTTCTCCCCGCGCACCCCAAGGAGTAGGTGGGCTCCAAGTGCCGGCGGCGGGACTCGCGGGCGCACAGCCGGGCTCGGGGAGGTAGTGGTCGCTTTAAACACCGAACCTCTCGCGGCTCCAGCCTTCGCGCCGGGCAAACGGCGGCTCGCCTCGCAGAAGGTTCCGCGGACGCCCGCAGACCCCCCCTACGCACCCCCCGTGCGAGCTTTACTGTGTGCAAACGGGGGTGAGGGGCAAGCAGGGGCCCAGGTAATGGTTCCAGGGCAGCGGGTGAGGGTCCAGCGCAAGGAAGAAGTTGACAAAGGGGACCTGACTAAACAGGAATGCGTATTTGTAGATGCGAGCTCCGCCGAGACCCGGAGATAGCCCACTCTCCTTGCCTCCTTCCACTCCTGCCATTCCATTTTATCGCTCCTTTAAGTGGAGGGCAGATTTTTTTTTTTTTTTTTTTTTAACATTCCTGCACCGTGTGGGTAATCACCGTGTTATTTACAATCTAGTTACTCTGCAGCAGACGGGGAAGCAAACTCTGGGGCTCCTTTGCTTCGGATGGACACAGAGGGCGGCCAGGCGGCGAGCTGCAGGAAGGAGGTCAGGGTGGGTTTACGGGAGCTCGGGTGCGACCTGGAGGGAGTCGGAGCCCCCGGCGCCGCCCCCGCGCCCGCCCCCGCCGCACCCCCCGGGGCGGGCGCCGGGCCGCGGTGACCGCCGGCTGGTGCGCTGCCCTCGCCTCCCCCATTGTTCCTACTGTCTTTTTGCCTTTTGTTATTTGCACTCGCATTGTGTTGTTTGTCTCTGAAGCCGCCTCATGACCAGCAAAGGGATTTCACCTCGTCCTTGAGAGCCACACGGGGAGCGAGAGCGAGCGAGCGAGAGCCGGGGGGGAGAGGGACACGCGCGCGCGCACACACACACAGACACACACACACACACACACACACAGAGTGAAAAAGGCGAGCCACCAAAACCCATCTCCAGTCTCCTCCCGGGGGCCCCCCAGCCCGCCACTGTGCCACTTTGCATCCCACGCCAGAGGAGACATTAAGGAGACCCGGTAAGGTGCGTGAATCGCAGCGTTTTAACTTTGTTGTTCGTCCCGATGTTGTTGTGGGCAGACCTCCAAGGCGCAGAGCTCCCCTCAGCCGCTCGCGGTGCCCGCCACTCAGCACTCGCTCCCGGCTCCAGCTGGAGAGCCGGCTGAGGAGGGAGGGGGCCGCCACCGGAGTTTCCTCAAGTACGGAGGGAGGGGGACTGGGCTGGGGGTGAGGGGGAGGCGGGAGGCGGCTCGAGACTCGAGGTGGCCCTGTCATCCTCGGGGGGCGGCCGAGGGGGGAGGACCCCGGAGCGTGGGCTTGGCCCCCGTTCAGGAAATGGGATAACTTTGGAGATGTGTTGGGGAGCCTGCGCGCCGCTGCCGGTATTGTTTTGGAAGTGGTGGCGGTGGAGGTGGTGATGCGAGATGAGGGCAGGAGTGCAGGGGAAAGCCGGGGCGAGTCTGTGCATCTCGGCTCACGCTCCAGCCGCAGACCCTCAAAGTTGGACAAAGCTCTTCACCCTTCCTACAATATAACCGTGGCCCCCAGCCCACCCCGCAATCTTAATATCCCCCTTTTCGTCTTTTTGTTTCGCTTTCTGCAATCCCTCTCCCTACTCGTCCTCCTCTCTCCCGCCCGGAATCTTCGGAGACAAGTCTCATCCTTCAGAATTCTAGGGATTCCAGAGACCGGAAGCTTTAATTTTCCTTGCAACTACTTTCCCCCCCACCCCCCTCAGTGTACGAAGCGAAACCGCTCACGTGTTGTGTCACTCTAAGCGCGGGTTTGGGAAATCTCGTTTGCACTTTGGGCTACGGTCATCAGCCAGGAAAAGAGGTTATACGACTTGAAATCAGGCTGGATCTGGAAATGTTTGTGTTTGGTGGTAGCAGTTTCTTGAGTATTGATCTGCGGGCATCGGGTGCACAGGGAGGACTTTGACATATTTTAATAGTCATTTTCCATACACTTTGCAAAGCGAATATATTAATGCATAGATTGACCCTGGTGACTGTCTGAAGACAGTCACCAAGCTGGCCCCGGTGACTAAAATCAGAGTGCGGTGCATGTGAATTCATTTGTCTTCCCTTCTCAACTAAAGCAGGTCAAAATGAGGAATTCTGTGAGTATGCAGAGCCATAGTCTCAGTGTCAGCTAACCCAGGCACTCTGGGTGGCAGTCAACTGCACTTCTTCAGAAAAGTTTAGGGGATTTGTTCTGTCCCACTTGAGAGCCTCACAATATCCAGATATCCACAGTAGTTTGTCAAGAAAGGCATGAGCCGATTTCCCCAGAGACTGCCTTGAGGCTCAGCACAATTCTTCAGTCCAGGGCAAGACCAAGACCAAGTGGGATTTTGGGTAATAAGTATGGGAATCTGCAAAGGGACTAGACAGAGTGATTTGTTTCCTTGCTGCTCATAAATAATGGCCTCTAGCATCCTTAAAAAAAAAAAAGAGAGAGAGAAAGAAAGAAAGAAAAGAAAAAGAAAGCCCACGCAAACAAAACAGGCCAATGAAGGAGGCGCGTGGGAGATTTGTAGGCAGTGGACATTTCAATCAGAAGAAAACACAGCAGAGTTTTTGATCAGGATTACAGGAGTGAGGCTCGATTGCCAAGAGTGATTAGGTTATGGGCCAGATGGTTTTAAAGTATACAGAAATGTTTTTTAAGTTTTTTACAGAATGAAAAGGAGGACGATTTCTTAGAGTCTTTACAGAACTGCAAAATTTTGATCTAATTTTGAAGGAATTCAGCTGTATGTGAACTGTTGTTAGCTCTGATAGGGAAAGAATCTGGTTTCAAATGTAGATACATGGGACAAAGTTTCTGGGGGGTGCTTCTTCCCGATTTAAATATAGCTTCCAGGCTGAAGCCTAGATAAATTCAGTCACAATGACTTAAAATCAAAAGTACTTACACTGAAAGTTCTCTTAGCATTGTGCAAAGTTCTCCTGCAAATTATGTCATCAACTGTTTATTCCTCAGAACTGTATTAGATAAAAATCATAAGCATCACTTAAAACTGATGCAATACAGCTTTAAATCCTCAGACTAGTAGGGATTGCTTTTGTTTGCCTAAAAGGTAGATCTTTCATCACATGAGTTGTTTAAAAACATTTAATTGTGGGGGTGGGAAGGGATGTGCATAATTATTTAGTTATTTGTGTTAATTATATAGTAGCATACTTGCTTGAATTTTTTTTTCTTTCCAGTGGTCTTCTAACAATCTTGTACATGAAGAATTAATAGAGTTTTTTGTTTGCTTTTGGGTTTTTTAAAAATCCCTTTTTGTAGCCTTTTTGAATGGGCAATATTGAATCAATCTGAGATAGACTTGAAAGAGTAAATTTAGTACAGAAAAAAAGAGCTTTAACTCTTAACAGAGAAACTCTGTATTAGTTTTGTTGTTGAGCTTAAACAGTTCTGGTTGAATGGCATGTTATATACAGCGTTCAAACTCTCAAACTTATTTGGTAAATAAGCAGGCATTTGAGATTCAGTGGTTATTTCAAGTTAACTTAGTTCTATACATGTAAATGCACATCCTGTTTAGACTGACACATGACTTTGTAAAAGAAAAAAAATGAATATATGCTTATAAAGATGTTATCTGTGGAGTGTATGGAATAAATAGTAAATAACAAAAGAGTGAAGTTTATACTCAGGTATGATGGCTTTTTTTGGGGTGGTCCTTTTTGGGAGTAAGACATGAGCTATAGGGAAAGTTTAAAATTTCATTTTCCAGTTAAAAGAATGAATTTGAATGCTTGAATAATTTTTTTTTAAAGCAAATGAAAACTACGATTAAAAAGGCATACTGTCTTCTTGAAAAAACACTACTCATTTACTAAGTGATAGGCAGTCATTGTTTTGAAGTCATGTTCAGATTGTATAAAAAAGCAATATATAGGGCAGGATAAAACTTGTTTTTAGTGATCTCCTAAAGTACACAGGATTTCAAATAACTCAGAGTTCTAAGGTTGAACACTATTTAGACTTCCATCAGGTAAAATTGTGATGTGATTGATTGGCATACCCTGGATGTTCTACCCAATATCCAATCACCTGCAGTGGTACAAAATGCTATAATTAGAGTTTTGAGAGTAACCTAGAAAATTTATTTGTCTAGGCCTAAAGTCAATGCATTCCCTCACACACTCGTCACATTTTTTTTAGCCTGAGAAATGTAGGCTTAAAGGCAAAGAAAGTGCTTGGCTGTTTCAAATAAACTATATCCTGAACCTAGATTTGTAGATAGTTAATAAAATAAAAGTCCAATTTTGTTCCAAACATTATTTAAAACATCAATTTGTAAATTGTCTACATTTGGTTTTCATATGTTAATGATTTGGGATTTGAAACTTCTTTCAGAAAGGCATTTTGGTTTATCTTATAAAACACCACACAAAACTGTCTAAACAACTCTGTAAATAAACTGTTCCAAATGCCTCAATTTGATGAATGAATTAAAGAATTATAGTTCTTAATCCAATTATGATCAGTCTTGTTATTCCATTTCCCATTTGGGGGAGCTTGGGGAGTGGGAATGGTAAATGATTCTCAAATGTGAGTAGGGTCTTTGTTGTTTATTTTCTGTGTGTGATATAACATAAATAATTACTCATACCTAACAGGAGAAGGATTTTAGATGTAGAAAAGTTATTTAATGATTTTCAATTAAACCAGGAATTCATTTGCATGAAAAGTTGCTCTTAATGGAAGAGTCAAACAAAATTTTTAAGAATACAAAGCAAGGATCTAACCTTTTGCTTAAAACTAATGAATTTTTATATTTCAGAGGGGAGAAATGGAGCACCTGCGGCTCAGTAGTGGGACAGATATTTAGGCACTCTTAGTTGTTTTTAGCTGGGCCACGTTGGGACATTTCTGTGGTGCTTTTTTTTTTATTTTAAGATTTTATTTATTTATTTGACAGAGAGAGAGAGAGAGAGAGAGAGAGAGAGAACATGAGCAGGGGGAGTGGGAGAGGTAGAAGCAGGTTCCCCATGGAGCAGGGAGCCTCATGTGGGGCTTGATCCCAGGACCCTGGGATCATGACCTGAGCCGAAAGCAGATGCCTAATGATTGAGCCATCCAGGTACACCTCTGTGGTGCTAACCTAACTTCGTTCAGTTTCTTTGTGTTTAAACTTTACTTTGTTTATAAAGTTTAAACTTTACCATGTTCAATTTCCTTGCGCTTAAAATTAAGGGGAATATGCTTTTTGGGTTGTTTCCTCCAAATTCCTATCCCTTTAACTGCCTACATGGGTGCTTTTGAATGCTCTCTCCATCAGGGCCCTAAACTGTAGGATGGGCCCTTGATAACATCCCGGTTTGCTTTGAAGGACCCTTCTGAATTCCTGTCCCATTTGACCAATTTAACCTCTGGCTCATAAGCTAATTAATTCGAAAGTGTTAATAGCTCATGATGGTTTAATTCTCTAGATGTGGTTATTATTATTATTACTGTTATTGTTGCAGTCTATTATGGCTGTTTAATTCTTTAGAGAAAGAGTTGGGGAGATTACAGGTATAAAGTGAAACTGCCAGAGGAAATATTTATGAAGATAGGGATTTTTTTCAGTACTACTCAAATCATACCTTATAGGCAAGTAATTAGTCTGCTTACTGGTAAGAATGTTGGGCAGAAATATTGATAAAACTAGGGGGGAAATGAATGTATATAAGGACTATATTAAATAACCACCTTTAAAAATTGAGCCTTAAAAATAAACAAACCGGGGGGGGGGGCGGGGGAATACCACCAGGAGAGGTGGTATTGAATTCTATAGGTACAGGTCCACCCATTCTTTATTGTTTAAAGTTCATTGTAAATTAAAAAGGAAAAGAAAAACCTGATTCTATCTTTGATGCTCAATTACTTGTCATTCAGTTATTTTGTGATTATAAGCTATCACGTGTCCAAAGGGGACAAATAATGCAGCCGTCAAAGGGATGGAAGGGCTCTGGCTTGGCCCCCAGTTGAATTCCCTGGAAGCTCAGGGGGATTGTGTTGTCACATGCAGCACCAAATAAAGTCTTAGATGTAGGGAACTCAGGAAGGAACTAGGATGCAAGAGGCAATCCCACTCGCTTTGGGAGCTTCTCAGTTTAGGTCTATGTATAATTCTTCCAAGACTTGGCTTGGAGTTCCGGGTGTTCAGTGCTCTGCCCTGTTCACTCAGCTCCAAAGCTGGAGATTATAATGCTTTCTCTTATACAGATACTACATGGATTACATTGGATATTATGTATCAGATTCTTAGCATAGCATTTGTCATGAACTAGGTGCTTAGTACATGTTAGCTACACTCTTCTGTCCTTCTAGTTAAGTCTCTTTGATCATTAATAATGTTTGAAGCTTAATTTCGTACTTGCTTTGGACTTATTTGAGTCCAAGAAGAAAAATATATCACTTCCCTGAGGCTGAGACCAACACTTTAAAATAGTGATTCAGTTAACGTCTATATATGATCTCTGACAATGTGGTTTTATTAAGATGCTGTATTTGGTACAAGTGTGAATTCTATCTTTTATTCATAGAAATGTTCCTTCAGTAATTAACATTTTATCCTACATAATAGGTGAAGGCAAACAAAAACTCTAGGACCTCACTATAGATCTCTCTTCTTGTTATCCTTTCTGATTTCTCATTACAGATACACACTAGTGAAAATTTATTGTGACTTTATCCATAGATAGTTATCTACCTCTGAGTAATATGAAGTTATAGTACATGTAGATAGAGAGAGATTCCACTTGGAAAAAGAAATAAATCTGACTTTGTAATGTTTGCCCTTTGGAGTCAGCTGTTCCTTCAAAGAGAACCTCCTAGACTTGTTTATGTTGGGTACAAGGAGAAAGGCACAATAAATATACGATTACCTGTGTGAAGAGATGATGTGTAATAATGTGGAAAAATTAGTGGATGTTTCTTTTTCCAGTGATAGGGAAAATTTCTCTGTAAGTATGGGCTTCTTTTGCTGTCCGAAAGTAGAGCATTCCGGTGAAACCTTTCAAGAACTGAAATGGTGTAAAGTGAAGAAGCAATTACCATTTTTATAAAAGCAGAAATCCTCTTTGGATTAGTGAAAACAGGTACTAATGTAGGTGTTTCATAAAAGCAAAATGGTGTAAAGCCAACTTTTGGGTAGTGTGGTAGGGGGAACCTATGCAAGTGACCAAAGATAAAGGAAAGGCTTTTTTTTAAAGCAAATAAATAACTTAGGTATTGAATTGATTTGGATCCCTCAAGAAGCAGATGTCAGGAGGTGATTAGACATGTACTAAGAGGGCAGAAAGCTGGGAGAGTCTTTCAGTTGTGATCCTGGCTTGACACTTATGGAAGGAGAGACGGAAGGGAGGAGGATTGAGTAGAAAGAAGCTCTACTGTCATGCAGCCCAGGACAGGTTTGTCCCAGCAGATGACAGTCAGCCATTGGAGGAGTCCTCTGTCCCCGGACTGTGTTCAGTCACTGGATGGGAACAGTCCCCTTGAAGCATGGCCTTGGTGCACAACTGTTGCTAGAGACACAGGGGCAGCAGGTGGGCACTGAGTCCATTCTGATCCTGCAACGGGAGAGCTGAGTGATACAGTTGTGGTTTGGCCATCTAGCCCAGGAGTTAGTAGCAGTAGCTCTGGTCAGGTGGGCTTGTTGCTAAAAAAAGACCAGGCAATTTCTTGACGCTCTTGGATGCTTTATTTTTCTGCACTGCAAAATGAGCATAATGATAGTATCACCTTGCAGAATCCTACTCACATTAAATGAGGTTGTATGAAATTATGTGTAAGTCCGTAGTATGGTGTATAGCATAGAGGAATTGCTCAGTGTATACAGTAGTCCCGCCTTATGCATGGGGGATACATTCCAAGACTTCCTGTGGATGCCTGAAACCATGGAGAGTTCTTTTTTTTTTTTTTAAGATTTTATTTATTTGATAGAGAGATAGCGCAAGTAGGCAGAGGGAGAGGGAGAAGCAGGCTCTCCACTGAGTAGGGAGCCCTGTGTGGGATTCGATCCCAGGACTCTGGAATCATGACCTAAGCCAAAATCCGGTCTGGCACTCAACAGACTGAACCACCTGGGAGCCACCCCCCCGTGGAGAGTTTTGAACGCTATATATGCTCTATTTTTTCCTATGCATTCATACATACCTATCATAAAGCTTCATTTATTAATGAGATGCAGTCAGAGATTAACAAAAATAACTAATAATCACAAAACAACTATAACAATATACTGTAAGAGAATTTATGGGAATGTGGTATCTCTCTCTTTCTCTCACAATTTCTTTTCGTACCCCACTCACCCTTCTTGTAATGATGTGAGATGATAAAATGTCTGCGTGGTGGGATGAAGTGAAGTGAATGAGGTAGGTGTTGTGATGGGGCGTCAGTTTACCAGTGATCTGACCAGAAGAAGGAGGGTCATCTGTGTTCTGGAGCACGGATGACCTCGGGTAAGTGAAACCACAGATGGGGGGGGTTTACTGTATTGGTTTCTTTTTAATGTACTCGTGGTATGCAACTGAGTGGTATAGCTGAATGTATCAGGTGAGAGTAAATATAGTTGAACAATAGATATTGCTGTGATTAGAAGACATTGTTTTTGCAACAAAACGTCCTTAATGTTTGCCTTTAATAAATAGCTCCGTTTATTTCCCATGCCTCAAATCCTTCTTTCTATCAGCTTATAAACCACACCACAGATAGAACAACTGACCTTGGCCATCTTCAGGTAATTTGCCCTAAAGCGTGAGGTAGACAGAATGCTCTCTTCATTTCCTTACCCCTCTAGGCTTCCTATTCAGCTGAGAAGCAACTTGCACTGGAAGTCTGCATTTTATCTTGAGCCTCAAACACCTTGCAAGTCTTTGCTCCCCTCTGTTACTGTTCCTAAACCAACTTGCCGCACCACAAAGCATTGAACTCAAGTGGCCCTCAGTGCTGGCTCCTGCTGTGATGAGTCACAGAGCGACCAGCACTTTGTTGCGTTAGATTTGATCACTGCCATGAGCAGTCCTTCGATTGTCAGCTAAGAGACCCTTCAGGGAGTTGTCCCTTAATAGAAAGTCTCTTTTCTTCCCTCCTGTTGTAACTTTAAATTAAAAGAAACTGTAGAGGAGCGGGTGGCATTGCAGCAGTTCATTCTTCTACCCACTGGGAGAACGACATCTGAGAAAAGACGTTATTGGACTGAGAATTGAGTTGTTGCTATTTTTTCGGGCCAGCATGGGGGGGGGGCGTGGTGGTGGAGGACGAAGATCATGTCGTTTAGACTCAGGCTGAGTCTCAGTAATGCAATGGAGAGCGGTCCTTCTGTGTGTGCTAGTGAGCATTTTTTGGATATAATACACTGAGTTAGGGTCTTAATTTCTGGTGCGATTCACAGGACCACTGGTATTTCACCCCTGCTTTTTGGGTGGTTCTGTGAGTTCTAGTGTGGGAAACTGGCACCGGGACAACTCCAGAGTCCAAGGAGGATGGGAGGCAGGAAAAGAGAGCTAATTTTTGACACATTCCTCAAACAAGTGACCCCTCTAGGGAATCTGTGCCCAGGATAAGGACTGCTTACTGTGAGCCTGTTGGCAGAGTTTCCCCCCAGTAGTGAGCACTGGTTACTTTAATGTTAAAAAGGCTGATGAACTTAACATTTGCAAGAGGAAAAGAGATGTTGGTACTTCTTATGATGTATTTTCTAGAAGCTGTTTCTCACTAAATTTCTGATTTAATTCTCTGCCATGGTGGGCTTTACACCCTCTGTAGGTGCTGGTCCATTCCTACTCTGGGTTAGGGCCTGTCCCTGAGTCGGGTGTCTGCTGAAATTTCCTGGTGCAATTCATGGCTACTAAAAGCGGAAGTTGTTTGATGTATGACGGAAGTTTGCATGTGAGTTCTGGCAATGCTTGGTGTTACTATGCAGCATCGGCTGTCTTTCCCCTGTATGTGGCACATTCAGTCTCATTAATTTACTCTTGCACTGGGAACTGCTTTTGAGCAAGTGCATACTATTTCTTATAATTCTGTGTTGACTTTTCTTTCTTTCAGCCTCACTCCACTGTACCTTCACTACTAGAAGGACAGTAGTGCCTTTTCTACATTGTATCAGAAATGCAGTGATAATTTTAACGCATACTAAATAGATCTGCCCATATGTAGAGATCCTTAATGCTCCCACTATTTATTTCTAGGAACTTACTCAGAACACCCTGCCTGCAAATGCTCTCCCCTCTGCTTCTTTTTCCCCCATCACTGCCTATTGGGATTTTCTTAACCTTTCTGTTACCACAAAGTCTTTATTCTCCTGGCACCACTGACCACTCTGCACTGTGAGTCCCACTGGATGGAGTGAGATGTGAGAGGTGTGCCTGCCTGCATTGCGACCTGGTTTGAAAGGGGTAACTCAGAGGGTGACCAAACGCTTCTCATTAGAAGGGAAACTCCATGAGGGCAGCATGTTGTGTCTGTCCCTGGTGTAGTCACAATGCCTGGAATGGAGCACCAGACCAGCTGAGTGCTGAGCCGACGTCTCTTGCAAAGTGAGCTTTAGGACAGCCGCGCAGGACACAGAAGTGGGAAAGCCAACAGCCCTTAAGCACTGGCCTGTTGCAGGCACGGTGCTAGGCACTTTATGTGCATAATCTCCTCTAATCCCCACAGCCCTCCTATTAGGTGGATAGTATCCCCCTTTATGAATGGGTGAACAAACTCCAGTGGGTCAGGTTGTGGCCTTTTTTTTTTTTTTTTCCAGCAAGGGAGCAGGAGAGTCATGGCCTGAATTTTAGTCTGTTTGACTCTGCCACTTGTTTTCTTTCCCTCATGCTGTGGCCAACACACTGTGTGGGGGCACTTGCCAACCCTGCCTGTCCCTCACAGGGGATAATTGGGAGGCACAGGTGAGAAGTCACAGGAAGTGATGCCTGGAATGCCCAGTAAATCCTAAATGTTGGGTATTATTACTGAGTACCCACTGATTCATTTATTAACAAAAAAAATATGTATTGAGCACACAGATGCATGTTGTTTGCACTTATTTGGAGGTATTTTATGACTTGAAGCAGAGATGCTGAATACTTAAAAACTGACATCAAAGGAAATGATGGAACAGTATTTCTCAGAGGTGATCACTCAGTCACCTAGTTGAAAACCATCTGGGATATTTTTAAAAATCTACCTTTCTGGCCCCTACTCAGACAGGGAATCTGAATCTTTATGGTTGTAGCACCCAAACCCCCCCTTTTTTTAACAAGATTTTATTATTTATTTATTTGACAGACAGAGATCACAAGTAGGCAGAGAGGCAGGCAGAGAGAGGGGGAAGCAGACTCCCTGCTGAGCAGAGAGCCCGGTGTGGGGCTCCATCCCAGGACCCTGAGATCATGACCTGAGCCGAAGGCAAAGGCTTAACCCACTAAGCCACCCAGGTGCCCCCCTCTCCAAACCCTACATTCTTAACAAGGATGACTGGCAATTCTTTTGCACATAAAAGTTTGGGAACCAGTGATAAAAAAAAGTACTGACTTAGCTTGGTACTAAGCTATAGATCCAGCATCTGGAATTAAAGTAAGATGCTTGGGGAATAGTGGCTGTGCCAAGATAAAGCACAACCGATTACTAGATTTTTAGGCTTTTTTGGGTTTTCTTTTGATGGTGTGGTTTTTGGGAGTTTTGAAATAAAATAAAAATACCTTTAGCAAATTTGAATATATAGAACATTAGCATGCTTAAAGTCAAGGATGAGGATACCTGTCCCAAAATGGGTTGGGGTTAGGAAAACGGTGGCAGTTATGTGCCTTCTAGGCTTGGAAAGAACTTTCCAAAAGGACCGATCTAAGATGGCTAAATAAACTAAAGACCAGAGATTTATTTATCCAGCTCTGTATCCCAAATATTTAAAACAGCACCTAGAACATAGTAGGTGATTCAAGGGCTTTGTTTAATGAATTAATAAAAACAGAGGAAGAGAGTCATATGTGTAAAATAGTTTAGAGTAGTTTGATTATGATTATTGTGAAGAAAGAAGTCAAGAAAGTGTATGCTGAAAAGGAATCCTAGTGAGATAAGACAAGGACAAGGTTTTGATTAGACAAATATGGTCCTTACAGGAGAGTGCCTTCATACAAACAAATAAACAATGCAAAAACAAACCTGAGGTTTGTATAAGATTAAATCATTGGGCTGCTGTTGGTGTGTATTTTCTCGGGAGCTGCGATTACTACCTGAGGACAGGGGCCAAGTCTATTTTGTTCTCCCTAAATGACAAATGGACTGGAAAAGAAAGCTTTTAAATGACACAAAAATGTCTTGTAAGAAAGAGGGGGAAAAAAATCTTTACAAAGGCTAATCAATAGATTGGTCATCATGAACATAGCAGATCTTCATAGGACTGCATGTTCTCAGTCTGCTTAGAGTTTAATGAAGTCTCCATCTGATTGTTTGCCTGTCACTAAACACTGCCTTACCTTCAGTGCTGCTTTCATTTTACTGTTTCAAAAATTATCTATTTGATTAGTATTTGTTGAATAGTTCAGTCCGTGAATGAAGAGTCCTGACGTGGGCCTAGGAGCGGGAGGTGGGTGAGGAAGCAGAGGAAGAAGAGGGTTGTCCTCATTCCCTTAGAATGATCAGAGTGACATGGGATCCACATAACTTTGAGTAGCGTGTTTGCTATCGAGCTCAAGGGCTGGCTGCTGGGATCCTGAGGGGAAGAATGTTTGCTGAGGTAATGGCTATAAAGGTGTTTTCAGCATTGTTAGAGGAGCCAACCATTCCTTTGATCTGGAAAGTGAGTCCAGAAAATGTATTGCGGGAAAGATGGTAAAAAGTAATCCTAAACCTAACAGGAGTTTCAGTGGAAAAATGGCTCTAGTTCAAGCAGTGTAATGTTAACATCAATGTGCATCTATCTCATGGCTCAAGCCCCGCATACTGCTTTGGAAATAAAAGGAGATTGTGTAAAGAATTAGCAATACAAGGCATTTTTAAGTGCTTTATTGCAGAGGCCTGTGATACTCTGTGAAATCTATGCAGGCTTTTTCTTCCTGCTGTGCTTAATTTCAGAATCTGATGCTATTACCTATCCTTGGAGAAAAAAATTACTCTCTGTTAACTCTTAAAAACCGAGTTTAACATTGCACTTGCTTTCAACCTAATCTTTCTGACATTTCTTGGGAAGAGAGAAGTGGTGTATTTAGCCACAGATTTGCCTTCAAGTTTAGTACATAGGATTGCTTCTAGGGGGCAGCACTGGAGTAAGGGCAAATCGGAAATAAATGTTGAAAGCGTAAGTTTAGAAAGGGCTCAAGCAGCTTTAAGAACAAGGTCCCTGAAAGAGTCGGCAAAGATTATGTTTGGCATGAATCCGGACCTGAAGCCAGAGAGGTAAATGTGTTATGCAGAAGATCAGGCAGAAGAAGGCAAGACAGGAGTTAGCTCTTTTCAATACAGGTGGCTATCTTGGGGGACACGAAGATGGACCCATCAAAAATAAGTTCCCTGGCATGCCATCACTGTGCCCTTTCTTCTTTCTACCTTGAAATAACAGTTGACTTTGATTGATCGTTTACTCTTGCCAGGCATTGTGCTAAGCAGTTTATTTTCATTTTTATTGATTCTTCCCAGTACTTCTCTAATTTAGATGCAAATGTTGCCCCATTATACAGGTAACACTGAGTTTGCCCAAAAGTAGCATAGCTGGGTAGAGGTGGAACTGAGACTTGAACCCAGAGTGGTCAATTCTGAAGCCTGAGCTCTTCCCTATGGTACTATAGGAAGTGTATTTTAAGTCCTGTTGAGTCATCCCTCAAACTGACTCTTTTGTTTTCCCCTTTCTTTATATATGCACTTCTGTTACTCAAAGATCGGCTTTTTTCAGCTTACTTCTGACCTGTGGCGAAGTTCCACAAACTGGTATCTCTCCTTACAATCTGCTGTGTTTACCAAGTCAGGTCAGTCTTCCCAGTCTTCCCGACATACTGTTGAAATCATGCAGCCCCTTTATCAAAAATTCAAAGTGCCTGAGTCCTATACATGGATGGGACCTAGACTCTTAAGTCTGGTTTTTTGGTGGTCTTATAATCTATCTCCACGTCCTGTATCTTTTTAGGCTTATATTCAAACTTTTCCCTTTGAGAATAATTCGTTTCTGATTTGGATTCAAGCTGAACACAATTTCCGAGATGATTCCCAAACAATCTGCAACGTGTCAGCCTTATCAACTTTTCTCAGAACGCTCACACCAGAGGCCATCTCATGGGATAAAAAGCCACCATAAAAAGACACCTGAACTCTGTTACTTACTCAGAGAATTCTTCCAGAGTTTCTTTTCTCTCTGCTTCAAATTTGCTTATCAGTTCACTTTTCTTGTTTCATGATCCGTTTGTCTATATTTCTGCTTTCTCTTTTTGTTTTGTCCTTTCATTCATTCAGCAATCAACAAACATTTATTGAACACCTACTATGAACCAGATACCATATGAAATGTCAGTGATGTATGGAGTAGGCATACACCTTCTACACAAGCAGTTTCAGTCTATTGGGGGAGATAAACCTTTCTTTATCAATTACCTGTATTTGTGATTACAAGTTGTGCCACTCTATTTCACAGAAGTATATAAGAGAAATGTGTGTTATATTTAGGGGACCCCGTCAGAGGAGGCTGCCATGAGGAAGTCACATTTGAAGAATGACTAACGAGGTAAAGAGGACAATACAAAAACTTTTGAGACATGAGGGGCAGCACGTGCAGAGAAATCAAAGAGGGGGAGGGGTATGTTCTCGGAATTAGAAAGCCACCAGAGCTGGAGCCAAGTGACTGGGAAATGGGGCCCTAGAAGTAGGTTGGGATCAGATCATTAAACCTGATGCTCCTTGTTAGAAAGTTGAGTTCTTATAAA
The DNA here is from genome assembly GCA_004024625.1 of Mellivora capensis. Lineage (NCBI taxonomy): Eukaryota > Metazoa > Chordata > Mammalia > Carnivora > Mustelidae > Mellivora > Mellivora capensis. Next base: position 268,515 of record PISX010000081.1, on the reverse strand, counting down.
ATGGGTGATGAGAACCTCACTGAATAGTTTTAGGCAAGAAACTAATAAAATTTGTGGCGATAGTGTATAGACCGAACTTAAGAGAGACTATTGGTGTTATTTACACAAGAGAAAAATGGTGGGTTGGAATTTGGACTCTAGCAGTAGTGTTAGAGATGGAGACAAGAGGAAGGACTTCAGGTGGAAAAAACATGGAAAATCACCCAATTTCAGGTGCTTTGTAAGCTCTGCCTTTCAGTCCCATTCCAGTTACTTACTGGGATAGTACCTCTGGCAATTACCCATTTGTTTCCATGTTTCAAAGGTTCAGAAACGAGATGCAGAAGACTCTGTGTCTCCCGAGATCTCCCCTGACTGGATCTGTACCCACTGTAACCCTTGACTATTCAGGCAGAGATTTGACACATAGAGTGCCTGCTGTCTGCATCTACGTGTATGCCTTCGTGTTTCTATGTGTTCTATGTGTTCCTTTTGTATGTATCATCCCTTCCTTTAGAATTCCTGACACTCTACCCATCTCTTAATTTCCAAATTAAAATTTACTTTTTCATAGCATCCTCAAAGAATATACTGACCGGAGTTCTCTCCTTCTGATCTTCTGTTATTTACATCTATAACCACTTTTATGACTTAATTATATATTGTACCATATTGTAAGCATGCTGTGAACATGTCTTATCCTTTGAGATATAATTGTGAGTTTGTGCTTTGGAATGTAGATTCTGTAGTTCATTATTATACCCCTGTTTTGGATCCTCATTTACCTCTCTTGAGCTGGGCAATTTACTTAACCTCTCTCAGTCTGTGATTCCTCATCTGCAAAATGGGGATAATTATATCAATAAGCAGTTGTGAGGAATCAACGAGAGAATGGATACAAAGTACGTAAAGCAATCCTTGGCACATAATGAGCTTTACCATATGATGACATTTTATGGTTATAAATGTTATTCTTTGAAATCAGAAACCTGTATCTTATTACTACTTTTGTCTACTGGGAGCTCAGTAAATATTTATTGAATTCAGATTTGAATTTAAGTATCTTTTTGCAAGGGGATACAAATATAAATAAATCTTGGTTCTTATCTGTAAGAATCTTGATTTGATAGGGGAGCTAGTAACATAAACTGGTAATTATATTAATCAGTGTGATAGATGTAGTGATAGACCATTTTGAGAGCACAGAAGAGAGGTTGGGAAATTTTCTAAGTGAAATAATGTATGAGTTGGATATTTCATTAATCAATTAAATACATATTACCATAATGTATGTACATTGTGTAAACTCAAAGTTCTATAATAAAATAGTACTCCTGTTTCTTAGTAAGGATCATACCTATCCCGTTGCTACCACTTTTAACTCTGTATTTTTTTTTTTTAAGAGAACGAGGTGGGTGTAGGAGGGGCAGAGGGAGAGGCAGAGAGAGAATTTTAAGCAGGCTCTGCACCTAGTTTAGAGCCTGACACCAATGTGGGGCTCTATTTCACAATGCTGAGATCATGACCTGAGCCAGAATCAAGTTAGATCTTAACCAGCTGAGCCACCCAGGTGTCCCACAAGTCTCTATTTCTTGCTTTCTTTTTTTTCCCCCTTTTTAAGAAAGATTTTATTTATTTGGCAGAGAGAGGGAGAACGAGCACAAGCAGGGGGAATGGGAGAGAGAGAAGCAGGCTACGGGGCTGGATCTCAGGATCCTGGGTTCATGACCTGAGTTGAAGGCAGACACATAACCTACTGAGCTAACCCAGGTGCCCCACAAGTCTGTATTTTTACATCAAGTGTTTGCACCTTATTTTTCGTATCTAAAAAAATTTATTTATCTATTTCTTAGTATTCGGCTTTGTTATGCTACTCTTCCTCTACCTTGCCTTACGAAAACCACACATGTTCCTTTTCCCTTTTTTCCGATTAATTTCATCCTTTCTTTTGTGTGTGTAGAGGGGATTAAATCAGTTCAGGAAACAGTTACTGCTTACATTACATTGACTATGTAAATGTTATTTATCTCTGAGAATATCATCTGTTTATTACTTTTATGCTTTATACAACTTCTTTGATTTTCTTGGAGTTAATGATGATCTATATTCAAGCCTAAAGTCTTACTAGGATTGTCTCATGTTTACTGGCATTCTTGTCAAGGCTTAAAACAGGTGCGTGGCATATCCAGGGTGGGTTTTAGGGGCAGTCCGCCTCGGTGGCAAGGACCATTTTATTACTACCATAATTTAGAATTGTTGGAGCCAGATGATAATAAAAAGCCCACTGACCCTTAGTTATATTAGACTTCTTAAAATTTCTGCAGACGCTGCACCCCTTTATTGCTAGCGCTTGGGCACACTGCTCCCAGCAACATGCACTTTGTAAGGCTCTGACTTACGCTAAGTAGGGCAGGGAGTGGTGCCAGGAAGGGAGGAGGGTATTCTAAGCAGGCAGTGCAACATAAGTAAAAAAGCGAGGAGGTGAGAAATGGCATGTTGTGTTTTGTGAAATTATAGATTATTCTGTGTCAGTAGAACATGGTAGGGACCGGCTCAGATGAGGTCGTGATTGTTGACGGTGTCCAGATCAGGGTGATCTTTTTATCATAGACTGCTATGCACCAGATTCTGTCTTGTCGGCCATGGGGGTCCTTATAGCGTTGAGTAACATGGTCAGCTTCGCTTCTGAATGAAGTAATGGTGTGTTAGCCAAAAAATGGAAATCTGGCTCCTTAAGTCAGCAGTTAAAATGCTGTCTTTGCATATTTGGTGACATGTTAATACTTTAGGGGTACCCCATCAGTAAAATTTTTAGAGTACACAGTTCTCCAGAATGTGTGTGTATGTGCACACACATGCACACACATTCGTAATTTATGTACATGTGTTGTACTTTAGCTAATATTCAGGTCACGATAAACATTCAGAGCAAGGTTCTATTTAAATGACAATAGAAGTAACAGTGGGAGTACATCAGAGTTCCCTGGACACCAACTCTGACATGTAATATGTATGCAGTGGGTTTACTGGGAGGGCTTTTGAGGGGCTGAGAGAAGCAGGATGGGTCTCAGGAGATGTTGACTGTGTCACACCTGAGGCTTCAGCTAGTCTATGGGGAGCTCTGGAGCTGGGTGGCTTCTTAGAGATGTCCTGAACTGAGGCAAGGGAGCCAGGCCTCTGTAGTGTCACACTGGTGTTGGATATGGGCCATACCTGGAGAGGGAGTGGAACTTTGGATGAGGACAGTTCTTAGAAAGGGCCTTAGAATTGAGTCTTCAGCAACCAGCACTCCTGGCAGCTGCGAAATGTGGGCCACCAGGTAGCATCCCACAGCATCCACTAAACACAGCTTTCCAGATAATTTTTTTAATCTATTTTTTTCGAATTCTTAGAGATTGTCCTTGAAATATGGCTAAAAAGAACTAGCACTGGTCTAAGAGATACAGTTTGCCACCTTCCTGTGTTCATTTATATTTACATTATTAGTGCTCGCTTCGGCAGCACATAATACTATATTTACATTATTAGTATTACTTGAAAATCCCTAGATTTTTTGTTTCATTTTGTAAGAAGTCTCTTTTAAAAAAAGATTTATTTATTGATTGATTTATCTGAGAGGATGGGAGAGGAAGAGGGGGGAGGGAGAAAGGAAGAAAATCTTCAAGAAGACTCCCCGCTGAGCCTGGAGCCTCAAGGCCTAATCTCATGACTTTGAGATCATGACCTGAGTTGAAATGAAGAGTCAGGTGCTTAACCAACTGAGCCACCCAGGCATCTGTTGTAGGAAGTCTTTTTGAAACACTTGTCCACTTTATGAGGATTAAGTTAGCTAAAAATTAGAGAATATAATCTGTAATCCATTTCCCGAACCACATGAGATTATAATGTGATAAAATGATGAAAGAAAAGAGAGAGAATGGCATTAACATGAACTTCCTTCTGTTGTGAAATGAGGACCCCTGTGGCAATCTATTAATATTTAGATGAAAACATAAAACCATACAGAAAACAGTATGGCATTTCCCTAAAAAATTAGGAATAGAATTACCATATGATACAGTAATTCCACCATTGGGCATTTACCCAAAGAAAGTGAAAACACTGATTTGGAATGATATGCATACCACTATGTTTATTTCAGCATTATTTACAATTACCAAGGTATAGAAGCAACCCAAGTGTCAATCGATAGATGAATGGACAAAGAAAAGGTGGTATATGTACACAATGGAATATTAGTCATAACAAAAAAAATGAGATCTTGCCTTTTATGACCATATGGATGGACTTAGGGGATATTATGCTAAGTGAAATAAGTCACACAAAGAAAGACAAATACTGTATGATTTCATTTATATGTGGGATCTAAGAAACAAAACAAACACAAACCAAAAAATGAAAAGCAAAAACAGACCCATAAATAGAGAATAAACTGATGGTTGTCAGAGGAGTGGGCAAAATGGGTGAAAGGGAAGAAAATAAATAAAATCTTGTGGATCATGTTGAACTACTAGCTTTGGATAAAAGTTATTTTTGGAATGAGGCCAAGGGAACATTTTAATTGGATGTAGGACAGCCGACTGTATATAGACATGTGATGGTGGTAGTGGTGTCTCTGTGCATTGCTTAGAGAGCAGGAATTCTTGCCCAGTATGTGAACAAGAGTATAAGCCTAGGTTTTTCAGGTTCCCAGATGGGCATCTAATTCACTAGTCTCCTAATTTTTTTAGGTCATTTATGTGCACCATCAATAAAAGGATTATTATTTTACTAGTGGTAAATATCCAAAAATAGAAATTAAAAGGGATGAGATAAAGAGGGAATAAAGAATATTTGTAGAACAACTAATATAAATAGATGTAATTTTTTTCTAGCATGCCAATATATTATTGTTTTTTTGCATCCACTTTGTAGACTTCTGAGCTCGGTTTCTAGAGAATAAGTTAATCACTAAATGGGGAGAAATTGCACTGGAGACAAATTTTGACTATTTTTTTGAGTAACCATGTAACTATTTAAGTGAGATCATATGAACTCCAAGTATTAAAAAAGAGATCAGATTTTAGAGTACAGTTGTGATGGTTTAAAATATTTTAAAACTCATGGAGGGACTGTGTGTGTGCATATTTGTGTGTGCTAGCTAGGGTCATAATGATTTAGCATTTCCTCTTGATTAACAATTCCTCATAATTATACCCATAATATATATTCTATGACTTTTTTTTTAATTTACTAAAGGTGGCAGGAAAACTTAAGGCATTCGGCAAGGAATTTAAGTGCAGAATTTGTGTAGATTTTTTTGAGATTTATTCCAATCTTATGAAGTAAAGAGAACATTAGTGGTTATTAAAAACAATTTGCCTTTATTTTTTCCAAAATATCTAATCCCATGCCACTAAAAACATTTGCTCTCATATTTTATTAGCTATGTAATATTTAATGAATTTATCCAATTACAATAAGAAGTAGAATGACATAAACAGATTTGGCATTAAGCAGCAATTAAAGTGGTTAGACTGGGTGTGTGTGGGTGTGCAGAGAAGACTTTTTGCCATTCGGGTGCCATGGCCAATAGTTTGTTTCACAGAAGGACGGGAGCACATTGATTACTCTGGTAACCTGGTGAATGTAGCTTACCTAAGAGAGTTGTGCTGTGGTATTAGTGATGACTTCTATGGAGTACATTATGGCCGAAAAGTATAGGGATTTATAAGGAGATTTTAAAGGGTAGCTTGATTTATTCTGGAAGTCACAGGTGGCTTCCAGGAAGAAGAGACATTTTGGCTGGGATATGAGGAGGGTAAGGGGAAGCAACTAGGTGGAGGAGGTGTGGGTGAATATGGAATATGGAATGGCACGTACAAACTCTGACGTGGGCTATAGCTTGGAAAGCTGAGGAATTAAGGAGACCAGAGTGGCTGGGGTACAAAAAAGAAGGGCAAACGTTTCAAAAAATGAGGCTGGAGGAGGAGGGTCTTGCAGGTGCTGCTAAGGATCTGGAGTTTGTATCAAAAAAGCAAAGGCAAATTAAATGATTCAGATTTGCATTTTAAGAAGATCACTCTGGGGGCTGCTGGGTGGCTCAGCTGGTTGGGCATCTGCCTTTGGCTGGAGTCATGGTCCCAGGATCCTGGAATCAAGTCCTGCGTGGGCTCCCTGCTCGGGACGGAGTCTGCGTCTCCCTCTCCCTCTCCCCACTGTCCCTGCTCTCTTTCTGTCTCTCTCTCTCTCACTGTTAAATAAATTTAAAAAATCTTTTAAAAAAATTAAAAGATCTTTCTGGCTCTTGTTTGGAAGGTGGAATGGATGGGGCAGCGTTTATGTAGTGATTAGGTAGTCTAAATAAGAAATGTCCCTGTCCCCAAGACTATTCATTCTACCATTTTGGGGGGCCTCATTCTGCTATATAACTAAATAAGTCCTTGAAATACTTGATGAAAAACAGAACCTAAATTTATCACAGGTGTAAATCTTTTCAATACCCAGGAAGACTTGGACCTGTATTTTCTATAGTGCACTTTGCTTACCACTGTCTCCCTTTATATTTTTGTTTATATTTATGATTTCAGCACAACGTATTTTCAAGACACTAGGAAAAAAAGGAAAAGTCACTCTTTGAAGCTTGTACCATGCTGTTGAATTTCTTTGAAAAAGGACAAGTGTGTTTATTTTATCACTATCGGCCTAAAAATTAACCATGAAACATCATTCTCCACTTTTAATCTATGTCTAACAAAGAAATGCTTTATTGCAACTTCATCAATAATTCAAATGCAAGTTAAAAGAAAGTAGGGCAGCATAAGGAAAAAGAGCACACTTGTTCCACAATTGAGTCGATTAAATAATATTGAGTCCCATTGTCATCTTTATATTGATGAAACAACTTTTATAAATACAAAAAGTCTAGTAAGTAAGACCTCAGAATTATGAGGCCATGCCATAGACATTTCTGTATTTTTTCTATTAGAAGACAAGTAGCAAAAGCAACTGTTACTAGTGTGCAGTAAGGAACAGTTTTTGAAAAGTGCTCTTATTGGGATTTTAGTAGTTTTCAAGCCTGTGCAGTAATAGCCAAAGCTATTTTGAAACTGTGCATACATTAGTGTTCTGGTGCAGCATGATACAATAATGTGTGAAAAAGTATACGATCACACCTTGTTTAAATTTGCAGTTTTTGTGCATAATCCCACAGTGAGCTCTTGTTAGGTTTTGACTGTGTATAGGAGAGAAAAAAGTTTATGAAAGCCCACAGATTGGGGTTGGATGTAAACATCTGACTGTGGAAATAAAGGTTTTTGTTCTTTACTGAAGGATCAAGAGTTAAGTTTATATTGTATATAATATTTTGCAAATCAACCTACGGTTAGTTTTACCCAGAGAAAGCTTCAGAAAGTACATATATAACCATCCTAATGAAAATGCATATCTGCTTATTTCATATCTGCAGAGTATGAGTGAAAAGTACCGAGTCTTATTTTTAAAAACAACAATTGTGCTATCATTTATGCATTCATATTAATGTTGTTTTTCAAAATTGTCACCCGGAGAAGCAAAACCCTGATTCCAATGATGCCCTTGTTCAAAACATTTTGGAAAACTTCCTCTCAGAGTTGTCTTTTGAATCATTTGCAAGCCTGACTAAAACATCCATCTCATTACTTTCTATTCGTATTTTATACCAAGATTCATCATCCTTTTTTATTCACCAGAGTTGGCTATAAATGTCTCTCTGAAATGATGAAAATGGCTAAAATTGACTTTCAAATTATGAAATTTGTCACCATTGAGGATATTTCGAAGTGTGTATGCATGTGTGTGTGTTACAGACTTGGAAAGCACTTTCAGAAGGTGGTAGAAATACTGTGGCTGATAGCTGATTTTTGGGGTAAGTGAATGGTGTTCTAAGAGGAGCCCTATGAAGGGAACGCACATGAGGATGACATGGTATGTTTGTATAAAAACCAGTCACATTACTTTTTAATGACATTGGATGTTAGTTTTTACAATGTATACAAAGAAAAATGCAAATGATGTCTTTGGAACGCAAGGCCAAATACCTTACACAATTAGTAGCATATATTATTATTATGACAATTAAAGGATTAAAGCAACTACAATACTAATCCTTCAGATAATGGTCCCTATGTGGGAATGTCTCTGTATAATTTTATTTAAGTACTACCATTCACTGTCTTATCTGTAAACATGTGTGTTTTTATTAGCATCTTACATAATTCATACTTATTTTCATGTCATTTGAAGGTACTATTTGGTAGCCTTTGAAATTTTCAATTTAGTTGACCTCTTCACATAAGTAATTGACTCAGTTTTTGAAACTATTAGTGGTTGTTTTCTTAACCATCACTAAAGAACCCGGTTACATGTGCTTGAAATATAAAATAATTGAATTCCAGACGTTTTCTTAATTTAAGAAATTTGTGGCCATTTGGTACCACTCACACAATGTTACGTGTTGAATGATTTATGAATAAAATAAAAATGAAGCAGTAATGTACGTATGCAGACATTCACCATTTACCCCCATTTGCACATCTTTATTGTGTTCTTTCTCAAATGGGTAGGAAATGAAAGAAACAATTGCCAGAGAGACTCAGTTGAGTAGTTTTTATTTTCTGAGTATTAGAGTTGTAATTAGTGCTGTTTAATAGGATAGAAAACAATTCAAATGAATTTTTCTGTGATTGGTTTTTGTGACACTGTACCCTATTGCCTCTGACTTCCAGCTTTGGGCATTAACGATAGGGATCAAATGCCTGTATTTCAAGAATGTCATCGGTTGCTCTTCGAAAACTGATAGATTTAAGTGGGAAGTCGTGTTCGAATTTGACGGTCTCGTATTCACTTTTGCGCTACTTTCTGGTATAGCTAACTAAGAAGACAATAAAGTCTTCCTGTTTAAGTAGGTATGTTTTGTATGTAAATTTTGTAGACTGATTTGTGTTGTACTGATTGTTTGAGCTCTGATAACATTTCTTCTTTACTGGTTTCGTAGTACTAAATGGGTTTTCTTTTCCTGAATGCTTTTATCCTTGACTTCCCTAAAAATTTTAAAGCACAGAATTTATCCAGGAATTGTTCTAGACTAATAGTTACTTCCTCTTATTAAACATCTTAGATTGTATTAATGAAATTGAGTGCTTTTTTGTTTTTGCAAAAATGCTAGTTTAGTTAAAAGGGGGAGCAGTTTTGAGGTACTCAATCAAACTGAATGAATTGTATGACACCTTTAGTTCTTTGGTAACTTTACCTATTAACTGTCACGGATTTTTCACAGATGTTGTTCTTGAAATTCCACTGAAGGAAAGTGTAATATCGTGATAATGTTAATTTGCAATATAATTATTAACTGAAAATTTAAAAAATCTGTATTGGATTTGAAAATAAAATCCCAGTATCTTTTTTGTTCCCCAGTAAGAAGAGTAGATTCAGAAAGCTTGTATTATAAATGTAGCATAGTAGTGCTTACCAAAAGTTAGGAGTTTTATTCTTGTAGGAGTTAGGCTAGTAAGTAATGTTTATATAATCCTGATAAACATTTCTCCATGACCGAATTTTGAGTGGAAAACTTTGTTTCCTAAAAGGCTGATTATGAAAAAAAAAAGAGAAGAAAAATAGAGCCTATCCCGTTTGTGAGTAGAGTGTGTGTGTGTGTGTGTGTGTGTGTGTGTGTTTAGATCGAGTTTAATACCAACTAATGCCAACATCTGGCAAAGAGATGGAGATCTTGGAATTTGTTGCTTAAAACCCTGGGACAAAGTGTTCTGATCTGACCAGCAAACATAGCTGTGGACTTGAACTGGAATCTTCAGGGGCAGAAACGTCTTAAGTGTCTGGAAAATTGGCCTGTTGAGTCACCATGAAGGCACTAAAACAAAACTAATTTTAAGCAGGTCAAAGTTCAGTGATTCCCTCTGGAATTCAAACTTTTTTTAAGAGTCTCATGTTTAAGTGAAAAGGGTCAAAGTTGATGCACTGTTACAATGTTTTGAATGCTTTCCCTTAAGAACAGCCACCCAAGCCGGGATTAGCATGAGGAACTGCAAGGCTGGCACTTCAGCGTCTGGGTTAAAAATATTTTAAAGCAGTAAATGCAGTCAGTACAGAGAGATCCCTGGGAGTCTTTCTATTCAAAAATGTGTGAGCTCAGGGCAGCGACTGCAATGTAATTTAGGGCAGTGTATGCTTCATAGCTTTGGAGAATATTGCTTCCCACTAATGTTCCATTGGAGGATGGTAGGATAGTAGTAATTTTAGAAGGTGGTATTCCTGTTTGTCTTACATCGAAAACTTCAGAATAAATAAAGGGACCTATCAACTGAGCAAGAAATGTAACTATGGAAAAGTACCAATGAATCTAAATTTGAACTGAACAGATACAAAATCAGCATGGGTGTAGGAATATTTTTAAGGAGGAAGCTGCAGCAAAAGCGACTTCCCAGGGAATGGACCTCACAGGTATGTACCATGTGTGACACATAGACCTCAGAAACCTTTGAGAGAGGGCCTTGTCTACAGTGTGGTGCTTTAGGTATGACCTGATGTCATGCTGTTGGATATTTGAATTGAGGAGTTATTTTAGAAAATGGAAACACAGGGGATTTAATTTCAGTAGCTGGAATTCAGATGATATCTGAATATCCCGAGGATGCCAAGCAATTAGCTAGTCGGAAATCCTTGAATGAAATTGTATTGGGATCATAGGATGGCCTCACTGTGAAGTGAGTGATTCCAGGACTTTTGATGTTAGAATGTTATATTCTGCAGCTTATTGTGATTGACTAGACTTTTTCTGAGGCTGAAGATCTTGTTGCTGACTAGGATGAGACTTAAACAACATTCTTAGACATTGAAAAGAAACTATTATATTATGGGTTATGTCTAGGAAAGGGGAGAAGAACATTTACTCTGTGTTCAAATTTAGCAGCTCAGCTAAAAGCTCTGGTGTAGCTATGAAATTTGGCTGGTATCCATAGTCTCCTAAACTCCTTATAAAACTTTGGTTGTTCTTATAAGCTATTTTTTTCCCCATGATACCAGTTATAGAATAACTCTGCTACTTTTCACCATAAACCTGTGATACTCACTTTGAAGAATCTTTACTTATTCAGTAAATATCAGTTATTCTAATTTGAGGAATTACATTTTGCACTGTGTTTACTGTGTCTCAAGAGATATGAACTCAGTCGTGTCTGTTTATTTTAATAAGATAAGTCAGGCACATATGATAATTTTTACCAAAATGCAGAATAAAAATGCATGAAAAAGAAGGAAAAGCTGAGTTATTATTGTATGACGTGTTGACTTTTATCCAGTTTTTAATAAGAAAGTGATCTGAGTTAGACTGAAAGATGAGAAGATGTCATGCATGTTCTATGTGGTTCCTTTAGGTTACAGGTTAAAAGAAAGCAGTCTTTGGATTCTTGAACTCAGTTATGTTTATAATTATTAATACTGTGAATCCTGCTTATTTTAATGTAGTGATGAAGAAAGAAAAATAAGAGAATCAAATATTAACAGGGGTTAAATTAGAAAAGCTCAAATGCCAAATGTTTTCATGAACTGCTGCTAGAATGCTGATGCTGGGATAGTTTTAGGGTCAGTTCTTAGATTTCTTTGAATCTTAATATGGACCAGAATTTTAAATTCCTGTGCAAGGGATTCCAAAAACAAAATTTATTTGCCATCTGAACTGTATGAAGAAATCATTAGAAGCCTCAGTATGTTCAATATTCTAATTTATTTTAACTCCACGTGACGAGTTAATAGTTTTATCACAAGTAACCTTTAAAAAAAATGGTCGTAGCTCTGAACTTTTGCCCCTGTACGTGTCTTTGCAAGGAGAGCTTTCAAAGAGAAGAGTCTTCAATCTGTCTGATAGTAAAATATCCTGATCCATTTTCGTTTCCCTCCATCTCCAGACTCTGTCAGCTGTTAAACTTATGCAGCTGACTGCCGGCTCTCCATGCTGTGCTGATCCTTTTGTTTAACTGGCATTTCTCGTAGCTTCCCCACTTAAACTAGCTATCAGAATCCTCTAGGTCAACCAGATAGTTTGCCTTATCGCAAGCTCACCTGAAACATCTTTTGAGGTAGGGCCTGTGATTTCATGACAAATAGTCACCTCAGTGGGGAGCTGCAGAGCTCACCTCTATCTTCCAAGGGTTAACCATAACCTATAATAATAATTTGGTGACACAAAATGCTTCTTTTTATGCATTACCTATTTCCAGAGGCCTAATTTAGGTTTGTATCAAGATGGATCTCACAAACAGTACAGCTTCCCGCTGAGAAGCAAAGTGCTACTGAGAGACTTTCTGTGATTCTTTTGGTGGCATCTGGGAGGGGTGAGGAAACGCTGGGGGGAGTGAAGCAATTGTCGGGGGCTGATAGAGTAGCTGGGACAAACCCTGGTGGAGAATGGTTTTCAAAGGCAGAATAGCTGTATGGAATTGTCATATCAGGAACAGAACTTTGTTCTCTCACACTTGCGACGAAGCAAATTTTAGAACAAGGAAAACAGCAGAAGTGGTTACAACAGATACCTTATTTTTCTGTATGATTTTCATACTTCATGCTCTAGCAACAACGACAGCGCTTACCCAGGTGTAAATACAAACATAATAATACAGCACTGGGAAAGTTTTAAACTTTAAGTGTCCGTTGAGAGTCTTAATTCCTCATCCCAGAATCCCTGGTCATACCAGGGTCAGTCCAGTCGGAAAAGCAAGCAAAGTTAATCTGTCAGTGTGTCCATTCTTTAACCATTTTTAATTCACCTAGTTTCTACCCCAAACATGCTATAGGCTCCTTTATTGCCCTAGTTCTTTTCACAAAAGAAAGCAAATACAAATTTATCATTTCTTTCTTTCTTTCTTTTTTTTTTTTTAACTTAACTATACCCAGGAGTATTTGTACTTTAAATAGAAACGTATGAAGGGTTGTTTTTCATAAACGTTTACTAAGACTTAGAATTTCTGGCTCTTTTGGGAGTTAGGGATGGGAAAATATAGCAATATTATTTTGCAGAAGGGGTCTTCCAGCGAGCCCTCCCTTCACACCATCTAGGCAAAACTGCCATTAGAACTTCTCCTGGGAACTGATTTGAGCCCAAATATGGGTGGTAAATGACCTGCGGTTTACATTTCCTTGATGGGGATTTCTCCACTTTGCCACACTTTAGGTTTTGCTGCAGCTTCCACTGCAGCCCTTTGCCTTGACTGTGCCCCATTCTTGCACCTGGAGAAGGGATGGGAAAACATCAGGGAGCAAGGCAGATTGTCAAGAACTCCATCCCCAGAACTTTAACTCCTGCTCCCCCTTCAGCCTTTCGCTCTTGCATGTTTTCTGAGAGTGAGGGTTTTTCTTGGCCTGCTGCTTCCCCAAGTGGCCGACCCTTGCCTCTTCACTGTTCTCTGGGGATGTGTTACCAGAGTGCCCATTTCCCACCCGCCCCTGGGAGCACCGCGAAGGAGCAGCTGTCCTTGCTTTCCCACTCCTACTCCAGGGGGAGGCTTGGGTGCACAAGCTTCTGTCACATACTTAATGTGTGCGTCTCAGGCACAGCTTGCTCAGCTCTGCATTTTTGGCTCAGTGAACATGTTGGACATGTCTGTATAGGTGTTCGTCTTGGGGTTCACCCATCTGGGGATAAAAGATGTGGTTTCTCTTTTCAAGGACTCAGTTATTAAGAGTATTTAATGGCTATGGGGGGAAAAAAACCCCACTGATTTTTAATGTCCTGCAAGTGACATGCTCATGGCATTCTTTTAGATTCTTTATAAAGCTGTGTAAAAACTGGAATTTTAAAGAGTTTTTACCCTAAAGACTGCTTTCAGACACATTATATCTATTCTCTTATTTAATTGGGTATAATTCATTTTGTAAGCTTTCTCTTCAGAGCAGGAGGACTTTCTACCACCCTGGTCTAAGAGTTTGGTCACTTGCCTTCAGATTGCTTAGATCTTCCTTGTAATAGCAGCTCCCTGAAGAAAACCGGAGAAAAGAAGTAACATCAAACCCTCAACTGCAGCTTTTGTCCCATTTAAATTGCAATAGATAATTTTGAAAAACTGTAAGTGGGGTGATGATGTAAGATGGACTTTTAGTTCTCCTTTCAAAGTTTTCTTCTAATTTTTGTGCTTATTTCAAAAGCTTTACCTAGAATGAGAGTGCATTCATGTTGTTTAATGTCCTTTGTTTTCATGGTATTGTTTTTTATAATGATTGGTGGATAGAAATGTGCCACGGCCATGCTTTGGGATCTGAGCCTCCTTTGGACCCCATAGGATGTCAATGGACTCATTAGGACTTAGCCAAGTTTTATGCATTATTCATAATATACATTCACAGCGTGCGCACTAACGACTGTCTCCTGTGTCTGCTTAGTCAGAACCATTTGCATGCTGTATTATGGAACCATAATACAGAATGCATTTAGCCACATTTTCTGTATTATCCTTAATACATATTGTCATCATATTCTGTTACGGGGTATGTGGTGAATGTGTTTAAACAATAGCATGCACTTGTGCATTATGATTCCATAAAAACAAATGTATAATAAAAGTCTTGATGGAAGTAATTATTGCATATGTGCAATAATAGTTTCTAAAAAAAGCCTTCATATTATTTCTAGTTTGCTTTTATTGTTTGATTATCTAGTTATTTGTTTTATGTTGTTTTATGCCTGCTGGACTGATGTCCTGAAATTTTTAATTTTAAAAACAACATACCTTCTTTATCCCTCTCATATCTTCCCTCATTAGTTTCCCTTAATGAGTATTTAAAAATATAATATTTAAAAGAGACTCGGTGATTAGGAAAAGCATGTTTCCTAACTACCAATTGAAGATCTGTAGGATATTTGTTATAAAGAGCCTGTGCTCCATGTAGCAGTGAGAACTGTGTTATATATGTGAGAAATTAACATCGAATTATTAACATCAAATTATCTTCCATATCCAGGATCTAGAGGTTCTGAGTTCTAAAGTCAGCAGTGACTCCCATACATTTAAAGGGTTGGCACTTTATCTTTTTATCTTGGACATCTTGCTTGCAAAATGGAAATGACCACTGTTTAATTGCAGTAGAATATTGGATTCATTATGTCTTTTTTTTTTTAATGTTGATTTGGAATAGACAGAAAAAAAAAAACAACCCTAGAAATACATCTCTGTGTCACATGTGTGAAAGAAAAAGGAATTTATATAAACTTTAAAAGGATAACTTATTGGAAAGTTATGCTATAATGGAAATCTTAAGTGCACAATATAGTAAAAGGATTCATTGGAATTGTTAAGTCTTTTGTGAGCATTACTGGTGGTTTTTCAGTAGTTTGAAGTCATCTGGTTTCTGGTTAGCTACTAGTGAACTCATGTTAGAATGTTCACTTTGAAAACTCTATAATTCATTTAGTGTCCTCCAAATCTAGTGCTTTTACAAACGACCACTTGCAATTTCATTATGAAACCATTTATGGACAGATTGGGAGTTAGAACATATAGAAGACGGTAGTTTTAGTTGGAAGGGCCATTAGTCTTTTTATTGATAATGACACTTTTAATAGTAATCTGTTTTACTCATAGTCTTATGAAATTTATCTGTTTTGCTGGACGTTATTGGTGAATTTATTTCAGATATAAACAATCTCACTGAAAATTTGAAGTGTACCCATGGTAGTTGTAAGCCATCCTTCTCGTCTCCTCTTTTCAGCAAGTTTGTTACTATGCATCCATAAAATGGCTCTTTCAATACTGTCCTTATTTTTTGGGAATCTAAAGAAATTCTTTGGGAATCTAAACTTGGGGTGTATGTGTGGCTCAGTTGGTTAAATGTCTGCCTTTGGGTCAAGTCATAATCCTGGTGTCCTGGGATCAAACCCCATGTTGGGCCGGCTTCTCCTTCTCCCTCTGCATCCCCCTATGTTAGCTCTCTTTCTTTTAAATAAATAAATAAATATTTAAAAAATTAAAGCCTATATAAACTTGATACAAAATCTGACTAATACCTTTTCTGCCTATCTCAATGTACTATTCTTTATTTCTGCAATGGCTTTTACGTAGTTGTTGGGGTCATGTGTACATGTTGAGGAGTCAATAGATAGGCTCTCTTGGTTCTAGATATAATTCCAAATACGATGCATTGAATTACAAGTAGCCAGACCTCAAAATAGGACAGAGGAAGATATGCTACTGACCCAAATCTAGATATTTTGGTTGTCTGGAGTAATGTGAATTTGTCAGATGAAGAGAGATAAATTGAGTATTAGAGGGGTAGATAAAGGTGTACACCCCCTTGAATGGAAGTTTTTCTTCATACAGGGAGGGAAAAGACCTCAATGACTTCTGTCTTAACAAGCTATATTCTTTCTATTTTCATTTGATATTTCCTCCCAGTAGGCTTACTTAACAAAGTTGATCACTTTGTTCAACTTTTATTGTCAGTTTAAATATTTCCTCTGCCCCAAAAGTCTTCAGGTTAATTCAGGCTTTTTTTGTTTGTTTTCCCTCACATATTTAAAGAAACTCTTGATCCTCTGTGTATATGTCTGGATGAAATAGAATATCTAAAAATGCTTTCTTTGTATTTTTTACTTATTAAGACACATTTATAAATCAGATGACTAGAAACGACTTCAGTTTTTTTTAATCAAAATTTTAAAAAAATTATTTATTTATTTGACAGAGAGATAGATCACAAGTAGCTAGAGAGGCAGGCAGAGAGAGAGTGCGAAGGGGAAGCAGGCTCCCTGCTGAGCAGAGACCCTGATTTGGGGCTCAATCCCAGGACCCTGAGATTATGACCTGAGCCTAAGGCAGAGGCTTAACCCACTGAACCACCCAGGCGCCCCATGACTTCAGTTTTTTAAAAACAGAAATTTTTATATAAAAGAGTGTTGAATCTAATTCAGCATGGTCCCTTTCAAAGCTGTACACATCTTTCGGTGACACTGAAATTGCTCAGAATGTTTCAGGAGCACCTCCATTGGAGCTGCCATAGAACCTGCAGCATACTGTCTTGATTACCTCAGTGGGCAAACTTTTTAACTTGGAAGAGAGGCATTTTATTTGGAAAGAGTCAAAAGATATATCTGAGCCAAGCCTGGTTAATAAAACAGGCAGGAAGTCAAAAGGGGAATGGGTATGGAGGGTGGTACAAATTGTGGCACTCAAGTGACAAATCTGTTTTCTTGGGTCAGTCATTAATTGGAGGATTAGAGAAGTGTTGAGCTCCAAAAGTGTTTTAAGCAATAGTAGTAACAGGGACATGAGTACGTACTTTCTTAAGTTTGATTACTTGAAGGACCATACCTATTTTCTTGTGAAGGTTTAAAATAGATTTAAAATAGGTTACATTAATTTATAAGTTATACTTTGCATAATCACAACGTATTTCAAGGCTTTTTGTGTTCATCTATTATAACAGACTTACAAAAATGTGTCCATTTTTATAGCTTGGTGTGTGTCTGCTCTTTCCAAATTATGAAAAATGCAGTCTTTCAAAACGATTAATTCTGAGCTAAGATAAGGTGTTCAAATGGAAAAATAATATGTCTTTTTGGCTTTTCAGATTATAATTCAATATTTCCAGGGCCTAAATATTTTAAATGTAGATTTTTTTTCCTGCTTAATATTAGTCAGAGGTTGCCTCAATTTTCATAACAATAAAATTTATTTCAGGGAGTTTCTTCATCTGAGTTTATTTTTTGGCTCTTTAAGACCTGTTTGGCCACTTGCAGACTGGTACAGTTGCTTGCAAAGAGACCATTCTGTTGGTTAACAGTAAGAAACATACACAGTCATATATATACAAGAATTTCATAACTAACATACATAGTAACAAATTTTAAAGACTATCATTTTGGAGATTTATTTAATAATAAAGTAATTTTTCACCAGCTCCTATCATTTTCATGTTTGAGGGATTTCAGATATGACCATGTCCAAATCCCTGATACCCCCAAAGTTCCTCAGAACATTCCACTATCAGGAATAATGTTAGAAGGGTTGATACAAGCAAAAGTAGCTTCAACAAAGAATGTTGAATTAAGAGAAAATAGCTAAGTACTATTTTATTGCAGATAATTTGGAAACTCAAATGATTTAGGGAATGGCCATTTGTTGTGGAGGATTAAGAAATAGAGTAAATTTTCCTGGTGAGGTCACTACTGGGGAAAATTTAAATTAATGTATATATTAAAAATAAGGTTTGGATTAGTGTGAGTTAGCCATCCATTTCTTTAAGTTTGAATTAAGTTTGATTTGGCTTTGTAAATAATCTTTGTTACCTCCATAATAATATCATGAGTTTACCATAGACAAATTTTGGGGAGTACAATGGGATCTTAGCGATTTTAATAGATTTTAAGTTTTTTTTATCTCAGTATTTCTATGTAAATTTCAGTTACAGATTTTTGGTTTAAATTTTAAGACATTGCTCTTTAACCTACTCTCTATACTTGTATATTGCTATCCCAGTCTCTAGTCCAGAGAAGGGAATCCACTTATTATTTAGCTAAATTGGGAAATTTATCCTTCCTCTATTTCTACCTTTCTCCCTTTGTCCTTTCTTTATTCCCCTTCTGTTTTTCTTGTACTTTAAATCCCTAACTCAGCTCTTAATGCATATTGGATATTGAGTGGAGAAGGGCAATAAAATTTGCTTTTCTAGGAAAGTTCTATGTATTATTCTTACAAGACTATTCCTAGTTCTTAATGGCTTAAATATCTGTGCCCATTAGTCCTGTAAGACACCCCACCCAGTTTTGTAGGCTCCAGAAATATCTGGCAGAGGGAGCCACCCAGGCTCCAGAAATAGCCTGGCAGAGAGAGAATTTGAAGCCATCATCTGGGTTCTTGTCTCAGGACACTTAATTTCTCTGAATTTCCCTTTCTTCACCTGTAAGGTTGGGTTTAACTCATAGGATTTTTTTGTGAGCATTAAAATGAGTCCCTTACATGAACACATTTTGTAAACTTTAACATTCCAAAAGATTTGAGTTGTTCATTCCTTGATTTGGTGAAATGCAGAGCACCAGGGCAGCTAGGCTTACAATTATTTTTGTTGATGGGTTTATGATCTTTTTTATATGCGTATACCTTTTTTTTTTTTTAAAGATTTTATTCATTTATTTGACAGACAGAAATCACAAGTAGGCAGAGAGGCAGGCAAAGAGAGAGGAAGAAGCAGGCTCCCTGCAGAGCAGAGAGCCTGATGCAGGCTCCATTCCAGGACCCTGGGATCATGACCTGAGCTGAAGGCAGAGGCTTTAACCCACTGAGCCACCCAGGCGCCCCGCTATGCCGTATACCTTTTGATAAAGTTCAACTTTATCGTTTTCAGCTGGAATGGCATTAGTCCTACAAGTTATAACCCCAGGAAAAAAAACAGCACAAGGTCTGCTTTTGGGTTATATTCGTTTTGGTTGTTCTACAGTTTGGAATAAAGTTTCTGATGGTACCCCTGAGTGTTGACAGTACCTCTTGTGACCTCTATACTCGAACTCTCCTAAGATTCTGCTTCTTGTTTTCTTTTTCTTTTTCTTGACTAATGTAAATATAAATTTTTGTTCAGGCCTAGGGGATGATGTGTATATTTTCTTTTTGTTAATAGGTATGTGGTATATAAATTGAGTATTTATAACTCATTATTTTGATAACATGCTACAGAAATCCCAGTAGCCATGTTTAATATTTGTTTTAGGAAATTTGCCACTGCAGACAAATTTATTTTAGACTGACTTCTCTGAAGAACACTGAATTAAATGGTGGGGAAAAAAAGCCAACGTGGTAAAGTAATGTGATATATTATCTGAGTTCATGGGAGCCATTTGTAATCTTTTCTCAGAAGGGTTTTTTTTTTTTTAATTCTCTCTGTATTTATTGCTTGTTTTTGTTCTCTATATAATAACTGGTCTCTAGACGTGGGCTTGTACTGATGAATTATAATTCCAAGTGAAGTGACAGATACAAGTATTTCTGGGTGTGGAACCACCATTCTGACTTTATGCAAGTCACTTGGTCTCTTTTTTTCTTCATTCTCTTTCTTTCCTAGCTTGTGAAGGAAACAGTTACAATGTATTTTGCAAGACTTCTCAGAGGCCTAAATGAGATAATGTAGGTAAGAGCTCAAACATTCTGTCATTGAAAAGTGGCATACCAATACTAGCTATCAAAATACTGAGTATTTGCCTGCTAAAAAAAGAAATTATAAATGCCCAGCCTTTGAGGAGTGTTTTGCAAAATTTCCTTCAAGATTTTAAGTTGGCCAGTAGAAATAGAATTTTAGAACTGGGACATCTTTAAATCTTACTCCAAATCCACTGGAGGAAATTGAGGGTCACATAAATAAGTAGGGAATTGATCTCAGAGCCCAGATCTCCTGGCTCTCTGGCTGGGCTGTAACGCCCACCCAGAAAACGACTGGGTGCACCATTTGGCCTCCTTTGGTATTAAGATGTCTTTCAAATGAGAGTGATATAAGAGCAGTAGCATTCACCCTTCTCTCAGAAATGAAGGACTCTAGGAGGCATTTTCCTTTTGCTTTCTTTTTCCCCTTGTGGTTATTGACAAAGCTTGGGATCATGTCAAAACTTGTTGCCACCACCAGGAAACTCTTTCAACTTTTAATAGTTATCACCCTGCTCGTAATTAACAAGTAGCAAGCATGATTATGCTCCAGTAAGTTGGAAAGACTTATCAGACTTTAATATTTAGATGAGGAAAAGACCTCCAGCCATGGGAAAAAAAAATCCCTGTTGATATTTTCCATAAAAGGGGATGTACAGTTCAGAACCAGCAGAGCCAACTCTGCCACTCTGTGTAAATGCTATCCCGAGACGTGGCTAGGAAGAGAGCATGTTAGTCACGGCTTATATTAACACACAGCGTCCTCTTGAATTCATTGGCTTTCTTCTTATGAAAATGCTGCATCATGAGCCATAAGGAGGTTATTCTTTCTTTATGTTTGCCCTGAAATAAAACAAAAATAATACAAATTATTAAACTTGCATTTAGAGGAGGGTGTGATGAGGATAGCTTTTTGTAAATGAATGTTTTGCTACTGTCATCCATTTGAATCAAATAAGTAATGTGCCCTAAAGGGAAAGTAACCTTAAAAACCATATAAACATAATTCACCATTTCTAAAATAATTGATACTTACACTTATTACAACTGGTGGTGACTCACTCTCTCTCTCAAAAAAAGCTCTTTTTTGTAAGAAATAAGTAGGGCATTCAGCTCCCCTGAGAAACTAGTTGGTTAAGTGCTTGTGTCTATGTTCCTCAGTCTGCTCCGAGGTGAAGAGTTGGACCTAGATGTTGAGTATGTTCCGGGGTAATATGACTTGAGTTACTTGCAGAATATCAGAAAATTCCTTTTATTTTCTTTAGATTATATTTAGTGGCATTTAAAGAGACAAAAATAATCTACAATAGAGAAAACAAAAAGAAATACAGAAATAGATTTCCTATTACTGATAGTGTGTTTTGGTGGAATTTGGAAACAGAATTGTTGTCTCAGTGACATAACTAGAGGTTAGTTCAAGTCATGTCCCCAAAGAGGCTGTAACTAGTTTCAGCGTTCTTGTATATAGTCTCAGCAATGAATATAGCCCATGAGTTCATCCTAGGTTCTTCCTAGATGCCATGCACTATTTTTGACATTGAGGCTAAAGCAGTGAGCGAAGTGCACAGCACTTGCTCTCAAGGAGCTTATCATCTAGTGAGCATGACAGAAAATAAGCTATTAATAAAGAAATATGATACTTTATAAAGAAGAAGAAGAAATAGCATCATATGGTCAAGAGTAGTTCCTAGGATCTGTTTTGGTTGGGGTAATCAGGGAAGAAGATGACATTTGAATTGAAATCTGAATGATAAGAAGGAAGAATCTGTGTGATGATCCAGGAGAACAGATTTTGTGGGGAAAGTACTAACATTTGCTGGGACCCAGTGGTGGAGGAGAGCCTGGCTTGCTGTGGCAGGGAGAGCCCGCTTTTCTACTTTTTTCTTACACTCATTACACTTGTCATGCGTCCTCTCTCACCCACAATCTCAGCTCATGATCTTGCATCCCATTTCTTCTAGAAAGTTAAGTGAACAAGAAGAGGATTCTTACAATTTCTATCACTGTAGCTACGTACCCACTGGGGTATACTCTGCCTTCTCCTCTTTCCTATGTATAAAGTGTCACTGTTGTTATTAAAGGCTCACTCTTCCACCTGTGCACAAGATCCTATAGTCTGTTCCCTCTGGCTGGCTCCTACATGACTGCTCCTGTATCCTTTATGTCTCCTGCATCATCAGTTTCTTTCTGTTTGCTAGGTCTTCCCCTCAATCTATCAATTTGTTGTTTCTTCTCTTTTAAGAGGAATAACACTCTTTTGGTGTCACTCTTCCCCAGTGACTCCACATTTGTCTCTGTTTAAAGAATTCCTTGAAAAAGTTGCATATATTTTTTTCCTCCAAATTGTTCCCTCTCTTTTTCTCTTGAAAGCACAGAGGCATTTATTTGCCTTCATCATGACACTGAAACTACTCTCAGTTTAAGTCAACAGTGCCCTCCATGTTGCTATGCCAATGATCACTTGTTAGTCCTCCCCTTAATTGTCCCATCGGCGACATTAGAAACTCTTGTTTACTCTTCTTGCCTCATAGCACATTTTTAACTTGACTTCTATTTCTTGATTTTTCTTGTACATACTAGCTGCTGCCTCTCTGTTCTTTATTTGGTCCATCTTCATCACTGTAATCTCTAAACATTGGCGTGCCCCAGGGCTTAATTCTTGGACCTCTTCTCATTTATATCAAAACAAAAACTCTGTTCACCCAGTCTAATGGCTCTAAATGTCATATGTACACTGATGACTTCTAAATATATATCTGGACACCAGAACTCTCCTGAACTTTAAACTCCTATATCCAACTGCCTACTTGACAGCTGTCACTAAATGTCTAATAGGCAATTTAATATAATAGGTACAAAAATGAACTCCTGCTTTCCCCTTGCTTCTCCTAGAGTGTTTTCTATCTCAGTTATGACAATTAACATTCTTAAAGATTTTATCTATTTATCTGACAGAGAGGGAGATAGAAGGAGAGGGAGAAGCAGGCAGGGAGTCCAATGCCGGGCTCGATCCCAGGCCCCTCTGATCATGATCTGAGCCGAAGACAGACGCTTAATTGACTGAACCACCCAGGGGCCCCGGCAACTAACATTCTTTCAGCTGCCCAGGTGAAGTCCTTGAAATCATCCTAATGCTGCTCTTTCTTTAATATTCTAGTCTCTCAGGAATCTTATCTTTTCTGTCTTCAAAATATATCCAAATTCTGACTGCTTTTTCCAACTTCTTTAGCTACCACTTGAGTTCAAGCTATGGTCCTCTCTCATCTAGATTATTTTGGTAGCCTCCTAACTGGTGTCCCTGCTAACACCATTGCCCATCTCTAGCAAATTTTTAATAGACAGTCAGAGTGACCATTTGAAAATGTAGATAGATCATGTTTCTCCTCTGTTCAAAGCCTTAATGTTCCATTTCTCTCATGGATCAATAGCCACAATATTCCTGTGGCCTACAAGGCTGTCACAATTTGTTATTGCCCTTCCTTTTGAACCTCATAGCCTAATCCCTTCTCTCTTGTTTCATCTGGTCCATCCACATTTGATGCTCATTCTTCAGACACTCCCCTCACTCCCTCACTGGGACATTTTGGTACTTGCTGCTCTTTCTCCAGATACCTGCATGCCTTGCTCTCTCTCCTTTAGGTCTTCACTCAAATATATTTTCTTAGTGAGTCCTTCTCTCACCACCCTGTCTCAACATTCACCAGCCTTTCCACCCGTCTTCAAGAACTCAATTACCCCCCTTCCCTTTCTCAGCTTCCTGGTTTATTTTTCTCTGCACCTCTAATTACCATTTCAAATTTACTATCCATTTTCTTAGTTTTCTTGCCTCCCTCAACTAGAAGGTAAGCTCACTGAGGAGAGAAATATTTGCATGTTCTGTTCATTGCTGTATGCCCAGTACTTCCAAGTGCTTAGTAAATAAAAATGTATGAATGAAGGATTGAATGTAAAAGTGTATGAACTAGAGAAAGATGAAGGTAGCAAAAGTTATATAGTGATTTAATGAGATGGAATTTCATTTCTTGGGTTCTAGGATGCAATGCCATGTTTAATTTTCTGGCTCAGAACTGTTTCCTAGGCATAAAACCAGTATAACTTTGAAAGAATAAAGATTTTTAGATCCTCACTTGGAAGTATAATGATCATGCAAATCCTACATACTCATACCTTATTTAAGGAAGTTAGAAAATACATAAATGGGCTATAGAAGATTGCTGTATAGGATTGCAGAAGTTTTGTTTCCTAAATATTAATACAAATACCATGTTAGGGAAGTAAAACAATTTAAAGTAATGGTTTTCAAAAAAACTTACAGGTGTAAAAGAGAAGCATATGGTTGAACAGAGATTGCCAATGAAATTGACAGATGATTAACATTCATTAAAACTTTTAATTAACACCTTGGAAAATTCCATAAAATGATACTGTACGTAAATCACTATGTGTGATATCTTTGAGCATTCTCTTACCTGTTTTACAGAAGGGAAAAAATGTATCACAAAACCGCTTATGATACAATTTTCCCTAGCCCTGGGTTTGTTTTGAATGTTATCTGCTTGTGTCAGTCATGCCAATTTGAGCTGCCAATATTCTAAATATATTTGGCTGAGATATAACTGATTCTCTGTATATCCTAGAGGAAAGAAAAGCTACCTTTTAGTTTCTTATTCCTTCTTCTTCCCCAGGCATTTTCTGATTGAGTAACTATAGGAGAATTTGAGCTTTCACATGGAGTTTTCCAAGGTGATTTAAAATCACGTTTGTTTAAAATCTGGTTAATAAAATTTATGATCAATAAGTCATATATAAAACAACACTGAAGTTTTTCTGACAAATTCAAGACACTACACTTTATATATTGAAACTATATTTTCTCTTTACTGTTTGTGGTACAATGGGAGTAGTTTTCTACTTGAAAATAGTAGTAGTTGGTATAAGTAAGACTTCCAAATGTTTGTAGAAGTACAGTTACTATAGAATTGTCTTATTAATTTTTAAATTAATTTGAATTCTGATAAATGGACAGCTTTTTAGTATTTTGCCGAGAGAATTATGGTACAAATATAGGCTTACCTGCCTATTGCTAATTTTTAAACCTTTGGGGGAGGGTGGTTAAAAAGCATAGAAATATGGTTTTTTTTTTGACAGAAAACATTTGTTAATTGATAACATGTTTGGTCAGGGTTAAATATTCATTGGTCGTCCAGAGTCATCATTAAGGATATGAATTATTGTTCCAAGCTGTCACCTCCTGAGACCCTCTAGGACTGCCCAGGGTATATGACTCTCTTTTTCTGTCTGCTTATAATGATTGCATGAAACTTCCTCTGCTTCTCTCTTTTGCTACTTTCTCCATCTTCCCACTTCCCCTAGCCTATCTTCTCTCTGCATTTCTCCACTGAGTTTTCCATGCTCTGGACTTAGTGCCTTGTTGACTTGGCCATCAGATCCACACTTAGCAAGTGATGGCCCTCCTCTAGGGGGAAGCAGGCTCCCTGCCGAGCAGAGAGCCCGATGTGGGGCTCGATCCCAGGACCCTGAGGTTTAACCCACTGAGCCACCCAGGCGCCCCTAAAGGATCAGTTATAATATGCCTGCTTTTGAAAGCTAATATGTATTTTAGGTTCAGTATTTAAAATTCCTTAGAATAATTTTTTATTTTCTTGTTTATTGTTTAGTATTAAGATTTTAAATCATTCTATGGATTAATTTAAGGAGTTGTCACATTGCAAGTAAACATAAAAGCTTAAAGATACAAAAGAACAAATTTATATTATTATTTTTATCTTTTCTAGTGTTAGGAGCCTAAATGTTTTAAAGCTGAAACATAAAGAATAGAGGAAGAAACAAAAAAATTGTACTGAAAATACCAATTAAGCATGAATGTTGCCTGATTTATAATTCCATGTACAGAGATTATAAAGAAGAAATATAGCTCACGAAGGATGAGGCGCTCTAAAATTGTAATTCTGACTATGTAATTGAGAATAATCCTGCTGAGAAAGAAAAGAAGTTAAATAAAAGTGTAACTATATCAGGAGCTCTTTGATAAGCTCAGAATTTAAAGGGGTAAGTATCAAAGATCGAAAGGTACAGAGTGAGGGCTTATTAAGAAAAGCAGGAACTTGAGGAGAGTTAATGATCATGGCCCTTCATTCATTCTACAAACATTTATTGGGAACCTTTTCTATGCCACATTATCTTGTTTGACTGTGAGTGCTAAAATATAATAAGATATTAGTTCTCAAAAATCTACTGTGGTAACATTGGACTATAATATTAATAATTGACATAGTAGAGGAAGAACTTTTCAACTCTTGTTTTGTTTCCAAACTGAAAGGTTGGGGATTCAGTATACTTCCTGGTTTTGGCTCCAGTCATTGGATCTCAGGGTTGTGAAATCCAATCCCACATCTGGCTCTGCACTCAGTGGGGAGTCTCCTTCATGATTCTCTCCCTCTGCTCCCCACTTCAAATAAATAAATAAATCTTAAAAAAAAAAAAAGAGAGAGAGGGAGAATAGAATAAGAGCTTCTTACATTGAATTCAAATCTCCAGTCCAGATGTATGTATATTTGAACTTACGGAAGAACTTGCACGTATAGTTGTGGAAAAAAAAAGGTTGGGTAATGGGTAAATGATAGAATGAGATATTTAAGTAGATTTTTGGTAGAAAGAACAACTGAACTCATAGATAAATGATTAATGGATTAGTGTTATTGGGATATAGACACTGACCTTGCCCTTGTCTTTGAATATTTATTGACAACTTCAGTAAAAGTGCGCTCACCAGATCTTTAGGTGACAAATATCTTGGAGTGATAACTTACACATTTGATCACATAATCAGGATTCAATGTTCAGCTAAATGTGAAAGTAGTATATAAGGCTAAAATGGTTGAGATTCTTAAGAGTGGTTCCTTGGAAAAAAATAATGTGAAATTTAGGCCAATGGTTTGATGGTTGTATTGAAAGAAATCATTGACTAACTTTTTCAAGGCCCTATTGATAAACTTGAGGAGAATCAGAGGCCCACCTAGGGACATTGCAACCATCTTAAAATATTTGAAGATCTGACATGTAGAAGAGACAGTAGATTGGCTTTATGTTGCTCTAAAAAAACCCCCAACAATTAGATGAAAATCATTTTAGCACCACGAAATGGGAAGGCTCCAAAAAACTGGAGTTGCCCAACAATGGAGAGGACTGCCTTATAAAGTAGTGGAGAAGTCTTGTTATAGAGAAAGAGGTGGACCATTTATGTTAGGATAAGAGTTGTGTTAGCAAATTTCTAAGGTTTCCTATCTTTAAAATTGTATAGTTCTATAATTTCACAAACTTGTCATGACAATTTGAGAAGATAACAGGAATTTATTTGCTCCAGGGGAAATAGGCATATGAGTGGGGCATTTGTTTTTTTAAACAGATGAAACTCAGTGGCAATCCTGAAAACTATAATTAAAGTCAGAATAGGGAGTAGCTCTAGGAAATGTTCTAGCATTTTCCTTCAAACATTCCTATGCTGTTCTCAGATAAATACAAAAGTATGTAAAAAACATAATGGTCTGAATTTGACCCCTAATTTACCAGAAAGGAAAGGCATAGACATATAGTGGAGATCCTTTAATTATTCCCTAGTATTCTGGTTCTCCTTTGATGAGAAGAAATGCATGCCAGGTTACAAACAAGAGATTTCTTTTGGAAAAGCAACAGTCCTTGCCTTTGTATTGAGTTAAAGACGGAGGTTTCACTTGTAAGTAGTAACCATATTGGATCCCTAAGTGCCTAAGAAAATATGAAACACCACTTTGAATGTTCCTCAAATTAATCTCATTAGCCCCATTTGATTATTGTTGTTGTTGTTGTTGTTTCCTATCAAGTTAACATTAAAAACTTTGGGTGGATTATAGAGTCCTTGTTTGAACAGATTCTAGTTGAGTTTAGACATAACTTTGTATACCTAGGATCCTGGATGTGGAAAAGACCTGAAAAATAATTTGAAGTTCCTGACTTTATAGATGCAGAAATTGAGTTCTAGAGGGATTGAGTTGCTCAAGGCAATTTTATTTGATTAGAAACAAAGTTAAGGTTAGAACCTAACACTTAATGACTTCCAGTGAATTCACATCTCTATTTTACCATTCTCTTTACCTCTTTTTTTAAACTATGCTGCAGATATGCAGTGTGTCAAGATACAAAAGGAAAAGAAAAAGGAGCAAATATCCATATTGTCTTCATTAAGTTAAAGGTGTTATATTTAAGTCTCAAGTATTTTTCAATTTTATTAAACTTTGATCTCTGGAAATAAAATAAGAGTCAGTTGTTAAACTTCTGTTCTGGTGAAAACGGGAGGAATGGAGATAGGATTTTGTGGTTAATTTCAAAAAAGATTTAGAGCTTATGACAGTTTTAGCAACTTTCCTAAATTATGTAGATTACTATTCCAGTAGTAGAGAGATCAAGTATCAGTATTTTAGGACAGCTTTTAAACCGGGCAAATCTGAGATATCTGAACAGAATATCACTTTACCTAGACTTGATTCAAGTTGCTGAACTTCTGGCAGAGAGGAAGGTCAGCATGCTTGAATATTTTGCTACAAAGTTTTCAAGAGTTAAAAATATTTTTTTATGATTCTTTGTTCTCCCTTGTGATTGGAATATAGACTTAAGTAGTGGTACTTCATTCATTGTTTTAAGCAATAACTGACTCAATATTGGATTTAATCATGATAATGGATAGTCATTTAAAATGTATTGCAGTCGGGGCTCCTGGGTGGCTCAGTGGGTTAAAGCCTCTGCCTTCTGCTCAGGTCGTGGTTCCAGGGTCCTGGGATAGAGCCCCACATCGGGCTCTCTGCTCTGTGGGGAGCCTGCTTCCTCCTCTCTCTCAGCCTGCCTCTCTGCCCACTTGTGATCTCTGTCTGTCAAATAAATGAATAAAATCTTAAAAAAAAAAAACAAAACAACACACACATTGAAATTATCACTTAATTTCACATAATTTCAATGTGTGTGTGTTGTTGTTGTTTTTTTAAAGATTTTATTTATTTATTTGACAGAGATCACAAGTGGGCAGAGAGGCAGGCAGAGAAAGAGTGGGGGGGGATGAGGAAGCAGACTCCCTGCAGGGCAGAGAGCCTGATGCGGGGCTGGGTCCCAGGACCTGGGATCACGACCTGAGCCGAAGGCAGAGGCTTTAACCCACTGAGCCACCCAGGTGCCCCTTCAATGTGTTTTTTATTGAGCAGTTCATAAATGAGTATCTCACTCACTAAAATTTATGATAAAAATCAGAGGTGATGCATAAACATTTATTGAATGGATTCCATTAAGATTTTGAAAATGAACTCAACTGTTATATTTAGAAATAATCAAATCGATGTAATTTGAAGTGACTAAATAATTTTTGACAGTTCCTGATCAGTTATTTCCAGGTTCATGCCATGTAAATTGACATACATATTTCACATAATCATGGAAACTTGGGTATTGTGGAGAAAGATGTATGAGTAGGTTAAGTGGGAGATAGATTATCAAATTATAGTTAATTTAGAAAATTAAAAATTACATGAATTTTAAAAATTTGGATATTTGAAAGCAAAAATCCACAGAGAAATAATTGTTCTTTTTAATGTGACTTCAGGAAGGAGGAGTAAGAGCAAAGTGAGGGAAGTGGTTTAGAGATTTTTTTTTTTTTGCAACAAAGTAGTTATAGTAATTTATAGCCTGTCTTCTGTATACCCAGCCTAGTCCAATAAAGTGTAAGTCACATTCACTCATCCTACAGAATTTTGCTTTCTTTGGGAGTAGAGACAAGGCAAGATGTTTACATATGAAACAATTTGTTCTAACTGCCTAAGATTTGTGTGATTGTGAAAATAAGTGGAGTGTCCTCTAAAGATTGTCCTTTCTTGGCTTCTCTTCTTTCATTTCCTTTTCCACCAGGAACACTTAGTTGCTGTTCAGCATGAGTACTCCTATCCTGGGACTAACTCCTGATCAAGATTCATGTGTGTAAGAAATTCTTGTTGAGGCCAGATCCTCACCTCAAAAACATGCTAGCACCTCACATGTGTTCTTTCTCTACAGATCTGTGATTTAGAATCCCCTGATTTCAATCCTGGTTGATCATCAGAATCACCTGTAGAATTTTAACATTCAGGCACTGTCAGAATCTCTGGGACTATTACCGAGGCCAGTGTTTTTTAAAAGACACATACATGTGTTTCTGATAACTTTTAACTATCCAACTTCTGTTGCCAGGGGTCTGCATCCCATTTTCTTATCTACCTGGTCTTCCTGCCTGTTTTTTCTCTTCCTGCCTGTATAATGACCCCTCCAAAGGGTGTTTAATTTCATTTATCTTAATTAACATTTGGGGACATAACTCTTTTAAGATCATTAAAAATTTGAAAATTGGAACCAGTTGATTGAATTGTAGAGAACCAGACCCAGTTAAAATTCTCTGTCATGTGGGGGCACCTGGGTGGCTTATTCGGTTAAAGCATCTGATTGTTGGTCTCAGCTCAGGTCTCTGCCATATGCACAGCCTCTGTTCTGGTCAAGGAATATATATTTATCTACTTCATCATCAATGTGTGGAATATCATTTTTTTTTGTATTTTTATTCCATGTTCTGTAATTGCTTCCAAAACACACTGTGCTCACCTGTGTGTTGATTGTTGATAGCAAGATGAACAAATGTCTATTTTTGAGCATGAAAATACACTTGTTTTCTGTAGCTACCCGATTGCGAGATTAATTTGAGAAAAGTGATTCCAGTCTATTTGAATAATTTCTCTGATGTAGTAAACATAAAACTTTTTATTCAGATGACAACTTTCTTCTTATTTATTCTTAAAATGGTTTGTGAAGCCATTAATACAGATTAAGTGAAAAGAAATCAGATCATTTTTTTCACTAAATTTTGTGGTCGATATTCTCAATGTGTAACAATAAAATAAGATTGGGAATGTCAGATTCATTGTCTGGGCTTTATGACTATAAATGAATTTCTGATTCCAACGTTAAAGTACAATCTGTTTGACATGATTTACATATTTAGTGTAGATAGACGAAGTTAACGGATTTGCTTCAGTAACATGAACTAATTTTCTAGTTATTTGCTGGGCCAAGAGCATGACAACCATATAGAAGTGCGGATCAAATAAAAGTGAGGGCCCCTTTATAGCTCACTGACATGAGGCCAGCACCTTCCACAAGTGCGTCTATCTAACTTCCCATAGGTTGGGAGGCTCAGTATTATGTGCTCCCATGATTACTTAGTGGGCTAGTGACATTTTTCCCATCACTACTAATTAGTCTTTATCCCCCAAAGAGAATTTTAGGAACTTACCTTAATAGCTATTTCTTATATTTGTGAAGTGTTGGCATAAATAAATTCTGGTCCTGACATGTCTCCTCATCTGTCATCTTTTATTTGTTACCATAAATGTCATGGTCATTTTTATGTTCATAGAAGGTCTATTACTTTCTCCCTGAAGCAGTTTAGAGACCACTTATAAAGTGTGGGAGAGGAATTGAGGATGAAGCAAAGTAAAGAGTGAGTAGAGCACAAGTCCAGCATAAAATGTAATGGATCTCAAAGTGGCTACTTGGCTCTTACTATCTTCGGAACACTTTAAACCAAAGGATTTGCTTTTGTAGAATTTTAGAATTGAATGTAACCTTAGAGATAATATAGTTCATAGGCTTCATTTTAAAAATAAGGAAAGAATAGAAAGGTTAAATGACATGGTCATGGTCACACAGATAGTGGTATTGTCTACTGACTGGCCATCATGCTGCTACTTATCTTTATTTTTAGGATGAGAAAAGTAGGTCATTCGCCTCAGAGATTCAGGAAGGCTAAGATCATCAGTACCTCGATTTTGCCCAGTGAATGGACAATTTGTTTTTGTGGCTGTGTGGTCTCTGTCCTCCTTCTCCACTGCACTTATTATTTATTTCCTTCAGGGGACCTCTTTATGCTTTCATGCTTTAGCATTGGGCCTCCAGAGTTCTGCCCTGAGCTCACTGATGTGTGCACTCTTTATGCTCTCCTTAGGCAATCTTATATACGATTTGTTTAGTATTTCTTAAGAGCCCCACACCATGATAGATACCGTACTAGATGCTGGGTGGGACAGACACACACCTGGATCATGGAGTAGAATGTTCTTGTCCATTCTTGGAGTTTTAGTTGCTGTCTATATTCCGAAGATTCTCGAATCCATAGCTCTGGTTGTGACTGATGCCCTGAGCTGTACATGTGTAACTAGCTCAGATGTCCCAGAGAAACATCAAATTTGACGTAATTAATCTGGACTTCATCATTTCCTCTCTCCCCCTTTCTTCTGAATATGGTTTCCTTCTGAATTCCGTATCTCAACATCAAAGTCACTTAGCCACTCCTTCAGAAAGTTGAAAGTCACCTTTTGATTCTTGTTCTTTCTTTCCGTTCCAATGACTAATTCCTGGCCCCTGTATCTTACTCCTACTCTCTTTTATTCCTTTGTTATCCCTCCTCTTTAGTTTTCCAGCAGGCTCCTGACTGGACTTCATTTCTCCAAGCCTGCTTTCCTGAAATCCACTCTACACAGAGCTGTTGGAGTGATGGTTTAGACTAGAGTATCATCTAACCACATCAGTCTCTGCTTAAAACCGTTGCTTGGTTTCCCATATTCTGCAGGGTAAAGCCCAAGCTCCATAGCATGGCACTCAAGGTCATATGTGACCTGACTCTACCTTGTGCTGCTGTTTCTTGAGTCATGTTGTTTCTTGAATCAGTGCTTTCTTATGCCATCTTCTCTGCCTGGTCAATAATACTCTAACTCATGCCTCCTTTCTCTTATCACTTGGTCAAACTTAAAAAAATATATTATAAAAAATTTCAAATAATCACAAGAGGAAAGGTAAAAAAGCACAACGAATTCCTGTATTCAACAGTGGTTGGTTCATTTATTCCTCCCCACCTTTTTTTCTCATTTGCAGAAGTATTTAAATGGAAATCCAAGATACCATACAATTTTACCCCTACTTCAGTAAGCATCTTCAAAAGTATGAATGTATCCTATATAATGACAGTGTCATTATCAAACTAACAAAATTGGTAGTAATTCCTTGGAATCATCTAATTCCCTGTAAGTAATAAAAATTTCAAGTAGTTGTGAAAAATATTTTACAGTTAGATTGTTTGAATCATGATCCACATAATACCACAGATTAAATTTGGTGAAGTCTCTAATTCTTTTTTAATAAAAAACAGCAGTTTCCACTCATCTCTTCTATTAATGCTATTTTCTTGCAGAATCCAGGTCAGTTGTCAAATAGAATGTTCTACAGTCTATATTTATTTATTTGTCTTCTGTGATGTTACTTAACTTGTTTCTATATCCACTGTAGAACTATATCCAACTGTTTCTATATCAAAAAAGAAAATACTTAAGATAGGAAATATTTCCTATATAAGGAAATTAGTTGGAGTGGCTTGATTCGATTCAATTTCCATTATCTATCTGCCTATCTATCATCTATCTATCTTTCTTTCTTTTAGGATGTTAAGATGGATCAGTGAGTTCAAGTGGTGACAGCTTCATCCCTCCCTTATAAAAGTCACCATCAATCATTGTGCAACTAATGGTTTAATCCATTGATGATTACTGCCTGAATCAATTATTTCATTAAGGGTTGCAAAATATTAATTGTATAATTCTGTAATTTCTTCCACATGTACTGGCTGGGACTCTTCTCTAAAGAAGAATTTTACTTCATCACCAAGAGTATTTGAAATACAGATTGTGTAGTAGAGGAGGGAAAAAAATACTAGTTCTTTCACTTTGATTACCTGGCTAAATTTTAATCATCCTTCAAGGCTCGGTTTAGGGAATTGTGTCTGTAGGAAGCCATTGTTAATCTTGCAGAGCTAAAGTAAATGTTACTTTTCCCTTCCATGAAATTCCATATTTACTTCTGCCCTTAGTTTTCTTGTGTTGTATTAAAAGTATCATTTTTTTTAACTGGAAATTCATTTTACTGTAGATGATTTACTTAAAGCAATGCTACTGAAAGCAATTTGGTAGAAGAAAAACTGCTCAGATGTTTTTTTCAAAATCATTATTGCCTCTCATTTTTCTCTGAGGCAGTTTTTTTTAAATTGAAGTATAGTTGACGCACAATGTTACATTAGTTTCAGGTGTATAAGATAGCAATTTGACAAGTCTATACATTATGCCTACCAACCACAAAGTATAGCTACCACCTGTCAGCATACAATACTATTATAGTAGTATTGTCTACATTCCCTATGTTATACATCTTTTATCCCCATAATGTATTTATTCCATAATTTGAAGCCTGTGTCTCCCATTCCCCTGCACCCTTTTTTGCTCATCCCTCTACCCCACTCCCCTCTGGTACACCAGTTTGTTCTCTGTATTTATGGGTCTGTTTTCTGCTTGTTTTTTTTTTTTTTTTGTTTGTTTGTTTGGTTGGTTGGTTGGTTGGTTCACTTTTTTTTTTAGATTCCACACATGAGTGAATCACATGGTATTTGTCTTTCTCTGTTTATTTATTTCACTTAGGGTAATACCCTCATAGGTCTATCTGTTTTGTCACAAATAGCAAGATACTCTGTTTTATGACTAATATTCTATGCACACACACACGTGCACACGTACACACATACATACACACACACACCCACATACACACACACACACACACACACCCCACATCTTCTTCCTTCATCTACCAATGGACATTTAGGTTGCTTTCATAGCTTGGCTATTGTAAATAATGCTGCGATAAACATAAGAGTGCATATATCTTTCTGAATTAGTGTTTTTGGCTTGTTTGGGGTAAATATGCAGTAGTAAATTTACTGCATTATTTAGTATTTCTATATCTAATATTTTGAGGAACCTCCGTCTGTTTTCCACAGTGGTTGCACCAATTTACATTCTTACCAACAGTGCATGAAGGTTCGCTTTTCTTGACATCCTTGCCAACACTTGTTATTTATTGTCTTTTTGATACTTTTTGATCCTGACAGGTGTGAGGTGCTAGCTCATTGTGGTTTTGATTTGCATTTCCCTGATGATGGGGGATGTTGAGTATCTTTTCCATGTGTCTGTTGGCTATCTGTATGTGTTTTTTGGGAAAATGTCTATTCAGATCCTTTGCTCATTTTTAAATTAGAAGATGATGATGATGATGATTGGTGCTGAGTTATACCAGTTCTTTATATATTTTGGATATTTACATCTTACCAGATGTGTCATTTGCAAATATCTTTTCCCAGTCAGCAGGTTGCCTCTTTATTTTGTTGATGGTTTTCTTTGCTGTGCAAAAGCTTTTTATTTTGGTATAGTCCCAATAGTTTATTTTTGTTTTTGTCTCTCTTGCCTGAGGAGACATATTTAGAAAAATATTAAGGTTGATGTCAAAGGGATCCTACCTATGTTCTTTTCTAGGAGTTTTATAGTTTGAGGTCCAACATAAGTCCTTAATATATTCTGTTTATTTTTGTATATAACATAAGAAAGTGGTCCAGTTTCATTCTTTCTGTATGTTGTCCAGTTTTTCTCACACCGTTTATTGAAGAGACCATCTCTTCCCCATTGTATATTCTTACCTCTTTTGTTGTAGATTAATTGGCTGTATAAGCACGGATTTCCTTTTGGGCTCTCTATTCTGTTCCATTTATCTCTGTATCTGTTTTTGTGCCAGCACTATACTGTTTTGATTACTATAGCTTTGTAGTGTATCTCCAAATCTGGGATTTTGATACCTTCAGCTTTGTTCTTTTTTGTCAAGATTGCTTTGGCTACTTGGGGTCTTCTGTGGCTCCATATAAATGTTAGTATTATTTGTTTTAGTTCCATGAAAAATGCTCTTGATATTTTGATAGGGAGTGCTTTGAATCTGTAGATTGTTTCTCTGAGGCAGTTTTGTAAGCTTGTATACATCTTGGAAAATTTTTGTTCATTTTCATATTTAAAATTTTTTATTTTGAATTGGTTGTCAGCTAGCTGTGCTTGCTTCTTAGATTTGAGAGAGTTAAGAGTTGAAAACAATATAAATGTTCTAAAATGGGACACTACTTAAGTTATGGTATCACAAGCAGTGAACTAGTATATAGCTATTAAAAATATTGTAAAAATGTAACTATTGGCACGTAAAAATCTTTATCTTTTACTATGAAGTGACAGAAAAAGATTACAAAAATTATGCTCTGGTCCTATTAATGTTCTTGGTCCCATTTGGAAGTCTTGCTACATTTTTACTATCATTGTTATTATTGTTCTGCAAACACAGTCTGGAGTCAAATTCCTCTTAAAATTTCCATAAATTCTCATAAAAATGTGGGATGGGCAGGCACACTATGAGGAACACTCAGGCAGCTGCACTGCTCAGAGACTGCTAGA
The DNA here is from genome assembly GCA_004024625.1 of Mellivora capensis. Lineage (NCBI taxonomy): Eukaryota > Metazoa > Chordata > Mammalia > Carnivora > Mustelidae > Mellivora > Mellivora capensis. Next base: position 231,962 of record PISX010000081.1, on the reverse strand, counting down.
CTCACATTTATGAGAGCTTGGGTGTGAAGGGCTCTGGGCAGACAGCAGGCAGGGGAGCGGCAAGTGTGCCTGATACTGTCCCTCTCTTGGCACACAGAGGATGTGGATGGACACACGTGAGGGTGGTAGCAGTGTCTCTCTGAACAGGCTGGACTTTGGGCCCCCAATGAAAGGCAGAATAAGTTCTCTACATGAATAAATTATAAATACTTATGGTCTAAAAAGGATCATTAAAGATATATTTGGGGGCATTGTCCTCATGAAATCACAGTTAATAAAAACTGTATCTATGAAGAATTATGACTCATATTAAAGGGAAAAATGATACACAAATGACCTTTGTAAATGCTGTCATTCTGAGGTGGGTGCTTCTGTATTCTGCTTACGCCTTGAATAGGAGCTCTTAAACTACAGTGCGTGGGTGACATTCAGTGGTATATGGATTCTATGAAATTGTGTGTAAAATTCTAGGTGTATGTACATTTTGGGGGGAAATTAATTGTAGCCTTTATCAGATTCTCAGATGTGTCCATTCACCAAAATACAGCCATTGGTTTTTGTGCCCAGAGCTGGAATAAAACAGATCTTTACACCTATGGAATTTTGGAAACATCTGCCTGACGTGAAACTTGGTTAGTAGGTTAGCCTATGAATGTATCATAAGATATATTCTGAGTTCTCATAACTTCCACTTATGGTGTGAATCAGAAGTATTTAATTAAGAGAACTCTCCCAACAAACCCCAATATTATATCCTTTCATTTGCACATGAAATATGATATACACATTTAGAAAATATATTTTATGTGTTTGCTGCTTGAAACAATTAAACTGCTTTAATTAATACCCCGACTTTTTAAAAAATTTATTTATTTATCTGACAGACACACAGTGAGAGAGGGAACACAAGCAGGGGGAGTGGGAGAGGGAGAAGCAGGGTTCCCACTGAGCAGGGAGCCCAATGTGGGGCTTAATGCCAGGACCCTGGGATCATGACCTGAGCCGAAGGCAGACGCCCAAGAACTGAGCCATCCAGGTGCTCCATCACCCCAACTTTTTGTTGTTGTTGTTATTTTACTAGTTCTGAGCTTTCCAATGAATAATAGCTAGCTCTTTATTTTCTTATATATTACTTTATTTTTTATTTATTTAATTTTTAAAAGATTTTATTTATTTGACAGACAGAGATCACAAGTAGGCAGAGAGGCAGGCAGAGAGAGAGAGAGAGGAGGAAGCAGGCTCCCCGTGGAGCAGAGAGCCCAATTTGGGGCTCGATCCCAGGACCCCGGGATCATGACCTAAGCCGAAGGCAGAGGCTTTAACCACTGAGCCACCCAGGCACCCCTTACTTTAAATATCCATAGAAACTAAACAGATGGGGTAAGAAAAATACCACACTAATTCAGGGATCTAGAAGATAGAAATCAAGAGATCTGTCCTCTGGAAATGGACCAAGGAGTCATGGGTAGGCCTAGCCAGAAGTGTCAGGGAGTCAAAGTTATAGCCGAGATGTATAGAATTTACGTCAGGGGTTTTTCTGACAGAGAAAGAAGTGGGAAAGTCTTTTAGTGCTTTAATCTCATGGTGAGTTATGTGAGTCATGTGTTGGTACCGTTCTGTAATAAATGAACTGATCTGTAATAAATGAACTTACTCATACTGTTTTTTTTGATGACTAAATTAGTAAATATGTATGAAATGCTTAGAATAAAGTATAGTAAATATGTGCCTCAACTGGGCTGGGGGAAAATAGGAAATACTAGGAACATAGTGGTGTATATTTGGAGGAGAAATGACCCGCCCTCTGCTTCCTGCTCGTTACCCCCCACAGACACACAACCCTTGTTGTCTTCCAGGTATAGGAGTGATACAGTTTTAATCTTAATGACATGTTATTAGTATAGTAGTTTACATAAAAATTGTTGGACTCATGGTGCCTATGTATTTGAGAAATTGTGTAATAATTGCCTGTGAAATAAAGAAAAAAATCTGCTTTTGATCCACTTGGCCGGTTGGTTGCTTCAGATGTTGATGAACTTAGCTGTGTAACAGTGGTGTGACAGTGTGACTAGTTTCTTGTTATTAGAGCACCTGTTTTCTCTGGGTGTGTTTACAGAGTTCTTATGGTTAGGCTTATCTACCTCATGGCTAAATATGGATGTATTTAAAAGAAGTTCATGCTGAAAGCATGAAGCATATTGACTCTTCTTACTTTTTAAAAATTGTTACATAATTCAATAACATCTCAGGAAACTACCACTTTTTACTTATTTTTAATTTTCATGACATCTGTTCTCTTCTATTGATTTTATTCCTCCAACGAGTTTCCACTTCACTGTCTCTCTTGTTTCTACGGCTTCTTTCTTTGTTCCAGATATAACTCGAGGTTTTGCACATTGCAAGCTTTTTGTTCAAGCTCGATACAGATATTATACAGGTATTGATCTAATTTAGCAGTTTGAGCAGTTGTTTCTGAAGCTTACCAAAAAAACAAAAAACAAAAACAAGTAGGCATAATGAGGTTTTCTTGTCTTATCCAGATTTAGGCATAGATTTATGACATATTCAACTCTCAAAAAAGTCTTCTACTAATGCTACAAGTAAATCCTAAAGGCTCCTACAAAGATTCTGGTTTTTTGTTTCTCCTTATCTCTATTGCCTCTTCTCTATGCACAATTTGCAACCCCCAGGATTGAGAGGTAATACTTTAAATAGTTTTGATCTTTTTTTCTCACCTGCACCTCATCTTATCTTAGATGCAGCATGAAAAAAAAAAAAAGTGAGAGCAGCCAGGGTGGTTAGAAATATTGTAATTGCACCTTGTTTGGATTAGCTTGAGGCTCAGTTTGCTAGGCTCTTTAATCTACTCATCAAGGTAGATATGAAGTCAAAAAAGATCAGGCTTTGTTTTAAAAAAAAGAGAAAAGTAGAGTAAGAGTTCACATCATTAGCCATTGTGAGCAAAAGGGAGGAGGAGTGTTTATGTACACAATTTATTTTCTTAGTTCTCTATTATTTTTGCATTTGACATCAATTTTGGAAACATGGTAGATATTTTGAAAATAATGTGCATATACTTTAAATTTTAAGTTAATCATAAAGGAGATTGTGGCATGCTTGTATTTGTGTGGAATATTATTAATTCTTCTTAAATAGCTATATTTGCATGTTTGTTGATAACTATTTTCTTTCTTTTTTTTTTTCCTTTTGGCCCAACGTGGGGCTTGAACTCAGGGCCCCAAGATCGAGTCACATGCTCTACTGACTGAGCCAGCCAGGTGCCCCTGTTGATAGTTATCAATTTTTACTTTTAAATTTTACTTTTTTTTTTTTTTTAAGATTTTATTCATTCACCTGACAGGCAGAGACCACAAGTAGGCAGAGAGGCAGGCAGATAGAGAGGAAGGGAAGCAGGCTCCCTGCTGAGCAGAGAGCCCGATGTGGGGCTTGATCCCAGGACCCTGGGATCATGACCTGAGCTCAAGGCAGAGGCTTTAACCCACTGAGCCACCCAGGCACCCCAAAATATCTATTTAAAAGAAGGTATTTTGATGTAATTGTTAGTTCTTTACTGCTTTGTCACAGGCTAACTTTTTCAGGAAAGGATGTTTAAAAATAAGAAATATTTTTATGTCTTTTAAGTGGAGCTTGGCAAGTGAAAACTTTATTCAACTTAATTAATAGTTGCCCAGTTATCTAGAGATGATAAACTTTTAAAGAAGCACCCTCCCCAAATAGGAAGACATTTCTGATTAAAAAAGATAAGAGCAGGCCGAGAGAGGGGAGGGAAACAGTCTCCCTGCTGAGCAGAGAGCCTGATGCGGGGCTCAATCCCAGGACCCTGAGATCATGACCTGAGCCGAATGCAGAGGCTTAACCCACTGAGCCACCCAGGTGCCCCAAATTTTACTTTTTAAATCTACAATTTTTACTTTTAAAAATATACCTGTGAATTAGGTATAGGTTTAAATGAAGATCCTTTTAGTGGCCTGTAATTTTTAAATTAAAAAAAAAATCCACACTTGTATTTTGAAGATATCATTTTCAAGACCTCAAAGTCTGTCCTCGGGTTGATATTTAGAAGACTAACCATTTAGTCCTATAAAAATTAGCGCAATGGGACTGCTGACATGGCCTAGAGTCTGATAAATTCATAGCTTAAAGACATAAGTGTTGAAATTATTAAACTGTGCCATAATGATCAGAATTGCTCTAAAATAAAATTAGGCTATAAAGTGGCTGAATTAACTCAACTAGTTATTAATTAAATTAAAAAGACTGCTATGAAGCAAAGCCACAGGGAAACAGCCCGGAATTAAAGAAAATAAAACATTTACTGTATGTTCCTCTGTAATTTAATTGGAGAAGACTTTCAATTTCTAATTTGGGGCAACTCTAAATGTTGTTGTTCAGTCTTGATGACTATTCACTTAACCTTGGTGGTTCTACAATGAGTTTTATTAGCTTCATTTTAGAGTCCCTCATACTATCCCCTCTTCCTTTTGACCCATGACTTTTTTAAAACTGGTTTTGAAATGACTTTAGACTTACAGAAAATTTAATACAGAGTTTACTTGCACCCTTCAACCAGCTTTTGCTAATCTTAATGACTTAGATAACCGTAGTATAATAATCAAAACCAGGAAATTAACAGTGAAACAATATTATTACTAAATATAGACCTTATTCTAATTTCATTAGTTTTCTTACTAATGATATTTTTCTGATCCAAGACCCAACCCAGAATCTCACATTGCATTTAGTTGTTGGATCTCCATAGTGTTTTGTAAGACGTGACAATTCTTCAGCTTTTTCTTGTCTCTCATGACCTTGAACTTTGATAAGTAATGGTCACATATTTTGTTGAAAGTGTCTTGATTTGGGTTGATTTCCCATAATCAGACGGAGGGTATGCATTTTTGGCTAGAATACCACAGAAGTGATGTGTTTTTCTCAGGACATCACATGAAAGGACACATTTTGTTTTATGACACTATGTTTATGTTGCTCTTGATTAGTTCATTAAGGTGCTATCTGATGCGTTTATCCCCTGTAAATTTATTCTTTTTTCCTGGTGAATTAATAAATATCCTGGGAGAAATACAAGAGCCTGTGAAAATGTTGTTTTCTTCTTCAAATTTTCCCCACTAATTTTAGTACCCATCAGTGGATCTTGCTTGCAACAGTTTTTACTGTGGTGTTCTATTGGTAATTTTGTATTTCCCGCTTTTTCCTTATATTTACTTTCTGTGAGGAAGAGCTATTCCTTCTTCTTCATTTATTTACATATTCAGTGATTAATTTTTATCAAAACTTTCTTAATTCTATCATTTTGGACTCATGGATATTTTTATTTTATGGTTTGTGGTCTAATAATATACTTTTTATTTCTCAAATTGTTTCTCATTTGGCCATTGGGAACACATCAGGTTGATTCCTGTATCTTTTTGAGATACCCTCACCCCTCCTTTTTTTAAAGCATTTTCTTATTTTTTGGTACAATGGGATGTTCCGGGCTCACCTTATATTTTTCCTGCTCCATCATTGGTGTCAGCTACATCAAGAACCCCCTTACTTGTAGCTATATGCCACTGGAGAATGGTATTTAGAAACTAAGATCTTGCCCCATGAATTTATAAAGAAGAACTGTGTTCTTAAGAGGTTATATAAACAGAAATAAATATTAAACAGATCAATCAGGGTATTTAGAAATGTGTAGCTGCAGCCAAGAAAGCTGTTTCCAATATTAGGTCTTGGGAACCTGTAGAAGGTAAAGAATTTTTTTCAGGATGTGAAGACATTGGAGAGAATTGCATATGTACTTTTCCCCCAAGAATACCTAGAATCACTTACAGTAATCTTTACAATCCATCCATTTCTTTCTTTCCTTCCCCCTCTATTTCCTTTCTTCTTCCTTCCTTCCTTCTTCCTCCCTCCATCCCTCCCTCTCTCTTCTTTCTTTTCTCTTCTCTTCTCTTCTTTTCTTTTCTTTCTTTTTTCTTCCCCATATTAAGTAAGAATTATACTGTGCCAGTGAAGAAATGTATTTGTTTTCACTAGTACTTGAAAGAATGGAACATGTAACAAAAGCAAAAGCAAAATGTAATCTATTAAAGTGAACACTTATGTTAAAAGTCTTGTGTATGCTGGTTTGGGTTGTGGGAAGGGAGAGAGCTTGTTCATGTCGTTCTTCCCTGTACTAGATCTTCCCAATTGAAGGGGTACACAAAGGTATGTATCTTGCTCCTATTCGGGCCCCTCATACCTGACAATGAAGTGGGCATCTCTCTTCTGAAAAACAGTGCAAACTCAACAAGATCACAGCCTTAGTGCTACAACTGCTCTTAATGAGGGGCTGTGTATGAATTAATTAAATCAGTTTGCCCCTCATGTGGCAAGCTCTGTTTAGTGTTTGTTTGGTTGACTAATTTATGAGGATAAAATTATGGTAGAGTCTCTGCCTTGCTTGTTTTCATCAAAGAGATGGGCTAATTTGTAATGAAACTTTATCAATCAGATCATGCTGTTGGTCCACCCTCCAAGCTCTGACTAATGAATTAAGGCTGTTTGAGTTCTTTCATACACGCACATCCTGTTGCTGTCGAGGGGGAAGGTTGTGTTGGCTCTAGATTGATTATAAGATGGATTGCTGCTTTTCTAGCAAATAAATCACCAACTTTTCTGTTTTCTTGGAATGTTAATGACACTATGATTATCTTTCTTTTTTATATAGGGTATGAATTTAAAGTGGAAAGTGTGTAAAAATGCTGGCTTATATTTGTTTGGAAGAAACCAAAGATTGTGCATTTCATATTGGGGCAGCAGTAGCTAAGACCTCCCAACAATGGGAGAAGGAATAATAGTACAGCCGGCAGAGAAATGGAGAATTTTGAAAGACAATATTCTTCAATGTTGGGAAAGTAATGAAAGGTCAAAATGAAGCTCAATAGAAAAGCCATTATGAAAGGAAGAGGGAGAATTTGACTTTTATGTTGCTGTCAGGATTTGGGACTTGTTTTCTTTTTATTCTGACGAAACTCTTTTGGGGTGTGTGTGTGTGTGTGTGTGTGTGTGTGTTTTCTCTTCAACTCAAACAGTTTATACAACTGTTATTTTAAACTTTCTTGTGTTTACATCATTGTGTCTTTTAAAAAGAAACTTTTTTTTTTCAATTTTTTTTTTCTGGGAATTTTTAAGGACAAAGCCACTGTTTGTAAGATATACACACTCACACATGTATGTATAGGGTTGGAAAAAGTGTGAGTATTTCTGTTTTCACTGCCTGACTAAGAAATAAATAAGTACAAGATAATTCCAGAATACTTTGTAACTGACTCCGTTACAAGTCTGTATATATTGTATTGTGTGATTGTTTTGGAAATGCATATTACTTCTTAGTCACTGATTCGTTAACTTATAAAACACTGTATAAAGATATTTTACAAATACTAAAATAGTGTAAAGTCCCATGTCAGACAGCAAGTCAATGGCAGAAGTGGATTTAGGATTTCAAGTTCTGACTTCTGTCCTGTCATCAGGCCACTAATCTGCTTGATTTTCTGAAAGAATTTGAAGCCTGAGGAAAGAAGATGCCAGAGACACATTTCCAAAGGGATGAGTCACTTTGGGTGGTTTGATATAATAAAATCTGTGTTTATTTTGCAAAAGGCTTTTGAACAGATATTAGAGAAACAAATTTCATCATTATGTTCAACTTTATACTTCGTAACATTGTACTTTCTGTTCCAATAGTTAATAGCTCTAAGTTCATAGTTCTCTTCCTGTTCTCTCTTGGGAGTCTTCTATTTAATAATAAAAAAAAAGGCAAAGATATTTAGTGTTTTATCAGAGTGTCTTAAAATGTTATTAGTATCCTTTGCCTGGACTATTAAATTAGCCTTTAATCTTTCTAATGCTATGCTGTGCTAAGCTTTGCCATGTCACTTCCTTGCTGAGAAATGTTCTGTGGCTCTCTACTACCCAGAGAATTTTTCCTCCCAACATTGAAGACCCTCCATGATATTAATTCAATCTGCTTTTTAGATATTTGGATGTATACCATCCAAACTCGACTATTCCATATTTCTTGAATATGTTCCAGATTTCTCTCCTCTGTTTATTTGCTTGTGGTAGTTCCTTTCCTGGCAGTGCCCATTGCCTCATCTTTGCTGAACTATGATATCCCTGTTAAAATCCATGTCTCGTGACTTTGTGAAATCTTTCCTGTTCAGGAGACTTAGAACAGGGCTCTTTGTCTTGTGGGCCTTGCTTTCTCGATGAGGCTGGGGTTGCAGACCATAAACAATTCAATAAAATGTAAAAATACTTAATTTCTGAAGACAGTTCATGCTGTGTGAATGCAGGGAGGTAATCGTAATAGAACTGTGCTTGGGTGAGAGGGAGGAGAGTGTAGGCCAGATCAGGCTGAGTGGTCCAGAGTGAGCCTTTTGGTATTAGGTGGTATTAGGCTGTGACTTGAATGCAAAGAAGGAAGCAGCCCTGGGAAGATCTGGGAGAGGAGGGAAAAGGCGCAAAGGTCCTGAAGCAGGAGAAATCTTGGTGTGTTTCAAGAACAAGAGAGAGGTCAAGTGTCTGCAGCACACTGAGCCCCGCGGGGAGGGGGTAGTAGTAAGAGACGCCCTGAAAGAGGTGGGGATAGGCCAGTTCATGCAGAGATTTGTGAACTAGTGTTTAGTGCGTGTTGACTTTAAGAGCAAGGTAAAGATTTAAGCACAAGAATGTGATGATCTGATTCTTTGCAATTCATTTCATTTATTTCAATTATTTGTATAGTCCTTTTAAGTAAAGGATTTTAAGCTCTTTTGGGGCAGAGATTATGTATTAGTCAATTTTGTTCATAGATAAAAGGCAGTCAGTAAATATTTGTCAAATTGTTGAATGAATGAAGCTGGGGGGATTCTGAAAAATTATTGCTGCTAGTGTTTGGAATTAATATTTTATTGAAGCAGAACGAATCAAGATCACACTCAGCTCTTTACTGTTGGCCATGCTCATGCTCCTTTGAGGAATATAGGGTTGGAAAGAGTGTGAGTTCATTTGATAGGGGCAGGAACACAAAGGGGCAAAGAACGGGACTTGGAGTCAGGTTGTCTGAGTTGGAATCTCGGCTCTATCACTGACTTGCTGGATCTTTGAAAGGTTACTTAATCTCTCTTAGACTTTGTTTCCAACACTGGTAAAATGGTGATAGTAATATTACTTACCTTATTACTTTAGCATGAGTCTTGACAGAGATCATCCATCTGAAACACCGAAAATGATGCTTGGCATATGGCAAGGGGATAATAAATAAATTCCTAAACATTGGGACAAAGGCTCTCCATGGTGTCTTTGCCAGAATGCTCTTACTCAAATTCTTTCAGGCTCTCAAACCAATCCTTGACCTCGTCTAGTAGTTTAGGAAGATTCTATTGGTAGTTTATAAGGTGAAACACAGGAACTTGGTTTTTAAAAAAGAAACAGACTCAAACAAAACCTGCTACTTTTTTTTCCCCCCCTCTTGTGGCAGGTAGAAATATATCTTCAACAAATAGTATTTTGGAGAAAGGGATTCCAGCAATTTTGTAAACATCGACAATCTAAATACATCTTATTAATTCCTTTATAACTGCGTCAACTATAAAATTTTATGAGAAGCTATAGCCTTAAGGCTTTAACCCTGATGGTGCCCTATTCTATAACTTCTGTGGCAATCTGTGCCCATAGATATTCTCTGCAGTGGCATCAATGAGTTATCTTCAGTGTCTTTTCTAAAGGACTGTGTTCTAGGTAAAATAGTTTCCTCCAGTATGAGGTCCAGAACAGCTCCATGTCGTAACAAATTCCATGCTCAGTGGTGCTTGTAGAAACCACAAATAGTGGAGAGATGAGCTTTTGTGTTTTGGGAGGAAGCCAGGAGAACTTGTATATTCATAAAGAACAAGGTGCAAAGTAATAAACCCAGTCTATGTTCTTTAACTAAATGATGTCTCAGAAGTTTGATTTTAGGCAAGCCCAGATTACACCAGCACATTCTTTGGGTACTCTTTTCTTTTATTCTCATTAACACACTAGAATTTTGGACTGGAAAGCCTGGTATAAACTAATGGTGGAATTCAGACTGGAGCACTTGGAGGGTGTGGTTTATTGTTCCTTTTCCAACTCTTAAATAATTCTGAACATTTTAACCAGCCAAATAGAAAAATCCCTTAAGGCTTTTTGTACAGTTGTTTTGTTTCTCTTCTGCTACTCCCAGTAACATTACATAAGTTACCTGGAAATTGTGAAGCTTGAGTACACTGAACCAGACAGGGAAAATTCCTGGAATTCTTACTTCCTCAGACATAAGAGTGAAGCTGGTTAATTTTTAGATGATAAGGAAGGATCTGGGAGAAGTACTAAAAGTGAATGATACTTTTTCTGATTATTGTTCTTTTCCCTATAGTTAAAACCAGAAAGGACAGAGGGAAACCATGTCTTTCAGGATTTGTGGCTCAGTTTGGCTTTTTCAAAAAGTTTGAGTAAACTTTAAGTAACCTCTCCATATTTAGGCATTACCCTTCTTTATAGGTATTTTTGCCCGTGTAAGAGTTGCTTGAAAAATGAGCAGAAGTTGCAATTATTAAGATTCTGGGATTCTACTACCTCTCCCTCTCCCCACCAAAACACTTTTTGGGTCAAGGATTATGGAGATGATTGTGCTTCAACTTCAACTCTGGTTATGACATTAGACTGTTTCAAGTTTGTTCTCTCTTGAACAGTTTAGATCATTGTGGCATATTCAACTGAATTTATTGTCATAGACTAAAGTTATGGGATGCACTTCATGTTTATCTTCAAATATAGTTTAAAAGCCTAGAATGATTTATAACACTTAGAAATTCTCCAGAGTCAAATCCCAGGTTCATCTTTGGCTTTGCCAGGGAAGGACTTTCTTGGAACTTTGCTTTAAATGTAGGTCTGTGTTCCTTGCCATACCACACCCTCCCCAATGCCGTGGTTCCTTTGACTTTCATTCTCAAATCTGTACTTTCTCTGGTTACATTAGTTAATAAGCAGTTATTCATGAACAGTGCAATATCGGATGTTAGTGTGTCATGAGATATACTTAACAATATACTTTCTTTAATCAGGTCCTTGAACCTAAACTAGAAATGACTTGCATCTTTTTGATGTTGTTCTGGAAGTTGACCTCAAAGTAACCATTGTTCTCAAATGTTCACTCAAGCTGAAAAGAAATCAGCATCCAGATTCATTATTGGTTGATATCTGTAATGAAACCTGGTTAAATTCTCTGGAATTATATTCCCAAGGACCATTTTGTGAATTATCTTTTCTGAATAACCTTCCCAGAACTTTAATTAACTTTTGGGCTCGTTGATAGTTCTAAGTGGGAGAAGAAAAAGGAATAGGAACAAGAGGGTTTCTGATATTCCCTTCAAATCTTGTGATTCTGTACCTAATTATACTAACTTCCCTTCATTAGACTAAGTTCCCAATATACTGGGGTCATGTTTTATTAATATTGGGTCCATATTCTGGTGCCCACAGCAACGCTTAGTAGATAGTCATTGAATGACTAAAGCACTCAGATACTTTTTTAAGTTGTAGTTAAATTGAACAAGAACTCAATTTCACTGTTTCTGGAATAACTGTCAGGTTGTAACTAGATATCCTTAACTTGACAATGGTTCATTGAAAACAAGATGAATTTTAACTCTTTTGTTTACAACTTTATAACAAAAGTAGCTACTGACAGTTGACTAGCAGTGGTGTTCTAAGCTGCCATACTATCCTGGTATCACAGAATAAATTAATTTTCAAAGCAAGGATGATATAATATGCAATAAGTAGATTCAAAGTTAATGGTACTCATTTACATTTGGAGACAAAATTGTTGAATTATGTAAATAATTAAATCTATACTTGTTTCTGTAAGCAATCCTATTTTTTTGGCATTTGCTTTCATGACATTATTGAGGGAAAGAATGACCAATTTTGTTTTACACTCTCATGCCTTTTTTCATTTCATTTAGCATTTATGTTTTACAGGAAATTGTGATACATTGGAACAGCCTCACCATAGATTTCTGTTATACTTGGAATGCCATGCATTGCACTATAAAATACAGCATTAAAATAAAAAAGAAAAAACTTTTCTGGAAAGCACATTATTCCCAGGTACCAGTTTAGATGGGGTGGTTGACGTTGGGAGGGCGAGATCCTCATCTGAATTCAGTCACTGATTTATGGTGTGACTTCAGGTAAGTTTCATAACCTTTCCATGTCTTTGTTTTCTCCATAAACCTATGATAATAATAATCTATGCTATCTGTTTCAGATAGTGTTTGTGAGGATAAAATGAAATAATAAATGTGAAGCGCTTTGAAACTTTCACAGCTATTATTATCTACTTTCATTTTTATTAGATGGCCTGGATTGGAAAACATATTCCAGTTCCTTGCCTTGGCAATTGATCTACAGGGAGCCATAAAACCATCAGGTCTCACAATTATCTTGCCTTTATATACTTTATTAATGCAAGAGGAGCTAGGTATATATTTTTTATTACCCTGCCTTGTCTTGTCTGCTATAGGCGGGCGGAAGAGATGGGTATGGAGTTCCTTCTTTATCTAGGCGCTCCATTTATACATTCTACACATTAGTATGGTTTATCCTGACATTTTTCTTTCTTTTTTTAAAATTTTTTTTAATTATTATTTTTTAAAGATTTTATTTATTTGACAGACAGAGATCACAAATAGGCAGAGAGGCAGACAGAGAGAAAGGGGGAAGCAGGCTCCCTGCTGAGCAGAGAGCCAGACATGGGGCTTGATCCCAGGACCCTGAGATCATGACCTGAGCCGAAGGCAGAGGCTTAACCCACTGAGCCACCCAGGCGCCCCCCCCCCCCTTTTTTTTAAAGCATGAAAATCTTGAAGTTATTTTCATTGTGGGCAGGGAATCTCAATAGACAGTGTTATTTCTAAAGAGCTTATATCAGTGTTTTAGTTATTTCATAGCAGCCAACACATTCTACACTTGAGGTAGTTACCAATTAGTATAAGTACTTCTGCATTTAAAGAGGGTTGAATTGCATCATTACTGACACTGATGTTTTTTAAGTGAACTTTTTATTTTAGAAGAGTTTTAGATTTACAGAAAAGTTCAAAGAGTTGTCTTATACCTCATCGCCCATAGTTTTCTCGATTATTAACATCTTACATTAGTAAGGCACTTTAGTTACATTATGATTGATGAAGTAGTATGGATACATTATTTTTAACTAATGTCCATAGTTTATTCTGAAATCCTTAGTTTTTACTTAATATTCTTTTTTGTTGTTGTTGTTGAGGATCCCATTCAGGATATCATATTACATTTAATATCATATTTCTTAGGTTTCTCTTGGCTGTGACTGTTTCTTAGACTTTCCTTGTTTTTGATGATCTTGACAAATCTGAGTACTGCTCACACTGACTTTTAGCTAGAAATTTCAAGCTTGCTCATTAGAAGAAAATGATGAGACCCACCCCCTCACTCCTCAGATAAAGCCCCAGAGTGGAGAAGGATATAATGTATTGGGAACTGTAGGATAGGCAAGACTCACAAAGACCTAGCAAGGAACTCTGACAAGAGATTGGATTCCTTTGGGACACCATGCTCTTTCGGGAAACCAGCATGTAAAGTAGCTAAAAGCATTGAACACTGAGGAAAACCGTGTTCTATTATCAGTTGTACTCATGGCAGGTACAGCATTTTACTTAGTGAAGCAGAGAGGGGGAAATAAGTCATCAAAAGACTTGAATGGCATTCATATATATTTGAATTTTCTTATTTCAACATATTCTTTCTTAAAAAATTTTTTAGTACACACATAAAACGTTACATCTTAAATCTAACATCTGAGACTTTGTGTATAGTAATAAATTTAAAGTATTTTTGCGGCCTATTCTGTCATAAAAGGCCAATTTTCATCCAAGCTATCAAGAACAAAATGTAGAAGTATCATTTGTAGACTCTAAGAGGAGATTCAGTTGTGGTAACATTGTTTAGCATCACTTGCCAGTGACAAGGTGGCCTTAAGTATTTATTAAAATCCCGAGTCTCTGTTTCTATTAATACTTGAGGGGATTGAATCATGGACTTTTCAAAGCAACTTTACCAAAGTCTGTGAAATGATTGCTTGTCAGCATTTAAGGATCATTACTGGTCTGTACCTTATGGCCTAGAACCTGTTTTTCACTTATCTGTAGTTGTCCAGAGATAGACGTACCAGAGTATACAATTTATTTTAATTTAGGCAAATATTTCCACCGGGAAAAATGTTGTTATCTGTGCTTCGTAGCAAAGAAGATGAGACTTTTCAGGGACGTTTAAATTGAGAGAATGAGGCTCCACAGTCAATCAGAAGGCACTTATTTCCTTTATTACCTGGATTTTAGTTAGTTACCAAAACCAACAGCTCTTTCAGGTGTTGACCTTTCGTTGGTGGTATATCTGCACTTTCAGTCATGGAGCCCTCTTTAACCAGTCTGAAATGTCCGAAGCTAACAGGCTAAATATGAAGGGGAGACAGACGGTAGTTCTTCCTTCCTCTTTTGATTAGTTTGAGCTTAAGAATTTCAGTATGAGCAAAAATTTGGTCAGTGTGTGTGTCTGCCAGTAGCTCTTGCTTTAACCAAAGCCATTTCTACTTCGTTGCCTCAACACAATTAAATGGAGTGAAGATGTTGAGTTCCTAATTCAGCAAACGCATTCTGAACACGTAGTGACTTGCTGGCTCTTAATTTACCCTAAGAAAAAGATTTCTAATAGGAGTGCCAAACAGCAGATCTCTACTATGGTGAAAGGCAAAGCAGTTTCTCATGCCACGAGGGAAAACAGTACAAGGAGGGTGGACTGAGTTCCATTACATACCTACTTTTAGAGTGAGTGTTAATTGCGTGGGACAGCCCTGGATTTTGAAATGTGATCCCAGTGTGTATCAGAACTTCGTACATCTATCCCTTTGTCCCCTCCATCTGTCCTTATTCCCATTGTTCTCCTTTATGGTTTCCTATACTGGTCAATTTAATATGCTTTGGTTACTAGTGTACTCCAAAGGACTTTTGTGCTTCTCCACTTTCTGATTGAAATATTAGTTCTAAAATTCTGGACCCAAGATTTATCAGTTTGTATTGTGTGAGGGGGTATATATATATATACATATATGTATGTATGTATATATATATTAACAGCAGCATGTGACTCTAGTGAACATTGCTTTGGAGATGGGTATGGTGTGGGATGTTCAGGGTAATCATTATTAGTAGAATAAAGGAGGCTAAAATACCCTGGCAAAAGCTAAAAAGCTGTTTAGGTGCTGCCACAGCCTGGAGAAATTTCCATGTAAGGGCCCAATTCAAGTCAGAGTTACAGATCACTTGCCTTGGGTTTTACCACAAATGTACATCAGAGAACCCACCATACAGAGTCATCTGTAATTTCCCCATTAACTAGTCCTTTCACTTCAAGTGCACACAAGCCAGCATGAATGGCTACCACCCAGGCAGCAGCTCTGGCATGAAGAGAGAAGGAAAGAAAAAGATGTTGGGTTTTCGTTGGTTGTTGCTTGGTCTATCTTGATGGGCTTTGGGATGGGAAAACAATAGGGCCAGGCTTGTCTTCCCTCTTATTTTGAATGTGGCAGCTCTTTATTTTTAAAATCTTTTGTGAGAGGGTGATATCATTTTTTGCTCTGTGTTTTAGAAAGTTGGTGCTAATGTTTAAGTTATAACAGGCATAAAGGAATATTAGAGTATCATGCTACGAGTAACTTAGCAAATGAGCAATTGACAATAAAAAGGAAATGAGAGTTTCTCCATGCCCGTTTTGGATATTTATATGGATTTTGAAGCTCTTCATGTGCCTCCAACCCACCCACACAACACCATTAAAAAAAAATATGGTGTGTGTATCAAATACAGCCTGAATTTCCATGAAAGCATTCCAAAAGAAACTGTGAGTTGCCCATGTAACCAATTTTCCCCGGAATTTTCCTGTGTAAGTGGAAAAAAATAGCTGTTCGGGTTTTAGCCACACTTGGGCATACTGGCTTCATACCTGTTTCAAAATGTGCTTGCAGAGTATGAAGGGTCATCTTTAAAGACAAGGCTGCATAAAAAAGGACAACAGGCCAATTTACTTTATTAAATAGAAGGAAGATGCTATTAAAAGTCCTCTAAAAAGCAATCTACCTTTTCCCTTTTTCACCCCCTGAATGTTCAATGCCCATCTCACAGTCTTGGGAAACCACAGTACGAAATTAAAGGAAGCAATTCTTTTCTTTTCTTTTTTAAAAAGATTTTTATTTATTTATTTATTTGACAGGCAGAGAGAGAGGAAGGGAAGCAGGCTCCCTGCTGAGTAGAGAGCCCGAAGCGGGGCTCGATCCCAGGACCCTGGCATCATGACCTGAGCTGAAGGCAGAGGCTTTAACCCACTGAGCCACCCAGGCGCCCCAGCAATTCTTTTCTTTAGTAAAGAACTCTATACAAGTTCAAACTAAACTCTGAATCTGTTCTAGGTGCCCTGGATGCTTCCTCCCCCCCACCCCCCGTATTTTGATAGAATATGTAACCCAAAGAAAACTGTGCTGTAGGACAAGTGGTCTCTTCTCTATTCATTGCCGTGTCTGTTCTCTGCTACTGTTTTGCCACCCAAATGTGCAAAGTATCATGCTGAATGTATGAAATCTGCCGTAAGCTGCAGGAGGACTCATGAACACCAGGGAGGTTTGCAGTTAGGGCTCGGACATCAGTTTTGCCATCTGTCTCTGTGGGCAGTATAAAGGGAACTTGAATCTAGGTGTCTCCATGCATCACATTAAAAGTTAGAAAATGTTTTGTGTGCATTTGTGGGTTATTTTTCATAGGCAGAAAAACCCAATGTGTGGTTAGCAGAACGTGAGGGAAGAATCATTCCCAGCTGATCTGGAAGAAAAAGTGAAACCATACACCCCTCTATCTCTACCAGAGGTTTCTTTTCTGTTAAGAGGTGTCCCAGCTCCTTTTCGGGGTGGCAAAAAATATGGCCAACTTATCTCCTGAAAATGGATAAATATTAGTTGGCTAGATGAATCTTTTTCATCATCTGAGTTTTACTGAATATCTGGGAGCAAGAATCCCTAAAAGCGTCCAGCTATTTGGAAGCATGAAGGTTTTTTGTCAAGTGGTATAGGCTGTGACCTTCTCTGTCAACCTTCTTTCCTTTCCTCTCTATTTTTCTTCCCTCATACCCTTACTATACTGAATGAGGCATGCTCTGGCTAGGCCTTGTTGGGTTTCTGCAGGTACTGTGTGGGATGTCTAAACAGCCTTGCAGAAACCCACTAGATCCAGGGAAAGGGAACCCCCCCCCAACAGATTTTTGTCTGCGTCTCTCTCCCACAATCTCCCTCTTATTTGACAAATTAGGCTTGGAAACTTGCCCCTTTTCTGTTCCAGATTCAACTTTGTTACCTGGTCCGATGGCTGATCAAGTATAGTGGGATCTATAAAGCAGGAAATGATTCTAATATCTCTATCAAAGGCATTTAGGAAAAGAGAGTTGAAGTAACTAGAAATCAGAGTACAAACATCGCTGCCCCCTTCTTTAAGAGATTTGGACATCTGTGTTGGCATAAAAAGGTCATTTTGGGCTTGAGGGGTTTCACATTGCTCCTTTAAGTTAGACCTTCAATGTAAACTATTTTCAACACTTGCCATGAAGAACAAATGACCTTTAGTTACTTGCCCAGAAGACAAGTAAAACATTAACACAATAAATACAGTTTGCTGGGATCTTATCCCATCCTTACTTTAACTTTCTATTAGAATATTCTAAAAACATAGAATCCTTGAAATCCCCTTGGATTAAAATTAATTTGTGATACTTCTTGAATTCTGTGGACAGTTTGTAATAATGCCACTTAATGGAAATCACCTAAGATCACCTATATGCTTCAGAACACATGCTGGACTTAGTTGTTTACAGTAGATGGACTTGAAAGGGGTGTGGGTAGAATGGCATCGGGATTATAGAATGATTTTTAAGTGTTGGCAGGTCTTACTTGTGGCAAAATAAAAGATTTACTATTGAACATCTTTAAAATTGAATGTAACATTTCTAATTAGATCTAACTGCAGTTGTAGTCATATTGTAGGTCTTTTTGTAACTTATTGGTCAGGCATGCCTTGCATCTGGAACATGCATCTGTACTAGGAATTTGGCAACTCTTTGTAGCAAATAAATAATAGGACAGGGCCTATAGGATAAGTGGCTGAGGAATTTTTTTAACCTTAAGTAAAAGCAAACATTTTAAGTCATGCTTGAATAGATCCATAACAAATCACTGAATTATCTGCATTTTTTCCCTCTTTAAAGTCCACACCTTTGACAGTGTGACAACTAAAAACTAAATATTTTAGTTTTGCTCCAGGGAAGTAACTCTTATTTAGTTTTCCTCTACTGTGTTTTAAGTGGGAGATAAAGGTGTTGTTCCCTGATCCTGCTATGGGAGAAGGATAAGAGCCAAACTCCTATTATCTTCTAAGCTTCGGTATGACATGTAATGAATCCTAACATCATCCGGACTCTAAAAGTGTATTGAAAATTTTCCCTTTTGGTAACAAAGAAGAAAAAGAGGACACCGGTAGTCCCCCTCTATCCCCAGTGTTACTTTCCTTGGCTTCAGTCACCCTTGGTCAGCCAATGTCTCAAAGCCCATGATCTTCCTAAGGTATCAGCAGAAGGTCAGTCATAACCTAACACTATTGTCACAATGTCTGTGTCATTTATCGCACTTCATTTCATCACGTGGACATTATACCATGTGACAGCATCACAAGAAGTGTGAGTACAGTACAGTAAGGTATCTTAAAAAAGGGATTGTATTCCCATAACTTTATAGTCTATTGTTACAATTGTTCTGTTTTATTATTGTTGTTAATCTCTTACTGTGTTGAACTTATAAATTAAACTTTATTGTAAGTTTGTATGTATAGGAGAAAACAGCGTGTATAGGGTTCAGTACTATCTGTGGTTTCACATACCCAGTGGGGTCTTGGAACATATCCTCCATGGACAGGGGGCCTACTGTAGTATGAACCTGATTTATTTATTCATCTCCTGGCAGCTACTTCTTTAGTAAAGAGACATTAGACGTTGTAATGATGATAGCCTATTTGAATGGGACCCCGATCTAAATATTCATTGTCTTTCCTTGGGTGAAATATCTCTATTACTAGAATGTCAGTAATTACAGAGGTAATTTTTGTGGCTTTGGGGTCATTTCCTGTTTTGAATGGAGTATTAAGGAAGCTTATGTGTTTTTTTTTTAAGATTTATTTGTTTATTTTAGAGAGTATGCATGTGGGGGGAGGGGCAGAGGGAAAGGGTGAGAGAGAATCCTGAAGCTGACTCCTCACTGAGCACTGACCACTGCCACCCCCCCCCCCCCCCACTGCAATGCCAGGGCTCAATCCCAGAATCCTGGATTATGAACTGAGCTGAAATCAAGAGAATAACTGACTAAAGCCATCCAGGCACTCCAGTTTACATGTTTTTAAATGAAGAAATGGGCCATGGGAAGTTCTCAAAGAAATATTAAGGAAGCATTTGGGCAATCCAGCTACCTCAAACACTTGTTTATATCCTTTTTAATGAATATTCATAAAATATTCTGTTTTGTGAAGACTTCTCATGTATAAAGTCTCCTTGTAGTATTTACCTTTTGATTTTTGCAAAAGGAACATTGCAACTATTTAGAGAATGCGGTTGGGTTTTAGAAGTTAAAATATTATAAACATAAAATATATAAAAACATAATATTATAAAACATAAAATATAAAGAGAGTTTATCTCCCAATTTTTTAAATTTAAATTTTATTTTCAGGAAAATGAAGCAAGATGTAAATCTTCCTTTGGTTCTAATTCTAAATTATTTGGAAATCTACAGTCTTTTCAAGGAATAATTCATGGTCTTATCTTACTTGTTGGTATAGGGAGCTAGGTTGGTCAATGATAAGTTTTGGTAAGTTTTTTTTGATCAGCCTCTGATTTTAGCAAATGCCTGTGGCATGGAAGTTTGTTTAATGTTCTTTTCTAAGTGAGATACAGGCAACTATCTCCAGTTTTTATTCATTTTCTCTAGATGCCCAAGTCATCCTCCAAGATGTTTTGTGTTTCTTTTGTTAATTAAAAAAAAAAAAAAGGCAGTCTTGGTGGAGGTGTTGTATTTCAATATCAGCAAGGCATTTTTGAAGGCATTGAAACCTGTGACATTAATGTCAAAGAATGCTGATTACATGCCTTCTGGTGTCTTGCCAGAGGGCTCTATCCCTTATTATCATGTATAACTCACTCTCTCAATGAGCACCTTGCTGGTAGGAAGATCAGATTTGAAGAGCCTTCAGGACTAGAATAAATTAACAGTATGTTGTTTAGTAGTATCAGAGTTCAATCTCTGCAGGATGGAATAGGTCATTGCTATTGGGATCAATATACAGTTTCTACCACAGGAGATAGTAAAGAAGTGATTTCCTCATATTGCAAGGGAAAGGGTTTAATGGCTTTAGGGGTTCAGTGTGGGTTAACATTGTTGTATTGTTAAGAGATTTGGGCTGACCCCCCCAAACAAGTTTGATATTGGGTTGCACTGACAGAAATTGAGCATCTGTTCAAGGGCAGTAATACTGATAAGGAAGTGCAACTACTCTGTAACATTTTAGGAGTCTGACTGTTAACTAATTTTAAGTCACACCTTAAAAGTATTACAGGAGATCCCAACCAGAATGATGAGGGGACTTGAGGAAGAGACAGGAGAATAAAGGCTCCAGGGGTCAAGGTGGCTTCCAAAGACAAAAGATCTTTGGAGGCAAGTGTATTTAGATTTCTTTCTTGTTCCGCCATGATGGGGAAGGTAGTGAGGGAGAGCTCAGTCAAAGGAAGAGCCTTTTCTTATAACAGCTTCAGACTGAGTGGGCTTTCATTAGAACTAGTGGGCTTCTATTAGGCTATTATCTGGTAGGCTGTTAGAGAAGAAACTCTACATCTGGTAAGGTTGGATTGGGTCACTTCTGAGTTTCCTGAGAACTCCTTCTGAGTTCTGTGATTGTTGAATTCTGAGATTATTTATTGAAAGCGGTAAGGATTTTCAGTTAATCCATTATATATGTTGTATCCCAAGATAATTACAAAAATTGGAAGGCCCTGAGAAAAAATTATCATCAGGAGGCATGTAGTGGATATGTATAAAATGTAGTGATTATGTATAAAATCATCATGATAATAGTTGCTTGAAAGACTCACATTTTTGACAGGTAGAGAAGGGAAGACCAGGGGAGAGGTGACAAAAAACATTTAATCATATTAGTCAAAGAGGTCTTAGAATAGGAAAGTATATAAGTAATAGTTGCCAATTATTGATACCAATTGTATATTAGACACTTTTGGTGGGTACTTTTAGATACATCTTTCTAGCCATCACAACAAATGGGAAAGGTACTTGTGAGACATGTTCTTCAGATGAATTAACGGAGTGAGTGCCAAATGGTTGCCACTGGTAACAAGCCAATGGCAGAGATTCAGCAAAGACTTTCTGGTCCAGTCTGCTCTTTTTCTACATTACTAAAAAGCCTTGCTAACAGTTTGGACCATGCTGTGGCTTTAATGCCAATTCTGAACTGCTCATATCCCCATCTGAACTACTGCTAAAGTTATTTTTTAAATAGCCTCCAAGATTGGAGTCTTGATTATGAGGACTAGAAAATCTTGGAATCATTCATACAAGTTTGGAGTCAAGCACCCCCAAATGTTATTTTATTATTTAGCCTATGTTCTTATTATTATTTGTTGGGATTTGGTGTTCACATTTTTCAGTCTTCATTCTGCTGTGATATATTATTAGTGTTTCATTGAATAACTTGTATTTTTTCCCCTTTCATTATTTCACTTGAAGTCATCTCAATTTTGGGGGGGTGAGGGGGGGGTTCAGACTGTTTCCCCTGTACCTAAATGCTCTTGTTCCCTTTTCCATCTGTCAGAATCTTTTAATTCCAATTCCAGTCTTTTAATTCCAATCTTTAAATTCCAGTTCCTGAATCTGCTTTAAATCTTTCTTTCCCTTAGAGCTTCTCATCTCTCCGAACACAAAAGCATAGGTTCTCCCTCATAGGTTTTTAAAATTATCTTCAATAAAGGGCCTTATGTTCTCTATTTTTTTCATTTGTTTATGTTTTCTTTTCCATCTTCAGATTTCAACTTTTTAGATTCAGTCTTATATAAAACAATAGGTTGAAATGAGTAAAAATTAATGATGACTATAATCATTTGATGGGAGATGCCTGGGTGGCTCAGTCAGGTAAGTGTGTAACTCTTGGTTTCAGCTCAGATCATGATCTTGGGGTTGTGAGATTGAGCCCCACGTTGGGCTCTGAACTCAGGGAGAATCTGCTGGAGATTCTCTCCCTCTTCCTCCCCTTCTGTTCCTTTCCTACTGTGTGCTCTCTCTCTCTCTCAAATAAATATTTATTAAAAAATCATTTCATGGACAGAATGCTGTGGATTTTGGGGGAAGGATCCGAATATTCACTGGAAACAATTCACAAATCATTTTGACACAGTAGATTTTTAAAAGGAAAACAAAGACCACCTGTTATTCTGCATGCACAATGTTAATTCCCACTGTGAAAATGTAATTCAGTTTCTTTAGGAGAATTATTTTATTACAGGGCATTTTGTAATAGTAAGTAATCCCAAAACACATAGATATATACTTATACGGCCACACACAACTCCTCTGTAGTGTAAAAGTCTGAATGTGCTTAACTGTGATCATTTCTTTTCTAGAAGAAGAAAGCAACAAATGCAACATTCCTAATTAATATGATTTAAAACATTGTCACCTAGCAAAAGGCAGGGTGATTCAAGATTATCTCCAGTAAAGCATCTTATTTCTGTAACTTATTTTTAATTAAGAAAACATGGTCCTTGTCCTCAAGATGTTTGAATCAAAATTAAGAAGAGGGAAAGTCTTTAGTTAAATTCTACCTTTGTACTAACCCAAATGGAAACAAAGACAAGGACCAAAAAATAATGAGTTGATGGGATTGACTTATGAGAAAAGATTAAAAGAACTAAATATGTATAATGTGGCTAATGATTACTATGGTTAGCCAAATTTACTCCTAGCCTATTTTATTCCTTTGTTAGGTTTTGGGGACCAAGGACTCTTCGTATAGGCAGGGTGATTTTATCAAAATATAAATTTCATACATTTCTTGCAGATCTTTTAAGTCAGCAGCATTTATAAACTTGAAATGTAGTGGACAACACAAATATAATAAATCCAAGCCTTTGTGACATAATATATAGGTGATTCAATACTTTCCTTACATAGAATGATTTTTTTTATTAAAGTATGGTTGATGTAGAATATTTTATTAGTTTCAAGTGTACAAGATAGTGATTCACCATTTATATAAACATGATTAAGTGATTGCCAGAATAAATCTAGTTTATCATCTGTCACCCACAAGGTGGTTACATTTTATTAACTATATTCCCTATGCTGTACGTTGTCTCCCCTTGTCTTATTTATTTTATAACTGCAAATTTGTATCTTTTAATTCCCTTCCCCTATTTTGCCAACCTTCTCTCCCTCCTCTCTGACAATTACCAGCTTGTTCTGTGTATTTATGAGTCAGTTTCTGGGTTTTGTTTTTTGGGGTTCTTTTTGTTTGTTTTTATTTTTTAGATTCCACATATAAGTGAAATTACACAATATTTGTCTTTCTCTTTCTGACTTATTTCACTGAGCATAATACCCTCTAGGTTCATCCATGTTGTTGTAAATGACAAGATTTCATTCTTATTTATGGCTGTATATTATTCCATTGTCTCTGTGTGTAATACACACACACACACACATATAACACACTCCCATACATACATACATATATATATACATATGTATACACACATACACACATATAAACTACACACACACAAACCACACACACACTAGACCTTTTTTTTATTAACTATAGTTGGCATACAATGTTATTTCAGTTTCTGGTGTTCTACATAATGATTTGACAATTCCATACATTATACAATTCCCACCATGGTAAGTGTAGTTACTATCACCACCCAGAATTATTACAGTATTATTGACAATATTTCCTATGCTGTACTTTTCTTTTGTTTTTAAGATTTTATTTATGTATTTGACAGACAGAGATCACAAGTAGGCAGAGAGGCAGGTAGAGAGAGAGGGGGAAGAAGGCTCCCTGCTGAGCAGAGAGCCTGATGTGGGGCTCAATCCCAGGACCCTGAGATCATGACCTGAGCTGAAGGCAAAGGCTTTAACCCACTGAGCCACCCAGGTGCCCCGCTATGCTGTATTTTTCATCCTGTGACTTACTTATTTTGTAACTGGAAGTTTGTGCATCTTAACCCCCATTATCTATCTTGCCCATCTCCCCCAATCCCATCCTCTCTGATAACCATCAGTTTGTTCTCTATATTTATGAGTGTTTCTGTTTTTGTTTGTTCATTTGTTTTGTTTTTTAGATTCCACATAAATATGAAATCGTATGGTATTTGTCTTTGTCTAACTTGTTTCCCTTATCATAATACCTTCTATGTTGCTGTGAATTACAAAATTTTATTTTGTTTAAAAAAATTTCCTTCTGTTTTATGGCTGAGTAATATTTCTGTATATAAATAACACATCTTTATCTATCAGTGGACACTTAGGTTGCTCCTATATCAAGGCTATTATAAATAATGTTGCAGTGAGCATAGGGGTACATGTACTTTTTTTTTTTTTCTTTGAATTACTACCTAGAAGTGGTATTGCAGGATCATATGTTCTATTTTAATTTTTTGAGGAGCCTCTGTACTGCTTTCTATAGTGGCTACACGAATTTATATTCCCACCAGTAGTGCACAAGGATTCCCTTTTCTTCACATCTCACCAACACTTGTTCTTTCTTGTCTTTTTGGTAATAGCCATTCCAACAGGTGTGAAGTAATATCTCATTGTAGTTTTTTTTTTTTTTAAGATTTATTTATTTATTTGAGAGAGAGAGAGAGAGCACAAGCAGGAGGGGCAAAGGGAGAGGGAGAGAGACTGTCAAAGCCGATTCTGTACTGAGTGCAGAGCTAGACATGAGACTTGGTTTCACGACCCTGAGATCATGATCTGAGCTGAAACCAAGGGTCAGATGTCTAATCAACTGTGCCACCTACCGACCCCTCTCGTGGTAGTTTTTGATTTGCATTTCCCGATAATTAATGGTGTTGAATACCTTTTTATATACTTGTTGGCCATCTGTATGTCTTCTTTGAAGAAATGTGCATTTGGATCCTCTGCCTATCTTTAAATTGGATTGTTTATTTTTTAAATATTGAGTTATGTGTGTCCTTCATATATTTTAGATATTAATTCCTTATTGGTTGTATCATTTGCAAATATCTTCTCCCATTCAGCAAGTTTCCTTTTTGTTTTATTGATGGTTTCCTTCACTGTGTAAAAGCTTTTTAGTTTGATGTAGTCCCCTTTGTTTATTTACTTACTTATTTTTTGTTGCCCTTGCCTGAAGAGACAGATCCATAAAAATATTGCTTAGACTGATGTCCAAGAATTTACTGCTTCTGTTTTCTTGTAGTTTTTCAGTTTCCAGTGTTACATTTAAGTCTTCAACCCATTTTGAATTTATTTTTGTGTAATGTGTAAGAAAATGGTCCAGTTTTGTTCTTCTGCATGTAGTTGTCCAGTTTCTCCAGCAGGATTTACTGAAGAGACTGTCTTTTTCCCATTACATATTCTTGCCTCTTTCATCAAATAGTAATTGACCATATAAGCATAGGTTTCTTTCTGGACTCTCTTTCTTATTTCCTGTTCCATTGATCTGCATGTCTGTGTTTATGCCAGTACCATACTGTTTTGATTACTATAGCTTTTAAGAGACAGATAAATTTTTTTTTTAATTTAAAAAAAGCACTTTGAGGACTTCATGTGTTGTTTGGAGACAGAACTGATGAAGAAAATGAACAAGATTGCTTGTAAAATGAGCTTTGTGTGCAGAGCTTAAAATATGGAAGTGCTTAGAAAACCAATTTATAGCCAACTTAAACTCATTGTGGCCAAATTATCATTACCTAGTAGCTAAACAAAAATGTAGATAATGTAGGTGTTGATCCTATAAGCCTACTGCCATTCAGGTAAAGTGGCTTATGTGGGCAGATAGCTGTTAAAAGAAGTTGAAAGACCCTGTAGATGACCATTAATGCATCTGTGAAACAAAGGACTTCCTCTACCATTGGCAACCGGAATAATGGTAAAGTACATAAGTACTCATCTGCTTTTTAGTTTTGATTAAGAAGACTGCCCCCATGATTAGCATCTCATCTAAGAGGAACTTAGGTGCATTTAAATAACTGAAATAAAGTGACAAAGAATGGGGATGCCCCACGTGGGGTTTAGTTTCTGTGGTGAGTGATTCAGAAAAGCCCCAAAGAACTTTCACTGAAAGAGAAGATTGCTCTAGAGCTAAGTTAATTTCACCTGGTGTTTTCACTTTCCAGAAAAATTCTACATGTTGTTATTTTCTTTTGTTTTGGGTAAAACAAAAAGAAACATTATCATCAATATAATTTTATTTTTGATGATTAGAAAAGTCTTATGCTTTTTAAAGGAAAATTAGGTAATCTGTCTACAATGTCTCTCTCACTAGTCAATGAACTGAGGAAATAAGTAGCATTGTAACTTAAACCATGTTTCAACTGTGCATTTTTACTGTGGTTCTCAGTATTTTCCCTCTAGCTGATACACTGGTAGCCCTGGAAGTATATTTATGTATATGTATATTTATGTGTATAAATATGTTGATATATTTACACATATGCCCACCAAGGAGCAAAAACATCCAAAATTGATTTTCCATTGAAGAATAAACATTGGCATAAGTAACATCTATCAGTGAGATAATTTAGAGCAACCTTTTATTCATAATACTCTCACTGTAACTTTTCAAATGTGCCAATACAACATGTCAATTATCCACATTCATGTCATTTTCTGTGCTCTTTGTGGTCTTTTAAAGACACATTATAAATTTAAAACGTAGTATAAAATGGAATCACATGAATGAAAAATTATTTTGAATTATACATTTTCTAGAATGAAGAACTTTGGAATGTCTACTTTTTCTATATACTTGATTCATAAATACGCTGTTTGTAGAAGGGTTGGACAGACTGAAATTGAA
This sequence comes from Mellivora capensis, assembly GCA_004024625.1. Taxonomy (NCBI): domain Eukaryota; kingdom Metazoa; phylum Chordata; class Mammalia; order Carnivora; family Mustelidae; genus Mellivora; species Mellivora capensis. The sequence goes on along the minus strand of PISX010000081.1, from coordinate 204,666 downwards.
TTTCAGTGAAAAACTGTGAAGATTTTTATTCCTTAGGAGATCTAACATTCCGTCTACCCTGATCAAGGATTTCTTACATCTTTACTCTGATATATATTGATATGTATAATAGTAATAGTAGTGGGTAGAATGTCATTTCTGGTAGTGCTGTGTGTCAGCATTTCAAAGACTGAAAAATCTATGAGTAAAATTGTTCTTAATATGTTATCATTGCCAAATGAAAGCTGGTCTGATTTCCCCATTCTCTCCTCTAGGGAATTATACTTATCTTTCATTCTGTGTCAGGAGAAACTGTCATTTAAGGGCAATTTTTGTTCCTATGCTGGCATATTTCTTTTGTTTATGTTCTTTCTTTTCCCATATGGGAATCTTTCTCAGCATGTGAGTGTACAGCTTATCCATGCATAAATGGCAGCATTTCTTCTTCTTCTGTTGTCTTAGGAGTTGTTGCTGTTTGAGAGTTGCTGCGTAGGATGGATACTGAGGGGAATGACAATTTTCTTCTAATGTCTGAAGTTAAACATAGTTCTTCTGTTCATGTTTTGTTTTGCTACTTAAGATCTCTCAACCTAAGGCTTTTGATGGTTATATCAAGTACTATGAGTATACAATATCAAGAGTTCACTCAGATCACATTCAATTTACCAAAGGAGATTTAAAGAATTAATTTCAAAATTTTTTGAATTTGGTCAAAGGGTCCCATTCTGTAAGCAGATAATCCAGACTGTACTGAGATTCTTGAGGGTAGATGGAAGCTCAGTGTTAAGAAAACAGTATGGCACCATGGTTTATAATGTAGGATCTAGGACCATAACTTGGGCAAGTTAGTTAGCTAGTTAGTAAGCTGTGTCTTTGTACTTCAAGTGCCCTCTTCTAAAAATAGTAATTGTATAGCTCTCAGAATTAAACAAGTTAATATTGCCCACATTCTTATAATTCTGCCTGCAGGAGGTATCCAATAAGCATTAGTTACAATGATTTTTAAAATTTTAATTTTAGTTTTAATTTTTAATTTTATGATGATTTTTTAAATTTAACACAGACCTATCTCATATTAGGTGGTCACATAATAAGTAATATATGCAAAATTGAATAAATACCTGGATAATGCTTTGTCATTGTCCAGTGTAAAATTCTGTAGAACTTCTGTTTCATTTAAAATATCTTTATTCAAATTATAATATGTGCAAGTATTATCTTAAGCACTTCAGAGTTGGAGATACATTACACATGTTATTGAAGAAGTGTGTAGTCTTAGGGTAAGTTCTTTAACCTCCCTTTAGGCCATTTTCTTCAACTGTAACAGGGTTGTTGCAACAAGTAAATGAGACCCTACATACAGAAATGCATATGTAGAGTGCTTAGCTAGTGTCTGGTTGTAGTAAATACTTAGATGTTAACATATTCTCTAGTATGGGAGGTAAAACATGCATAAAACAAATATGCAGGGTAGGAAATGACATGTGTAATAAGAGAGATTAAAGTGTTAGTTGTGCATATTTCTACCAGGGCAGCAGTAGGAGGTGGAAAGGAGTAGTTAGGGAAAGTTAGGAGGAGTTGACATTTGACTTGTATATTGAAGAATGCGTGGTATTTAGACATCCTCTGTGCAGAGAGATGGCGTTTCAGGTAGAGGGAACAACTCTGAAGATTTTCCTAATGAGAACAGTTGCAAAGTTCATCTTGGTTAGATTAAAGGAGGCGTCTGTCCAAACTATATCAATAGGGAAGATAATAAGCAATAGCGTTGGGGAGGTAGATTGGAACTGGGTAGTAGAAGTCCTTGAACAGGTTGGCTATTCTTTGTCAGGCATTTGTTTAAGATTTCTAAGCAGAGAAATCACGTGATCAAACGTTTTATGAATTCATTCAGGAAAGTTTCATTTTGCATTTATAAGTAGGATGGGATGGAGATGGAGATAATGGAAGCAAAGGCATTTGTCAGGGAGGTGTATTGGAACAGAACTTTCATACTGGAGTGAGCAAGGGATAATGAAGTCCTGAGGTAGTATGTGAGAATGCAGTGGAAGGAGCAGACAGCAAGAGAGGTTACACTGGAAGAATTGGCAAGAGTTGGCAGCTGGAGGTGGAAGGTGAGAGGATGGACAGATAGTGCTCCAGAACTTCTAGTTTTAGCGAACTAAGAGGATGCTGCTGCCATTAACAGAAATGGGGAACACAAGACACGGAGCAGGTTGAACAGGAATAGGAATGGTAACAAGCTCTGAGCTCTGTTTAGAATTTATTGAGCTTGAGATATCGGCTTCCATCCTGGCCATCTGGGTGGAGGGGTCTTTCTTTAAGTAGGTGGGAAAGAATACAATTCTTTTTTTTTTTTTTAAAGATTTTATTTATTTATTTGACAGACAGAAATCACAAGTAAGCAGAGAGAGAGAGAGAGGAGGAAGCAGGCTCCCCGCCAAGCAGAGAGCCAGACACGGGGCTCGATCCCAGGGCCCTGGGATCATGACCTGAGCTGAAGGCAGAGGCTTTAACCCACTGAGCCACCCAGGCACCCCTACAATTCTTTTTATAAATTATGAAATCTGTGGATGGTCGGTAAATATTGCAGAGTACTGATAAAATTATTGAGTTACAGCATTATTTAAGAGTGCCTTGGTTTCTTTTCCTTCTTTCAAGAAAATAATGAGAGAAGTACAAACAGAAAGATGTAAAGGTGTTCTCCAGTGCTTTTAATGGATAAATAGAAATCTGTTCCTTTAGGAACTTAGGATTTTGGTATCAAATACAATAAATTGTGTTTAAATAGTGACGAGACTTAATGATATGTCAGGTGAAAGAATAAAATTCAAGATTAATTCTAGCATCCTACTAGTAATTTAAAAAACTCTTTCAATATACTATCAAAAACATTGCTTAGGGTATGACAAAATAGATAATCCTCAATTCTGGATTCGATTTAGGTGTTGGACAAATTCACTTTTTTATGCTTAATTATATTTATTTTGACAGTTTTGTGGATTTCTTGTAGAGTTTGCTGCTTTTTAGTCTCCTTATAATCAATTTAATAAGTTAATAAAGTATATGATTCTTGGGCAAATTATTTAACTGGCAGCTTCCAATTAAAGGTAACGTTATTTAGCTGTTTTTTAAATTCATTTGTTTTAATAGGCTTCAAGAGAAAGACAAACTATACTAATCAATTAGAATCTAGTATACTGTACTTTTATCTAAATGATTAGTACTTGTATCAAAATGTAAAGAAGTGGGCTCCTGGGTGGCTCAGTGGATTAAGCCTCTGCCTTCTGCTCAGGTCATGATATCAGGGTCCTGGGATTGAGTCCCACATCAGGCTCTCTACCTGCTTCCTTTCCTCTCTCTCTGCCTGCTGCTCTGCCTACTTGTGATCTCTCTCTCTCTGTCAAATAAATAAATAAATAAATCTTTAAAAAAAAGTAAAGAAGTATAAATGCAAATACAGAGAAGAGTGTCTACCAAGCTCTTCAATTTACAATAGTCTGTGCTGCAAGTGTGACAATACTTGTCTCATTCTAAAGAGAATCTGAAACCCAGGGAATTAAGGGATTTACCTATTTAAAAGTAGTTTCTTATAATTAAACCGAGGTGGTCATTCATGTACAGTAGTGAAGAATTTATCTTTTCAGTATATGTCCTTCATAGCGAGGGCGTTTAATGTTTCTAAAAACTGCTAAACAGTGGTCATTCTCAACATTCTGGTGGTGAAATTGTGATTGTATGTGGGTCATAATGTTCTTTCACTAAATCTCATATGTAGCAATATATAAAAAATATTTGCATCTCCATTCTAGAAGTTAAGTGTGAGTACACAATTAGAAATGATATCGGGAGGCTGTCAGACCATTAATTCTCGGACGTTTAACTTTATTTTTGAAATGTGTCCTGAAGTTTTCCTCCTATTGGAATTCTCATTCTTGTCAATCACTGACTCACAGACTAGATCTTCAGTGTCATTTTAGTCCATCTCTACGGTAGAGATTTACTTTTTCAGTAAACTTTGGAACCTCACTGTGGTGAGGGACCAAACAAAGTATGAATAGGATACTGTCTCTGCCCTCACGGAACTCCCAGTTTGTTGAGGGAGGCCAGCACCTGGAGACAGGAGCAGTGCAACGTGATCACTGAGAAGAGGGAAGACAGAAGCAGAGACAGCTGCGAGAGTCTTGCTGGAGTCCCAGTCCTTTCAGCTGCCCAGCTTCCTCTTGAACAATTACCACAATGATTGGTTCACCATTTAGGTCCACCATTTCTTCTGTTGGTCAGTTTTCATTGTTAAAAGGCTCCTTTGCTTTATTTTGTTTGGCTCTAATGGTTGACCAAAAATTGACTACCTTAGAACATCTATATATGGGTCCTACTTGAATTCTTCACAACATAACTGCATTCTACACCAGTGTTTTGCAAACTATATGTGATGAGGACTGGTTTTGGCTTTTTTTTTTTTTTTGTACTTCTAATCTGTCCTGGATGGATGCTGTTACAAAACACAGTGGGAATGGATTTGGAAAATGGAAAGAAAACCAAACATGTAAAATCCAAGCACTGATTTTTTTCATTATTAGATTCAACAGACACAAAAGGACTCTGTCAAGTTGTTACAAATGTTTCTATGTCTTACTCTGAGATGCCATACCCCTCTCCATACAAACCAGTGACAAACAGTTGAAGGGGCAATCAATGATCCTAAAAGCATATACTGGCCAGCATTATTACTCAGCACGTTAAGTTGTCTTTCCAGAAAGCTGATAGTAAAATTTCCGCATCTGTTTCTAATTAAAGTTTAGAATTAGCTTGTTGACTTTGCTCTAATAAAATGCATTTTTCTGGGGTACCTGGGTGGCTCAGTGGGTTAAGCCTCTGCTTTCAGCTCAGGTCATGATCCCAGGGTCCTGGGATGGAGCCCCACATCAGGCTCTCTGCTCAGCAGGGAGCCTGTTTCCCTTCCTCTCTCTCTGCCTGCTTCTCTGCCTACTTGTAATCTGTGTCTGTCAAATAAATAAAATCTTTAAAAAAATAAAAAAAATAAAATGCATTTTTCTGTACTGTATGAAATGTAGTCTTTCTCTTGCTGGGTACTCATTGTTCTAGTACAGTGATAATACACAGGATGGTCAGAGCCATGAAAACAAGGAGAGGTGATAGTATTGGTCCCCACAGTGACTTGAGAGTGTCTCTTGCTCCTTTCCATATCATGTTCATCATTGTCACCTTCAGCTCCATTTATAAACATTTTCGTGTACTTACTTTTTTGCAAGATACTGTGCTAGGTGCTGGGGATATACAGATGAGCAGCATGCGATTCCTACCCTCAAAGCACTCACACTCTTGTGGGAGAGATTCTGACCCACTTCTGTTTTGACGTATGTTTAATACACTAAGTTTTGATATACTCATACAAGTGATATAAAATAAATGTTATTAACTTGATAGTTTGTTGGCTTTTACTCTTTTTCATTTCAAATGAATTGTAAATTAAAAAAATATATTTATTTATTTGAGAAAAAGAGAGAAGGAACAGTGGAAAGGGGCAGGGGAGAGAAAGAGAGAAGCAGACTCTCTGCTAAGCAGGAAGCCTGACATGGGGCTCTGTCCCAGGACCTGGAGATCATGACCTGAGCCAAAGACAGCCACTCAACTGACTGAGCCACCCAGGTGCCCCTGTAAATTTTTTTTTTAAGATTTTATTTATTTATTTGACAGAAAGAGATCACAAGTAGGCAGAGAGGCAGGCAGGGGGGCGGAGGGAAGCAGGCTCTCTGCTGAGCAGAGAGGACTCTGGGATTCCCAGGACTCTGGGATCATGACCTGAGCCGAAGGCAGAGGCTTAACCCACTGAGCAACCCAGGCGCTCCCCACCCCCAGTACATTTTTTTAATGTAGATATAGAGTAAAGCCCATGGTGATATAAAATTATTAAAAGTCATTGAAAATTGGGTCACCTGGCTGGCTTCTGCCTGCTCAGGTCGTGATCCTGGGGTGCTGGGATCGAGCCCCACATCAGGCTCCCTGCTCAGCGGGGAGCCTGCTTCTCCCTCTGCCTCTGCCCTCTCCCCCTGCTCTCCTGTTGTGTGCGCATGCATGAGTGTAGTCTCTCTCACTCTCTCTCTCACTCTCTCAAAGAGATAAGTAAAATCTTTTAAAAAATCATTTAAAATTATGATGATTATGATGTAGTGGTCACCTAGATTTTTCTTAGGGACCAAATTTTCCCCATGACAGTTATCAGGACTTAAAATGATATTACATTGGGTGTATCATCCAGATGGAGTTATTCAAACATGATATTAAGGCACCAAATGTAGGCAACCAGTTTTCTTGGATTTTAAGCCAAGTTATTTTTGTTAGGTAAGTCATTCTAGAAGGGCTTTAATTAATAAATCTTGTTAAACCAAGCATCTAAGGCAAAATTAAATATATATTATTATTATTTATGAACAAAATATATATAAAACTTCATTGTTTTATTTCACATTTAAAAATGATCCTTCAAATGTGGTAACTTCATTTCATCCATTTTTACTTGATATCCTTCAGTCATTTAGTCCTTAAAAAGAAAATAATTAATAACAACCTTTATACTAACAAAACATATTTATGCAAATGTTTCTTAAAAGTGTAATATGCTGTATCAACCTTTCTTGGACACATTTTTGATTAATCAGGCATATGACTACCTACTAAATGGTCTTCTTGTTTTCCTGAGTAGTGCTTTAGTTTTCATCTCTTATGTATCCACCTAGCAGTCAGATACACAGAATAGCTTGATAAGTTAACATTAAAATCAACTAACTCCCTTGTCAGGTTGTCACTCCAGAATCTCAGATATTAGAAAATATGTTAGGATATTTGATGAGGATCAGAGAGGCTAGACCTTTGTGGACTCCTTCCTGACTGAGGGCCAACTCTAATTATTTGTGGAAAGCTCAGTCTTACATCTGTACTTAGACTCTTAGAGGGGAATATCATTGGGATTTGTTCATGAGTGATTGGACTATATCTGTATATTTTGTTGTTTGATCTGGAAAAGAAAACCTAAAAGAAAAAAATATGCTCCCAAGGTTTTGTGAGATATGAAGACAAGAGATTTAAATACTTAAATTTAAATAGCCAAGCTTCATAGATGTAGATGGTTGAGAACACTGTAGTCAGCCAAGTCCTGTTGCAGGGAATTTGCTGGTGTACTTCTATGGGGTCTGGAGTTGAAGCCGGGGTGTAACATAGCTGGCTCTTGGAGGCTGGTGTGGGTTCACATGAGCCAGTTGCCTGCATCCCTTACCAACACTGTGTTCGGTGACTTCATGGTGGGGTGGTAAGCTTGAAATCAGCCATCAGTGGTTATTTCACCATGAAATTTGCAAATGCTGCAAGTCAGGGCTTTTTCTTTTTTCCTTTTTTTTTTTTTCCTCCTGGAGAGTTGATTGTTAAACACCCACCAGCGTGGCATTGGTTTTAGCTTTAACTTTATTATGAAAGCCGCTATGCTGAACATATTAGCTTAGTTTTAAAAGTGGGTCCCCAAGAAACTTTGGAAAGGTTCCCTCTGCATGTTACTATTCCAGAAACAGGGACATAAAGATTAATAGAAAGATGAATGCTTTGGGTAGTAAATATTCTGTGAGTAACAAAAGGGGGAAAATTCTTGATTGAGGTTAAAATCAGATGATGATTTTTTATTGTAATTTCATATGCTTTTTAATATAAGAAAGCTCCTCTCTTACATACTGCAGAATGAGAAAGATCTTCTCTTATGTACTGTTCTATTGGTTACATATAAAAATAAATCACCATACGTGACATAGAAGGTACAGTTTTCAAATTGTGTTATTTTGTTTGTGGCTTATGTTACATCATTTATAATATCATCTATGAATACATATGGCAATGACTACTTAGCATATTGCTTCCTAATTAAAATAAGGTATTGTTTCTGATAATGTTCTTACTGAACGAAGGCTCTGGCAAATGAAGCTTTCTCTAAGTGTCCCTGGGAATTGCTTTCACAGGCTAGGGAGATGAAAAGTCAGCATGTACACAAACTCAACTGTTGGTGTATAAATCAAAATAGATTCCAAGTACAATCATCTACATTAGCGGCCATTTGGGACCCTTAGAAAACAGAGGCCACCAATCAAGGGTTTCATTCGTTTGGACACCAAATTCAAGGAAAACATCTGGAACTCAGTGAACCAGTGCACGGTTTCTCTTCTGAACCTTAAGTTACACCGCACCCTGTCCTCTTCTAGCAATGATGCAAGGGTAGAAGGGATGATTTGTCCATAATCAGGGGTTCTCGCCTAATTAGCATTATCAGACCTGCTACTTACTGCTTACCACATTATAAACTGAGGTACAATCCTTTGTGAGGGGAAACGATGAAAGGGTGGGTAGTTACAGGTCACAGCAATTCTCAATTCCCTTTAACCTTTCTGAGCGACTAATTCCCTTTGCTCCATGGGGCTGTCAATCCAGAGATCAACCCTCAACTTCCTCTGGGTTCCTTTCACACACACTTTGCTTATCTGTCTGAGTGGCATTTGTCTGATCTTTCCTTTTGCATGTTTTTACTTTTAAGATCTTCTCTTTCTTATGTAAAAAAGGCAATTAGACTCATATCTGTTTATTTTAAACAAAATGGCTGTTAATTAGCGTGATCAAAAACCCTGCCATTGTAGACTATGGGTTCCACTTTGTAGTTGCACTAAATTGAGTAGGGTCTGGTGCCAGTTGACATGATAACAACTCAAAGTCTGGCTTTTTAAAAATTAATGAACAAACACATTTATGAGGCTTTGTTTTGTCTGGTTTAGATCTATAGGCTCTGAATGCATCAGAGTTCTTATTTTTTACTGACTAATGTTGTGGCTTATTAAAACTACATAAAGTTATTGAAAAACTTTTTTTTTTTTTTTGCTAACTTAATATAATTGATGTGTGGAAGCCACACCATTTTCATTTAATTGGTTCTCTTTTGATTTTATAAGTTAGAGCACAAAGTCTGTTTATTTATTCCATTAGTAACACACATTAACATTTGTTTTTATTAAATTGTCAACTCACCAGACTCTAGAATCATCTTAAATGTTAGCCTCCTGAACAACCCCCCACCATGCCCCACATTTAACATTTAGAAAAAACAAGCAGACTCCGGGTATTTATTTAATATAAACAACTTTAAGAGCATGGGTCAGTATGACATAACTCAATTTCATACAACTTAAATATCGTTAGTACTTTACAGTGATAATTAATATTCAGAATAATGATGATGGTAGTATTATAAAGAGTCTCCTTTACAGAAGAATTATGTTACATCTAAGGTAGAGAGCTGTAACAACATATACCAGCATAATTTTTTATATTGAGGATTTAGACAAAGATAAATGTCTACTTCTGTAGTCAGAAAAATCAAAATAAAATATAATTCACCAGAACAGCTCACCTCTAACATTCTGGTTAACTGAAATTTAAAAGTCATCATTTATTCTTCACATTAAAGAGAAGAGTATCAAAAGGTCCAGTTCTCTGGATGTGTGCAAACTTTTTGAATTGTATTAAAATAGGAGAACCTGTCCTAAGCTAACTTTTGCTAGATGTCTGGGAAAACTTTGGATTTACAACATACGCCTCAGATCATCTGTAAAACCACAATAAATCCTGAGTTTTGATTGACTGCTTTGAAGAAAAAAAATATGCTTGTTTGTGAATGGTAATGGATCAAAGTGTCTCACTAAAGTTATTTAGAGTTGAAAATCTAATAATTATAGTTTATTTAATTTTTATAGGATTCCAGGAAGTATTCTGTGCTCAATAATTAATTAATCCTTGCATTCATCTATATATGAGCATGTTTAAACTTTACAGTAACCCTGCAAGCCAGGGTTTTGCATACGCATCACAAATAAGTAGAAACTGAGGCTTTGAAAGCTTACGTATCTTGCTAAAGTTCACTTAGCTGGTAAATGACTCAGATCATTCTGACTCCAAATGCTTTCTGTGACACTGTTTCCTATTACTTGTCAATAATAGATTGTTTTGAAAAAGCAATATTTTCTTATTTTGTGAGGAAATCATATCATCATCCTACTTCTTTATGTTTAATTTCCCAAGCTAAAAAAGAGAATTCCCTCATTTCTCGTGCTCTGGCTGTTTGGAATCCTTTATCAGATACCCTTATGAATGGGAAGCTGTTCTTAATGGATTTAAGTGTTTCAGTGATCTTCATCACTTATCCTGGAAGGTTCCTGCCTCAATCTGTCCTCACTGTTGAACATTCTTTCTTGGTATTTAGCCTAAATTTACTTCTCTTGATTATACTCATTACTTCTAGTTACCTCCCTTATTGTGGATGTGTCAGTAATGATCTATCTTTAGCCAACTGGCCTTTGTTTACAGTTCTTCCCACAAGATTGAGGCTGATGTTGTAATGATGCTTGGAGATGATATAATATAGATGTGGGTAATTGGGCAATCAAATTCAAAGTACATTCTAAACCTAGAATTAGTAGGAAAGTAATAAATGGCACTCAATGTTGGTTTTCTACATTGTCTGTACTTTGGTTTGCATTTAAGAACATCTGTACTTGATACTTTAAGCTTATTCACATATAGTTATTTTGTATGGCTTATAATATTAGTGAATGCTAGCCTAATTAATAGCTGAGAAGTTTATTGTACATATATTATTTGATATGGCACTGATCTTTTATTTTTATTATTTGCAGAAAATCAGCATCTCATACAATCTAACCTTTGATCATATTTGCTTACTGCTTCCTGCCCTCAAGTCCTTGATTTCCATTTCCTTTTCAGTAGTAATGAGACAAATTATCAAACAAGCTCATTTGAGGAAACTCCAATTGTAATCAGTTAGTTGATGGAGGAAGAGATTTTTGGAATGCAGCATTTATCCTCCCCTGTGGATACCCAGTGTAGTAATTTAAAGCTTAGTGTAGTGTATTGAGCACCCACAAAGTGAGCTTTACAAAGTAAAACCAGATTTCTTCATTCCACAGAGAATAGATATTTATTCATAAGCTGTCTGTGTCTGGGGATTTTTGTTTGGTTTTGTTTAACATTTTCATAATGTGCTAACCTGGGGCACCACTTTTTGTGCTTTTCTACAGAATTGAAGGTCTAAAGGCATGAGTTAAATAAAAGGCATCACAGAGTTGTGAACCTAGAACATAAGCACACAGGGGGGAGAAATTCAACCCAGAAAGAACCATAAAAAGAGGAGAAGCCCAATGGAGAACCCTAAAATGTAAATCAGGAACCAAAGCAGAAATAAATGAAAGAAAGGGCAGGCTACGGCATTTAGGGCAGAAGCAGACCAGGCATTGTGAAGTTCAATAGAGAAAAAATTCATCTTCCCAGAAGACCAAGAGAGTGGAAGCACAGGAAGAGAAATGTGAATATTTAAAAATAAAACAATTAAAGCCATAGACATAACACAGACTTAAAACCCTGAGAGACTAGGCGTATAGAAAGTAATAACACAACAACAGTGGGAATAGGAGAGGACATCTCAAGAGCTATTCTATGGGGCTTTGTTTGACTAAACCCTTCTGATCTGAGTGCCTATGGGAGTTCTGGATTCTCTGAAGGCTGGGAGTAGTCTTACGCATTTCTAATATTGGGGCCAGGCCTGGGAAATCAATAAATCTTAGTAGATAGTCACATCTCTAAAAGCTAACACTAGCATGGTACCTACTATGTTCTAAATACTTTATATATATGAACTAATTTAATCTTCACAATAACCTGATGAATGTAGTACACCATGGCTACATCCCCATTTTACAGGTGAAGAGCAGATACCAGAGAGATTAGATAAATTGCCCAAATTTATTGGGCAATTGCAAGGCGCTTGGTCCAGGGCCCATGCTGGGATTCACAGTACTGCCATACCCCCGTCCAGTGTGTCACCAAATCCTGGTAACTCCAGCTCTTAAATATCCGTAAAGTGTACTTCCTCACCAACCAGTTGTCAGAATCTCAATGATTGCTGTGCCCTCAGCTTCCAGGGTTGTTCCACTGTAAACCTCTCTATCATTACCACCATCTCTGTAGCCCGGTGTTTATCAGTGGTATTCCATAGGCTAAAGGCTTCATCAAGTAGAGAGTCAGAAAAGGATTATCTTTCACGTACTTCTTATTTTAGTTTTCTGTCAGCATGACTCCTTTTGAAAGCACCTGTGTTACTAGCCCTTTCTGCTGGCTATGAGACTAGGGCAAGCGATTAAACTCTACACTTCAGGCTTTTCATATATGAGATGGGGCTAATGAGAGTTCCCACCTCATGGGATTTTTATTAATATATGTAAAGTAATTAGAGGTGTGTCTTTATAGAGGAAGTTCTCAAGAAACATTAAGTCTTATTGGAAGTAGCAGTGGTTGTAAAAGACAAAGCAAACACAAACTCTACATATACCCAAATGGGAAATACCGATACATATGTACTTATATACACACATCATATAAGCATGTATAAACACACACACACATATGTATATTTTTGCAAATATACATTTTTCCCTTATTTCCCACGGTATAGATTTCACGTTCTATCAGAGGGAAGCCAAAAATCTAAACATCTTATCTGAAATAGCCTTTAATGTGTACATGGCTGCCAAGTAGTTAACCCTATTGGTCAACTCACTTTTAAATGTATGAAATTTAAGATGAGTTCTTAAAATATTTTTCCTTAAAAAAAAAACAATAAATATGGAAGCAAATTTAAAGAGAAGTATTCAGTTTCAGTGGCATGAATGAGGAGGGAAAGGTATGTGTTTCTGGTTGTGTAAGGAAAAAAAGAGCTGAAGAGTATAGATTTCAGTGTTCCAAAATAAAAAATGATGCCTGATCAGGGCTGGAAGCTTCAGATCAAAAGGGCGATTTTAGAAAATTGTGGTAAGTGAATGAGGGCACCAGTTTATTGAAGAAATCAATTTGCTATCTTAACCAATGGCACCAGCGCCATCCCTATAATCTCTGAAAATAGATAGACACTTTGCGGTTCACCAATCCGTAGATCACATCTGCTTCCTTACACCTGGCAAGCTCACACCCTTTTCGAATAAGATAGTATCTCAGGAGCTTTGTGGGTTTATGAAGCCACAAGTTTATTAGTTAGATAAAATCTCTAAGCATTTAGAAGTTTAAAACTGTGTTGTCAAACCTATTTCAGTTATAATGGCAATTTCCAAAGTACATATGACACAGTAACTTTTAAATCTTGTCATTCTGTTTCCTTGAGTGTGTGATTTGTGATAATCTATGGCAGGGTTTCCTGTCTTTGTTTTCAAATTTAGTTATACATAAATAGTAGCAATTGAAATACTGAAACTTAGAATCTACAATTGGTAAATTGTACCCGTCCAGTTACCCCAAATAATTTTTGTTTTTTTTGGATAAAGGTGGGCCAAAAAATCTAAAGGGAAGTCAAATATGGCTTTATCATTATTTTTTTTAACTTAAATGTAATTGACATAAAACATTTTATTAGTTTCAGGTATACAACATAATGATTCAATATTTCTGTATATTTTTGTGAAATGATCACCACAGTAAGTCTAGTTAACATCCCTCACCAAAGGGGCACCTGGATGGCTCAGTGGGTTAAAGCCTCTGTCTTGGGCTCAGGTCATGATCTCAGGGTCCTGGGATCGAGCCCCACATCGGGCTCTCTGCTCAGTGGGGAGCCTGCTTCCTCCTCTCTCTCTGCCTGCCTCTCTGACTACTTGTAATCTCTATCAAATAAATAAATAAAATCTTTAAAAAAAAATCCCTCACCATACATCGTTACTAAATTTATTTTTCTTTTGATGAAAACTTTTACGATATACTCCTTTAGCAAGTTTCAAATTTATGATACCATATTATTAACTGTGATAAATAAACTGTGACCATCATGTTGTTATCATGTTATCATGTTATCATGAATTATTTATTTTATACCTGGAAGTTTATACTTTTTAACTCCATCCTCCCATTCCTCACCTCTCCCTCATCCCTACTCCCCTTCTGGAAATAACTAGACTGTTCTCTGTATCCCTGAGCTCAAGTTTTGTTATTACTGTTTTTGTGAATGGGTGTTTTTGTTTTTTTAAGATTTCACATAAAAGTGACATCATTTTTCTCTCTCTGATTTATTTCACTTAGCATAATGCCCTCAAGTTTTATCCATGTTGATGCAAATGACAAGATTTCATTCTTGTTTATGGCTGAATAGTATTTCATTAAATATATATACCACAGTTTCTTCATCCATCCATCTATCCATCCACCCAACTTAGGTTGCTTCCATTTCTTGACTATTGTAAATAATGCAATGAACATGGGGGGTGCATATATATATCTCTCTCTCAAATAAATAAATATCTCTCAAATATATAAAAATTAAAAAAAAAAAACAGAAACTTTAGCTTAAAAAAACCAAAACAAAATAAAAAGCCACATCCTTGTCAACTCTTGTTATTTCTTGTCTTTTTGATAATAGCCTTTCAAGCAGGTGTGAGGTGATATCTTATTGTGGTTTTGATTTGCATTTCTCTGATGATTAATGATGTTGAGCACTTTTTCATATACCTGTTAGCCATCTGGATGTCTTCTTTGGAAAAATGTAAATATGGCTTGAAATGTATAATGCAGTATTGAGAGGAGAAAATAACATTGGGGACAGGACAAGATCCTCTTTAATATATTGTTCTGTCTCATTTAAATGATCAAAAAGTTCTAATACAATAAAAACTTAGAACTCAGTGTTCAAAGATCTAAAGAAGCCTTTTTATTTATTTATTTATTTATTTGGTCTTTTAGCATCTAATTTTAGGATGTGAATCCTAAGGAAATAATGTGATACTAATTAATTATTTTGGAAAAGTGAATTGTGAGGTGTTCATCTACATTTTCTATCAAATTCTATACACAGATTTTCTGCATGAGAATTAATTTTTACTAAGAACTATAGATAGAGTGTTAGGAAAGCTAAAGTTTTCCAATTAAGTCCAGGCTTACTGTATTACCAAAATGTAAATATAGGTATTTAGCTGTATTCTTAACATTACAAAAATAGTCTCTGAAAGAATAGTGTATACATATATAAATACATATTATTTCAATAGAATAGATTAGCATGATGAGACATATATCTTATATATTGTTGGGTAGTCTCCAGAGCTCTTCCACATATATCATAGCATCCCCAGGTAATCTTATGAAGTAAGAAGGGCCAGTAGGATAAACTTCATTTTGCAGCTGAGGATCTTAAGAAGAAAATGATGCACCCCAAAATGCTATTAATTAATAACCGAACTGGGATTAAACTCTCCAAGGGCAGAGAATATTCCATTATATTAAGCTGAAGTATAATTTTATAGAGATGATAGTATGAAACAAATTGCTTTGCGGTTGTTATTAACCCTAAAGCATTGGTGCTACTTGGGAGCAAGATGTCTCAAAGAACAACAGGCTTTTATTTTCTTGGCTATCATCACTGCCAAATTAAGTGTTCAGTGGAGATTAAGTCTCATTCTTACTGTTACATAGATTTTGAAAAATTTCTAGACATACCACCCCAAACAAAGTGAATTAATGCTACTAAAAAAAGATGATAATTTATGATATGCTTTGAGAACTGTTGTTATCTTAAGTTAGCAATGTTATTGCTATTTTTACCACCATTCAGAAAGCAGGAATTTCTTCCCAGAAATTATTTGGCATGAACTGCTATTTTAATGTGGATAGAATATAATGACCCATAGTTTTATGCATTTGAGCAAAGTGATGGCATCACTAGCAAATTCTAAGAATCATAATGGCCACTTTGATGATTTAATTAAATGACCAGTGGAGAGAACCCCAAACTTTGTGCAATAAATCCTCCGACGAAGTAATGTTTCTTATTGTATAGCTTGAACAATGAATTCAGTATATATCACTGGGTAAACCTGATGTACTTGGATGTTTGTCTTTTTTCTTCCTTCTGTAAATATCTTATCATTTAGTAGAGGGCAGCCAAGTCTCCAGCCAAACATACATGGGTACATGCGAATTCTTGCTCTTGGGAGAGCAAGATTCTAATGGTTGTTCTATTATAGGGGAAGGGCATTTGGTGATACTATTTTACATTCTTCAACAAAATATGTTCTACAGCAAGAAATTAATTCCAAATTACCAAGTCAGTTTGGACTGTCTCTATGGTACCGTAATATACCTAGAGGCATAGAGGGGTGAGTTAAAGTCTTCGGAAAGAGTCCGTGTGGAGGAAACTCCATGAATAGCTATTACCACTGCTGCTGTGTGGCAGTTTGCCAGAATAGTGCTGCTTTCTCATAACCCTGAAACCCATCTGCATTCTCAAAAAAAGAGGGGGAAACGCATGTGTGAGGGAGGACTTGAGCAAGGATAATGGCATGAGATCCAATGTAACCCCCTACACATTATTCCTCATGATGTGAAAATTCCTTTACCAGGACCAGAGAGATTCTGAACTGAATAAGTCCAAGTAAAAACAATTCTAGAAAACATTGCTGTTTGAACCTAATCCACTTAACTTGGTCTGTCTTTAAGTCACCGCTTACTGAGAGTTTATTCTTTCAGAAGTTGAGCACCTCTGTCACTGAGCAGTGGTCAGATTAACTGTGCTCTCCTGCTACTTACTGGCTGAAGTAGTTTTTGTTACTTCTAATATAAGCTTTTAGAAAGCCGCAAAGTACAGTGACAGGAACTATCCTATTCAATTGGACATGCTTTCTGCAGATTTGTTAAGGATTTAGTCTACACATTTGTAGCATTTAGTTGCCATGGAGATGACCTCAGTGGTAAGAGGAACAGCCTTTAGGTTGGACCTCAGATTTTCCTTTCATTTCCATTTAATTTGATTTGACTGCAAAATGTCACTTCCATTGCATTGATTAAGCCTCATTGCTGCCACCAGCCCTGTTAGAAAGGTGAAAGGGCAGGCCAGCTGCTGTCATTTTGCACCCCTACCCTTTTCTGATATCAATACAGATAGGCGTTTGAGATGAGAAACTCCTTCACTACATTGATGCAGACACAATTTCTCTTGCTCACTTCATGAAATCCAATAAAACTAGAATTATGCTCAAAAGTTTTTATTCACTCAAAAGCACACTCTATATAACCTCAAGTTTTCTCTTTTTTGTAGCTCCATGCTTTGGAAGTTATGCTATCTAATGTATGAAAACTAAAAATTACTGTCTTCGGTTTCCCTTAAAAATTTTTTAAGATAAACTCTGCATTTGCCTACTTTTTTTTAAAAAGATTTTATTTATTTATTTGACAGATCATAAGTTGGCAGAGAGGCAGGCAGAGAGAGGAGGAAGCAGGCTAACTGCTGAGCAGAGAGCCCAATGTGGGGCTCGATCCCAGGACCCTGAGATCATGACCTGAGCAGAAGGCAGAGGCTTTAACCCACTGAGCTACCCAGGCGCCCCTGCATTTGCCTACTTTTTGAAGTAGTTATTTTGTAGTTTAAGTGAATCAGAAATAAATTACAGAATTAAACTATACAAATATGAAGCATTAATTCCTGCTTGTATGGATTGGAAGTGCTATCCTTAGGTATTAATTAAGGTAAGTTGGAAGCAAAATGATGCCTTAGACAAAGCTTCTCTTTGGTACCCTGGACTGCTTCTTTCTGCTGCTTTCTTTATTTCTTTCCCTGACTTTTAATGCCATCAGTAACGCAGAACTCATCAGTCTTTTCTTTTATGTAAAACAAAACCAAAAACAACAAAGTTGATATTAAATATGTTAACTTGGGAGTGCAGCATTTATATTTCACTAGAGAAGAGGAGAACATTATATAACACATGAAACTTAGGAGAACTTCAGTAATAAACTGGGAAAGACAGTTTGATAGGAAGCCTGCCAGATGATTTTCCAATCATAGCACTTAGATTTCAGCCTCAATGTGGATGCTTGGTTCTGCTGCATTTAGGAGGTTACCATGTTAGGTCTCCTTAAATATGCTATAATTGTTGGGGGGAGGGCCTCAATTCCTTGATGGAACATATACAAGAAACCTTTGAGTTCATGGCTGGAAAACTTAGAAGTCAGCAATTACTCTAGGCAACGCCATCACTTTGGGAGCAAAGGACCTTGACTAGGGCATGGTAATTTCATGTGTGTGTGTGTGTGTATTTTTAAGAACGGTAGCTTTATTGGGCACCTGGGTGGCTCAGTCTGTTAAGTTCTGCCTTCAGCTCAGGTCTTGATCTCAGGGTTCTGGGATTGAACCCGATGTTGAACTCCCTGCTTGGTGGAGAGCCTGCTTCTCCCTCTTCCTCTGCCCACTATTCCCCACTGCTTGTGAGCTCTCTCTCTCTCTCTCTCTCTCTCTCTCTCTACCACATAAATAAATAAAATATTAAAAAAAATAAAAAAGAAGAAAGGTAGTTTTATGGACTAGGATTGAGATTGGGGAAAAAGGAAGCCATGATTTCTATCTAAATCTTGGTTTCTTGGTTTGTGGGGTTTGGGCTAGAATCAGGTATGCTGTCCTTGGGGCATTACCTCCAGCATTCTATACAATGTCTGTGTGGATAGTTCCTGTTATTGCTGTTGGAAGTCTATAGAGTGATGTGCATTGAGAGAGCACTGACATCTTTTTTGGTCTCTGCTATAGGAACTGCATCTATTTAGACCAGTTTTGCTATGTTGGCATATTCTAGAATTCCAGTTAGCAAGAGAGTGAAAGTCATAAATGTGACTGCCTTTACTTGTTATCTCTAAAGGAGGTAGAGTAGCATTTGTCAAACTGTACTGTGCCTCTGAGTCACCTGAGTATCTTGTTAAAATGCAAGTTCTGATTCAGAAGGCCTGGGTGGGGACTGAGATTCTGGGTTTCTAATGAGTTGCCTGCTGGGACTGGTGTTGGTTATGTGTTTTGTGGAGTAGGGACCTAGGGCAGGTTCTCAGTCTCAGTGAACATTGGAATCACCTGGGAAGATTGAAAACATCTATGCCTGGGTCCCATCCTACTCCAGAGATTAATAGTTAATTGAGTAGAGTGTGGCTGGGTATCAGGTTTTTAAAAAGCTCTCCGGGTGATTTTGACATTCAGCCAAGGGTGGACACCACTGATAAGATAATGGACCCGTGAAGATGGGGAAAAAATGGAGAGATGATCGTGTTGTAAAGAATATTTTCAAAACCTTCCTCAGGGTTTTATTTTTACTATGAAGTTGGAGGTTTTTGAGAAGACACCGAGCCAGATATATAAATAAAAACCTATTTATCATTCCATTCATTAACTGCAATTATTAGTCTACAGGTCAACATTGACCAGTACTATCTTCAGTATTTCCTTTTTTTAAAAAATAATTCAAGATAGGTTGGCAGATTTAGCGAATAAAAATACGTGCTGGGGTGCCATTCCAGGCTGTTGCATCAGAACCTGCATTTTAACAAGCTACTCAGGTGATTCATGTGCACAGTGTAAATATTGCATGGGACACACTTAAAAGAATCGAATTTACGTAGGTGTCCTGTATTTTTTATCTTACCCTGCAACTCTATTTAGGAAATGATTAACATTTATTTTGTTACAGAATAAAATGGGAAGCAGTATTCTGAGTTTGGAAAACACTTTTAATACCTCGCTTCTCATTTCACCTCATCTTCCTGTGTCTGCAGTGTCTGCTACTTTTTAAGCCTGACATAAAATAAAACCAGCCGATAGACCTCGTCAGGTCATGCTGCATGTTAGAAACAAGAAGGACATACCGTTCTGTGTATTTATGCCAGAATGGGAGACAGCCCTGCCACTTTGAGGGCAGGGATCAGTTTATGGTAAAAACTCTTTTACATCTTTTTCTTAGATTTACTTAAATAATCATCACAGATTTTAAAACCCTTTTATTTCAGGAATTCAGAAGCCACCTTGTTGTAACTAAAGTGTAAGAATGGATTGTGCTCATAAAACTACAAATCCCAGAATTCCCCCAGAAAGAGAATTATCCTAAGGCTTATCTTCATATGAAAAAAAAACAGTCCCACAAGGCTAAAAAATGTTGTGTCTATATACCCAAATAAGAAGTGCTAATCTTTTTAAAAAATTACTTAGATTAACCAAAATGTCAAAGCTCAGCTTTGTTAAAAGCAACAGTTAACCTGGCTCATGTTGATAGCAGTGTCTTATGAATCACAGATATCGAAAAAACAGGTTATAAAAGTTTAGTCACAAGTACCCATTTTTAGGTTAAGGTAAGAAATGTATCATTGACATTATTAGATTTTTCTTTCAACTGTCTCCCCTTTTGGAGTCTTTCTTTGTCACACATCTGGTACTCTATTAAGAAGACATTCATATGCTGGTATTGAATACAGTGATTTGCGCTTTAAAATGTAGTGTTGAGAACTCTATTTGGAATGTGTTGCTGCATATAAGATTGAGCTTTATAGTGTTATATTTCAGTCTATAAATAACTTTTACTTCCTATCTGACATTAAAACAATGTATGGCATTTGGCAAAAAGTAAACTGCCAAATGATTTCTTAAGTGCCTAGTTAAGGGATGTCATTGTAAATTTTTTTATCCTGGTGGAAAACACTGAAAGAATATATCTTAGCTTTTCTAATCCCTAAAAATAAAATTATTTATATTGGCACTATGAAATCATAAATGCTAACCCGCGTTCTGAAAAGGGTGGCATTGTTGATTTTTACTTATAGTGAGTCAAGTTAATAGGTATACTATGTAGTGAAGTTATACAGTCACAATCAGGAAGGTAAATTATGACTGAGGCCTCACACTTGGAAACGTGGTGAACAAGGGAGGACACGGCACATTTACTTGCTGTCCCATGAGGCACTGGGGTGAATGAAAACATCAGTGGCTTCAGAGTCAAATCTCGTATGATCCAACTGGACCTCAGCTCCTTCATTTGTAAAATGAGAGAACTATTCCTTCATTGAATTGTGAAGATTAAGGTAATGTTATGTAAATTTCCTTAGATGATGCCTAGATACTCAGAAAAAATATCCTTTCCACCTCAACCATCCTGATACCCTGAATCTCTCCAACCCATTTGGAGGATTCTCCCTCCTTGGTAGAGTTTCTAGAAATACCATATGGCATGAGGGAGGCTAAAAAGAGGTAAACTGTTAACTGTTACTAGGCCAGATTTAAGTTCAAATGTGGTTTTGTTAGGTGAAGTCTAGTTAAGGTCCATGGAGGAAAACAATTTCTAATTATGAGAATACTCACCTTTAAGTGAAAAGGCAGAAGAGCAGCTACCAGGATTAACCATACACTTGATTGGATGCAAGTTATTTAATCCTTCTTGGCTAAGGGTTCTTTACCTTTACAAAAGAAGTAAGGTTGAATTGTAGTGTATCTTGGTTTCCCTCCAGTTCCTCTCATTGTAATGCTTCCTGGGCTGTGTTCCCTGAGGTGCTAAGTTGGAGACTGGGAGTGTTCTTGGGATAGACACCTAGGAGGGACTAGGCCCCAGGGCCAGGCATCAGGAGAAGCTGTGTGCTGAGATGCAGTTATAATTCAGGCCTCAGTGGATCCCTGGAGAGCTTGGGCGCTGCATGGCCCTTCAGAGATTTTGTAACTGAGACAAGGGTACCCAACATCTATCACTCTACCCCCTTCCTAGGGGCATGACACTGGGCAAGGAAGCCGTCCTCCTTCCCCTGGAGGCAGATCCTGAGGAGGAGTCACTTAGAAATAAGCAGCAGCCAGAGCACCTGGCAGCTAGAATGAGTACCTGGTCTTGGAGGGGCATTTGACACAGCCTCTACTGCATGAGGTTAATTTTTCTAGCATCTCAGGGTCATGGCCTTATACTCAGCAGAATATCAGTCTTTATTAGAGAGCTATCATTTTCAGAGATGTTTTAGGGGAAATGCTAAGCTTTAGGGGTGCCTGGGTGGCTCAGTCATTTAGGCCTCTGCCTTTGGCTTAGGTTGTGATCCTCTGGAGCCTCATGTCTGGCTCCCTGCTGGGGGGAGGGGCAGGGGAGGTGGTGGTGGTGGTGGGGGGGTGTTCTGCTTCTCCCTCTGCCCCTTCCCCTGCTTGTGCTCCCTCTCTCCCCTGCTCCCAAATAAATACATAAATAAAATCTTTTAAAAATTAAAAAAAATGCTAAACTTTGGAATCTCTGGGTGTATTTAGGGGGTGTTATTTTGAGCATAGGCCATGCGTGTACATTTTCTTAAGTGACATGAATCAAAATATTCTGATAAAGTCTTTGCTGAATTTTGCAGGAGGATAGACTTTTTGTACTATTTCTAAGAGGTCTCTCTCATACAGATTTCTCCAAAAGCATCATGGAAAATACCCTTGGCTTTTGGAGTTCCATTTGTAGTTGTGACCAAAACCAAAAGTGCTCAGTACAGTATGAGACATTTTTAAAAAATTCACATAGGCAGTTACACAAATCACCAAGAAAATAAGCCTACTTTGGTACTTCATTTTTTTTTTTTTTAAAGATTTTATTTACTTATTAGAGAGAGAGTATGCGTGGGGTGAGGGGCAGAGGGAGAAGGGGGGGGGTCTCTGTTCAGAAGCTCCCCGAGGACCCTGGGATCACGACCTGAGCCAAAGGCAGACAGATGCTCAACTGACTGAGCCACCCAGGCACCACTACTCTGGTACTTTATTTATTTGCTTATTTATTTTTTATTATGTTCATTTAGCCAACATATAGTACATCACGGGTTTTTGATGCAGTGTTCAGTGATTCATTAGTTGCCCATAACGCCCAGTGCTCATCACAACACGTGCCCTCCTTAATGCCCATCGCCCTGTTACCCCATCCCTCCAACCCTGACTTTGGTACTTTGAAAAAGGTTTTTCTTCAGGTTCTAGACCAGTTTTGAGTATGGAAATTCTTCCTGTCTCAGTACTGTTCATTCATCTTTTGTTGGTCATTTTTCAAGTATGAGGATGGTATGTTTCACAGATGCTGTGGATTAGCCCTCAGGGCTAGGACCTTGCAGTGAAGGTATTTTTATGTTAGTTGAAACAGAGGGAACTGAATGGATAAGACCATCAAGAAGATAAAGCTGACTTTATCTTCATCTAAAGAAGTTCAGTGTATTAAATACCAATGCATTCTTGCAAGGGTCTTATTCAGTGGAAGAGATAAAGAGTGAACCTCTGTATCCTCTTTGTTGGCCTGAAAATGGAATGTCAAGCAGCATATAATCATTTTTCTTGTTTAAAAAAAAAAGGAAAGTGAGAGAAAGCGATTCCTATTTGTGTCAGATTTTAGATGTCTTAATATTCTTTCCTGTCTAATTTTGCAGAAAGTGATAATAGAGTTCCTGTCAAATTAGAGGCTACAGACTTTTAACCTATGTCGTGAAAAAAAACCCCACATTAGTTATTATTACCATAAACACAATTCAAATAAATATTTAGTTGTAATACCATTATGTTGAAAGGTACATTCCAAGCATATAATTTTGCTCATTACAAATATTAAAAATTCAGAATGACAGTGATTTTAAAAAAAAAGGCAGAAAGAAAAGAAAAAGAAACACTGAGGTTTTTGGAGTCTTTTGCTTCCAAAGATGGAGTTTCGGTGTAAATTCATAATTGGAAAAATTGGAATGAAGTGATTCCCATAAAGAATTGTGCATCTCTGTTACTTATGGAACATGAAATTATTTTCTAAAGTATCATAAATCCTGCTACATGTTTCTATCCATCAGTCACAGACCAAAGTGAATAGTATCAAGAGTGGATCAAAGTGAGAAAAGAAAGAAGCAAGTAGAAAACTCTGTGTCCAACTTCATAGAAAAAGCTACAAGCAAGTGATATTTCTGACCTTTGCTGAACCAGTAGTTGAACCTGTTTTATTAGTCACCTGAGAATTACTTGCTTGAGTGGGATTGTTGAATGTGAAAATGATGCTGGACCAATCTTTAGAATTTTTCAGACCTTTATTAAACGGATGACAATTTTGAGTGTCTCATCATTACATTTTCCAAATACCAGTAAATAGAGAACACATTTTCATAGTTCATGTTTATGCATAAAATATCTAAGCAGGTGTATTTTCAGTGTGAAAGGGTATTTTCTCAGCCAAATTATTAGAACAAGAGAATGAATGAGAAAACAAATAGCATGCTCTAGAGAAGTCCTTTCTAACATTGCTTTTAGCAGTATTATCAAATTGGGTCACAGATAATTAGATTAATTTGACTACCCTATGGTTTTGTTTGGAGAAATGTAATGTGGCAACTCTCTTTGCTCTTGGATATCTATAGGATACAAGAAAATGGAAACACTCGGCCTTCAAAAAGGAAAGAGCTATTATGTCACGCTCAATCAGAGAGATGTAGACATTGATAGAGTATCAACACCTGAAGCCACTCTATTAAAGCATGCTTGGTTCCGCAAGCAAAAGTCACAGAAAATTGGCTCATGTTTCACCATCTAGGCTTGCTACCACTTGGTTTCCTTTAATTGGCTATCATGTCCATTTACTAGAAATTGGCTCTGTTTTCCAGCTGCCGGATGTAGGAGTGATTTACTTGTATGAGTGTTCTCAGGATTACACCTACAGGAGTGTAGTTTCAAACATAATTTTTCTTAGAAAAATTACTAACCATGTATATCTGAATATGCATATTACAAAGGAATTATAAAACCTAGAGCCAGAGAGGTTTTTCAAAGGATCTGACTTGTCCTTAAGACAGTATTAGCATAGACGGGTCGTGGAAGCCCCTGGGTGGGCTCTGGTCTGTAAGATATTATTAAGGACAATTTAAGGGTCTTATCAAAGGAATTGAAAAATAAATAGTATCACACAATTCTCGGTAGAGGCATTTTAGCTAATATAGGGAAGTTTATAAACCCACATCTTAATGTTACACTGAGTAGACTGCTTTCATGTTTATAGCATAGCCACTTAAGTATGCAGTTTTGTTCAACATTTTAAGAAATCAGTTAGGGTCATTGTTGTTTTTGTTTGTTTTTTTCTGCTTATTTCACATTGTGGTGGCTTTTTGTTTGTTTATTTTTCAGGAAGAAAATTCCAGCATTTAACTTTGCTTTTCTGAACTAACAGGCATTTATTTATGGTTACCTAATTACTGTAACCATGTATTTCCTGAAATGTTGCTCACTAGTAGTTTAACCACAAATACGGATGCTCTAATTTCTCCTCTTTTATTCATTATCTAAATCGGGTCCACTACTATCATCAGGGGAAAGTTCATGTAAATCTAGAGTAAATATTTTAAAAATATAAGAATGAGTACTTTAAATGCAAAGGAAGATAAATGTAATATTCTTCTGAAACAAGTCTAGTAAGGATTTTAAGTTTTTAAGACTTTC
Organism: Mellivora capensis; assembly: GCA_004024625.1. Lineage (NCBI taxonomy): Eukaryota > Metazoa > Chordata > Mammalia > Carnivora > Mustelidae > Mellivora > Mellivora capensis. The sequence continues at coordinate 179,345 of PISX010000081.1, read as the reverse complement.
TATTTAATTACTTTGCATTGAAGCCAGCTGGTTTGGTAACTTTCATGACCTTATATTCCCTGAATGTTCTCATAAATCAAGGGAAGAATATGCTCAATTCTAACATTAGTCCTGGAGAAAATTCCATATTTGAAAACAAAAGAAAGAAAGGTAGAATCAAGGTTGCCTTGGGAATTTTGAGGTCCTTGGTAAGGTTAATTGGGAGGGCATAAATTCCTTTATCCTCAGATTTTTCTTTTCCTTTCTCTTTTCTCCCCCTAAGCTTTCCTGCCCTCTAACCCATCAATTTCTCTTGCAGCTTGAGCCTTCACACTTCAACATTGAACTTGGAGATATAAAAATATTCTAACAGGCAGGGGGATGGCCTTGATGATCTCTTAAAGTTCTTTTTAGTGCTCTATTTTAAATTCCAATGATTTAATAGAAACTTAAGGGTGAAATGGCCCTCTGGAGGTCATCAGTTGTAGTTCCCTCCACGAAAGAATGCCTCCTACCTTCTGGGAGTTGGCATTAACAGCCAGTCCCAAGGGACCTCTTTATTCTCTGAATTTCTTCAGCACTATGGACTTACCTTGTTGACCAATTCAGAGAAGTACACATCATAGTTGAGAATTTTTCTAACTGTACATTTTACCTTCTTCCTACCTTAGGTTTTAAATATATAAATCATTTCTTGAACAAGTCACTCTTTTGAAAGAGCTCTACATTAGAGATTTCAGGTATTGTTTTGAGGTGGAACAGAATTTCTGGTGGATGAGAATTGAAGTCAGAATCCATTGAGGTCAAGCAATTCAACAGACATTAATTGAGGACTTCTGTATAAGGGGTTGTAAATGCTAATGCCTCAGAAGACAAGGATGGTAATATAAATGTTGAATGAAGCCCTACATGAGGCAATAGGGATGGTGTTAGGCCTGAGCAGTTCAGACCCAGTGCTAGCATTCTTGTCCCAGCTACTCTGCCCAAAGTATGCCCAAGGTTTGCAAACCCTTAAGTTTCTATGCATGGTATCTGTTTCATCTTGTGGGAGATTCGTAAGTGAACACCAAAAATTCCTGACCTAACTGAGGTACAACAGTGATAAAAATTATTAATCAAATGGTGACTACCATTTATAGAGTGGCTGCTAGGTCCTAAGCACCATACCACTCTTATTCAATTCTTATGCTTATCATATGCGATAGTCCTCTTCATCTCTCTTTCAGATGGGAAGGTGGAGGCCCAAAGATCGGTTAGTTACTTGCTCATAGTCACTCCTTTAATAATTGTTAGAGGCTAGGTTAAAACTGAAGTCCTCCAACTTAGCAACTTCCAAAACCCATGCTCCTAACCATTATTCAGGTATATCATAAGCTATCTTCTGTGAGATATTAATGAGTATCTGTTTGGTTTTTTTAAAAAGACAATTGATGATTCTGTAATCAAATAATGGAAAACAAAAATTGAGTCACAGAAGGTTACATCCTGCATATTACTCACTATGGGACTTTGTCCAGATCCTTTATTTTTACTGTGTTGTGAATCCCCCAAAGTAGGTATATATGTTTTGCAGTGTTTTCCAGGCTAATATGAATTGTATGAATTGTCTCAAGTCCTAGTGTTCTAGGGAACAAACTTTGAGAAACTCTCATCTGTTAACACCCAGCCCTCTCACCGAGATAAGTGTTGTCATTAAAGAGCCAAGTATTTTGGGTGCACACAAGGTAGAGGTTAATCAGAGAATGTGTCAGAGGGAAGGTAGAATTTGGCATTGGGTCTTAAAAATGGGTGATATCTTCACGGATTATAATATTTGCATAGATGATATTGGGCATTAGAGAACATTCCCAGAGAAATTACTTCAGTCAGGCAACAGTGCAAACATACACGTAGAGAGTGGAATGTGTAAAGGTGAATATGGGGAATGTCGGGAAAAAATTGGTAGATAAGCATCTTTTGATATTTATCATGTTAATCTTAACTGTTGATTATATTTTTAAAAGATTGGTTTTATTTTTCCAAATATGAGGAAAGCTCACTTGAGGAAAATTTCAAGTCATGACACAGGAAGTCCTCTTCAGTCGTATTAAAATTACTCGTTGAACACCTTCAATGACTGCTTATATTCCGAACTCTGTTTGGGGTGCTGAGGCTACAGCTTCCTGTTCTCAGACGAACTGCAGACAAAAGGAACACACAGAAGAAAGGCAACAATGCCATGTCAACTAGTGATAAGTACTGAGCAGAGAGATAAAATAGGCTGATGTGGTGAAGAGCACCTTAATGGCTATTTTAGAATAACAAGAAGGAACCAGACATTTGAAGATCATGGGGATAACACGTGAGGCGGAGAGAACAGCTGTTCCAATATCCCTAAGGGAGAAATGAATTTGAGGTTGTGAGGAATAGAGAAAAGCCTAATGTGTTTGGAGCATTGGCAAGGAGGAAAATGGTAAGAAGAGTTCTGAGAGATTGACAAGAACCAGACCCCAGAATAAGGAGTTAGAATTTTTTTTAAGCATCGTGGTTAACTATTTGAGAAGGGGCTTGACTAAAAGCATTGTGTGTGTGTGTGTGTGTGTGTGTGTGTGTGTACTCACACACAGCTGTAATCTCTGGCTGCTTTGTGAGTAAATTCTAAGGGGGAACGAGTAGAAGCAGGTGGACCAGTTAGAAGTGATTGCAGTAGTCTAGGAAGGACTAGTTTGGACTAGGGTTGGTAGTTAAGAGGGAGAGAAGTTGACACATGGACAGGGATTTTAAATTGAAGTCTAGTTGGCATTCTAGTTACATTAGTTTCAGATGTACAACATAATGATTCAACAAGTTCACATGTTATGCTGGGCTCAGTACAGGAGTAGCTACCATCTGTTACCATACAAGAGTGGCTAGAGTATACAAATTACTATGACGTGACCTTGGTTTTGGGTACTACCAGTTTTCTCGTCATTTATTAAGTGCTGGTAGAGAAGCACGAAAACATTACATTTTTGTATTGAACACCTAGAAAGTCTTCTGAAGTTCAAACACATCTCCTCTGCAACTTTGGACAAATGTAATTCCAGCAGAAGCCTGAATGCTCAGGATTGGAAGGGCGTGTGTTTGCCTCCCAGGGCAGGCAGTTCTAGGTTTATAATATTCTTCCTTCTTTTGAATAGATATTTTCCCAGTCGTAATCTTTCCTCCATTTTTACCAAATGCTACTGTTTCAGACTTAGAAGAGGGTCCAGTCCTCACTCTTTATAATAATCCCTCATGTATTTTGAGATACCTATTGTGTCTTTCTGGTTTCCTAGGTTAAGCATACCCGGTACTTTTAGTTGTTTCTCATGTGTCATGACCTAGGCCCTCTGTCCATTCTGGCTACCCTTGTTTCTAGAGCATTTCTCTGCATTCCTCCCCAAGCAGGGCACCTGGCATTACTGTATTCCCCATAGGACTATGGCTTTGGTTCAACAAGACCGAGTGGAGGAAGACTTTGACTTCCAATTTTTAGATGCCATACTTATGTTGATGGGAAACAATCCGAGATCCCAGTGCTTTTTTTTTTTCTTTAAATAAAGTAATCTTTAACTTTATGATAGGTTTAGATTATAAAGTTGAAAAATAGTACAGAGTGTTTCCACATAGTCTCTCTCCAGTTTCCCCTGTGGTTTACATTTTATATTACTATGATATATTCAGCACAACTAAGTAACAACATTGGGTACTTTGCTGTTAACTCTATTTTATTTGGAAATGCCCTTTTTAAATTAGTTTTTTAGAGAAATGCCCTTTTTCTGTTCTAGGAATTTATCCAGGATACATATTATGTTTAGTTGTCATGTCTCATTCCTTTCTTCTGGATTGTAACAGTTTCTCAGATTTTCCTTGTTTTCCATGACCTTGACAGTCAGGTATTTTGTAGAATGTCTCTCAATTTGTGGTTGTCTTTTTTTTTTTTTTTTTAATGGTTGTACTGGGGTTATGGGTTTTGAGGGCGAAGATCACAAAAGTGAGGCGCCATTCTTACTATATTAAGGACACATACTTTCAACTTAACTTATCACTGACACTAACCTTTGATCACCTGGCCATGGCTTCTCCATTTTAAGGCTACATTATTCTCTCTTTCTGTATTGTACTCTTTGGAAGAGCAGGCCACACTCAAGGTGAGGAGTTAAACTCCATCTCCTCAAGTCCGAGTACAATAAATTATTTGGAATTCCATATGGGAGATTTGTCAGTTTTCCCCATTTATTTATCTACTCATTTATTTATATAGGTGTTAACTCATGGATATTTATTTGATACTTTGGATTGTAATTCAATGGTATATTATTTATTTCATTGCTGAAATTGTTCCAGTTTTGGCCAATGGAAGCTTTTGCCTGTTGGCCTCTATGTCCCTTTGGCATACCCCCACCATTTTGTTTTTCTCTGTTCTTTTAAAATCTGTGCTGCTGTCGCTCATGAATATCCTGTCTTATACTGTGCCTTTTTTTTTTTTTTTTTTTTTTTTTTTTTTTTTTTTTTTTTTTTTTTTTTTTTTTTTTTTTTTTTTTTTTTTTTTTTTTTTTTTTTTTTTTTTTTTGGTGGGGGAGGGTGTTTGGATATAAAAACAAGTCCTATGCCTGTCCTTGCTAAATTTCATCTTCTTGGAGCTTACTGTTACCATCCTCTCTCTCCTACCACTACAGCTTCTTACATGGTCTCTGAACTTGTGTTCTGACCACCTCCACTCTGACCATCTCTACCTGCACTGTATTTGGTTCTTTGAATAGCAACCAGAGTGATTTTTTTCAAACCAGTCAGTTATGTCTCTACTCCATGTATCAATGCATAAAGCTTTACATGATCTAACTCTTGTTTATGTCTCTGATCTCAACTCTTTTTTTTTTTAAAGGATTTTTTAAAAAAATTTATTTATTTGTCAGAGAGAGAGGGCGAGAGAGCGAGTGAGCACAGGCAGAGGCAGAGGGAGAAGCAGGCTCCCTGCCGAGCAAGGAGCCCAATGCGGGACTCGATCCCAGGACGCTGGGATCATGACCTGAGCCGAAGGCAGCCGCTTAACCAACTGAGCCACCCAGGCGTCCCTCTGATCTCAACTCTTAACCTTTATATCTCTCAGTATGTTTTGGCCATACGACTATCCTTTCCAAGCTTGTCTACGTGAGGCTTTTTAAACATTGGTTCTCTCTGCCTGGAATGTTCTTTGCTCATACCTTCAAATGGCTTATTTTTCCTTGCTATATAGATCTTAGCTCAAATGCTACATTTTCAGGGAGGACTTTTCTTGAATTTAGTCTAAGGTAGCTTTAATTTCTCCCTATCATAGAGCCATGTTTTTTCTTTATAGCAATCATAATGATGGATTATTTTCATAATAATTTTTTAGCTGTTTATTATCTTTCTGCTTCTCCCACTATTAGAATGTAACAGGGTCTTGTATTTCTTGTCCATAGCTGTATCTCCAGTGCACAAAGCAGTTCCTGGCACATGTAAGAAGCTCAATATATATATATATTTGTTAAATGTTGGTTGCTAAAGGCCCAGTTATGTCTTCTGAGCAACACTTATCTTTGAGGTCCCCATAATCTGTAAAGCCCTTGTGTTGTGATGCCTTTGTTACTTCATGCTGTTGCCTTTATAGGATCGCATTGTACCATTCTGATTAAGACTGTATGTTTCTTTAGATAGCATGTTGTGCCTATCCTAGTGAATTTCCCCCTAAAAAAATAAGCCAGCTGTGTTTCCATCAACACTTGTTTATAGCCTATAAACCCAAGCCCTCCCTATGTGCTTCTATTCCTTTGCAGATCACCAGGACAAGATAGGAGAGACAGAGGCAAAACTTAGAGCCACCAAAAATTTACCTTCTGTCACTTAACGTAGCAGTCCTCTCTGAAAGGCGTTGTTCCATATTTTTTAAACCTCAGCTATTTATACTATTTTTCAGCTTATATCTCTGTCTTGACCTCAACAAAATCATCATGAGGTATCTTAATTGACATCCAGATATGGTGTATCTGATATGCTCTTTGTGTTACCATTTAACCCATTCTGACTCCTTGTGATCCTTATTCCCTAGTCTTAATGTTCAAAAGCCATTTCTTTAATAATCTGTCTTAGAGTGTCTCCTTGGATCTACGTGAAACTCTGTTGCTATAAAATTTATTTTTCTTTTTATCACTTTTATTTATTTTCCTCGGGCTTATACACAATTACATAATTAAAAAATATTCAATAAGCTTCTCAAGCAAACATAATGTTTTACCATGTTAAGGAATATGTAGTTAATCAGGCATATTTGATACCATGCAGATTTGACCACCACATAGCTTACAGGAGCTATACAGCTCTTTACAGTCCCTGTAAAATCACTCACCAATCGATAGTTCCTCATTTAAGTCAATGACTCATTATTGTTTTAACTAACTTAAGTATAAACACTTTGTAACAGTGTGAGTACTTATGACTTGCTTCCAGGTATGATGGGAAATGCATTACAAACTAACATTAGCCTATGGAGGTACCTAGTAGAATCAGTTACTACATTTCAATCTTAATTTTTTTGGGTGGTGGGAAACCTTATCATTTAGTATTTATTTTCTGCTGTGGTGTTGTCTTTGGTCTACTTCCTTTGGAAACATAGTCTGAGCCGCTGACATTTGCATCTATGAGGTTTATTGTTGTGTGTTCTTGGGAACAATACCTATGAGGGGTGAGGGAAGCAGGATGGGCAGATAGAGAGGTGAATTGAGATGCAGTTGAAACAGAGGCTGCAACCAATCCTATCTGGAGCTCTAGAGCTGGGCTGGCCATTCAGGAACTGTCCTGAGTTGAGGTAGGGGGCTGGCCTTTGCACCTCCTTATTTAGCAGTCATTAGACATTTGATGCCCCTGGAGAGGAATTTAGCCTCCAGCGAGGCAGCTCTCTTCAACAGAGACAGTGCCCAGAGAGGGGCTCAGCTGTGACTGTTAGCTTTCAGTGCTGCCAGCAGCTGGGGCAGTGAGTGCTTTGAACTGAAGGGAAGATCTTTAGTTGTTGGGTGAATAGTACACAACAGTATCTTCTACAGGTAAATTCATATAAATTTCATGTCCCATCGTTAACTTTCTATTTCTGTGGCATTTGCATTCACCCTTGAATTGTTGCACTCCCATTCTTGCCTAAGCTCCTGTATCTACCCTGAATACATCCTTCAGTTTCTTCATCTGCAGAGTGGGGAGAGTAATACACACACATGCAACCACACACACACACACACACACACACACACACACACAATACAGTGATCTGGCTTATAGTTGAAAGCTTAATAGGAATAAGTTTCTTCTATCAAGACTTTGAGATGCTTCTTTAACTAATTTGGCTAGGACCATAAAAATTAGATTCCACGCACAGCTCTTCCTCCATTGGAAAGAGAATTGTTACTTCTTCTAGTCTCCTCTAGGCATTTCAAGAAGCATGTGGCAGTGAGAATGTAAAAGGGGCTTAGAGAACCTTGAAATACCAACAGCCTCCTATCCAGAACTAGCTCAATTCCTCCTACCTCCCTCATATCAACCTCCTTGTTAAGCACTGCTTTAACTGCAGGTTAAAGGCTTCAGGTTTAGGCTGCAGGTTTCTGGAAGCTTCTGAAACTTCTGAATATTAGCATTATATGCAACAATAATCTAAGGATTTACTGACCAAGTCCTTTACTCATAGTTGACAAGAAAGCAGTACATTTTTGCAGCTATTATAGGTAGCACTGTATTAGAATGGGTGTTGAAAAAGCTGTTTTTCCTTGTCCTTTCGAAACAGTTTTTCCTACAAGGGAAATTCAAGTCTCAGCCTGTTATATTGCTAATGCACAGTAACATCTGATTTGAGTCAATTCTGATTAATGTGCAGCTTTGCCTGCCAGGAGATACTACCCTTCTTCCAGCGAACCAGTCTCAGTACTCTTTACCAAACAGCTCTAAAACTATGACAACTCATTCTTGTTCCAGCATCTGACATGTGCCCAACAAGATGAACAGACACTTGAGTGATATCAACAATGTATGTCCCTTCTTTCTTTGTAGGAGCCTGGTTTATGTAAAGAAGTAAATTGTCTAAGATATAACAGAATCAAACTGGCCAATAAGTGTAGGCAGATTATACTTACTGGCTGGTACCATGGATTCGATCAGTGATTTTTAGTAGGGTCTGATGAATGTCCCTGAATTCATGTAGCATCTTAGGTATTCATTGAAACAAAGTGATATCGTAGTAACCATGTTAGAGTATTCTTACTTCTGGCTTTACTTCCTGGTCCTCTCTTATCATTCTTGGTTTTGAGGCCTAAAAGATGTTTTAAAAAACATAACATAAAATTAGAAAGTTTAAAAAACTTGTACCTTGTAAGTACTTCTAGGAATAAGTGGTTACTATATGGTATCTTAGATCATGTCATTTTGTAGAATACTCCCACGGCTTCCTGTCTCCCTCAGAACAAAAGCTAATGTTCTTATGTTCTTAATGTTCTATGATGTCCTGACCTTTCCCCTTCCCTGGTTACCTCTTGAACTCACTATGAACCATCTCACCTCTTGTTTCCTCTGCACCATCCATACTAGATTTCTTCATATTTGTCTAACCTACTGGGACAGCTCCCACCTCAGGACCTTTGAATTTACTGTTTGCTTACACACTCACTCCTCAGTTAAGTGAATGCTTATCTCTTACCTCTTTAAGTCTGATCAGTTGTGACTTTCTCATTAAGTTCTCCTCTTATGATTTTTATTTTTAAAATATTTTAAAATATACTTTAATATATTTTTAATATTATTTTTAAATATTATTTATTTGAGAGGAAAGAAAGCATGAGGTGGGGGGTAGGTAGAGGAAAAGGAAGAGAGAGAAGCAGACTCCCCACTGAGGAGTTGCCCAGTGTAGGACGCCACCTCAGGACCCTGGGATCATGACCTGAGCAGAAGGCAGATGCTTAATCGACTGAGCCACCTAGGCGTCCCTCTTAGGACTTTTAAACTCTAAAACAGCAAATACCCCCCGCCTTGCCCTGACCTTACTAAAATACATCTATCTTCTTTGCTCTATTTTTCTCCTTGTGTGCACCATCTTCTAAATACCATATGTTTAATTATTGTGTTTATTGTATTCTCTGCTCACTAGAATATAACGTTCATGGTTTCAGGGTGTTTTGTGTGTTCTGTCCACTCACAAATCCCCAGTACCTAAAATCTTCCCAGAAACTAAATAAATGAATATGAATAAAAGGATGTAATCTACATTGAAATGGACCTAACAGGAGAGTAAATGCAGACCAAACTATGATTGATGGAGGACAATACTCTAACAGTATTCAAAATGTGTGTCTTTGACAGATCTCAGTGGCTCAAATTGTTTTTCAGAAGTACCTTTGTATCTATAAAGTATTTACCTTTTTCTGTTACTTTTACTTCTTGCTTTGCCTGTTGCAGCACATAGTTCAATTTTTCACACCTTGTTTAGACTTGCGTGTTTACTGTAACTCTGCTGTTTTAAGTTTCCTACCTCCTTAAATCCACAAAGCACTTCAAGAAAGGATTTCCACGTATTATATTTTTGTTCAGAAAGCCTTATCTCAGGCAGACATATTTGCCCATTTTCTTTTTTATTAAAAAAAATTTTATAATCATTATATATGCAGAGGGGTGTTTCAACAGACTGGGTTAGTATCTCTCCATGAAACCACACACAATAAAACAGTTTCCTAAAAAAAGTGAACAATGCATAAAATGCTGATACAGGGCTTCAGAACACTTAATTATTTCTTTTTCCCCCCATTGTTTATCCTTGTTTTGTCAACTTTCCATATCACTACCCACAATGCTTTGGGTTCGGTTTTCTTTGAACATTCCTTTCCTCTGAACTTGCCATGAACTTGTGCTTGTAGTATGCCTCCACAGAGTGCCACAGCCACTTTATAAAGAGGAAGAAATCAACACTTTTCTCATAAAAGGTGCTAAAACCAAGCTCATAGTATAAAATAGTAAACACACTTGTCCAGTTGCTGTTTTGTGTTGAAGTATGATTCTTGCTTTAAAAGAAGGTTAGTGTAAGAGTTTGCACATACTTCAGGAGAATCAGGAATTTAGTTTGTGTAGGGAGGAGGACGAGAGAAAAGAATTATGTTTCATAAGATTAGGTGGGCTGGAGGAGGAGAAGGATTGCACGAATACCAAATACGATACAAGAGAGGATGGAGCCCCTTATCACACATGCAGTGTAGGATGATGTAGAGGATTATTTGTTTTATACAGAAAGACAGAAGGAGGGACTTTTTTTTTTTTTTTCATTTCTGGTGATTTCTCTGCTTCCAGGGTTATGGGAAATTATTGTTCCTTCTATCAAAGTGTCAGGAGAGGGACTCTGGATTGGGAAATAAATCCTGGATTCTCATCCCAGTGGATAAAAGTAAATGGGAATTTCCTACAATATGAATTCTTGCCCGACTTGCAACCTCAACTGATTATTTGATAAAGGGTAGATCCATGAACTCTGTGGGATGTGGCCCAAATCATAGCAAAGTCATTAAAAAAAAAGGACATGCAATAATTTCCCTTATATAATAGGTTGAATAGGTTGTTATATTTTTTTTTGTAAAGATTTTATTTATTTATTTGAGAGAGAGGCAGTGAGAGAGCATGAGCGAGGAGAAGGTCAGAGGGAGAAGCTGACTCCCCGTGGAGCTGGGAGCCTGATGCGGGACTCGATCCCGGGTCTCCGGGATCATGACCTGAGCCGAAGGCAGTCGTCCATAGGTTGTTATATTTGACTTACTGCGTTGTATCAGAGCTGCAGCAGGGCTCCAAAGGACCAAGAGTAATGTGGGTCAGACCATCGATTCAGGATTCGCTAGGAGCTTGAGAAATCTGATTTGTTTGTTTATTTGTTTTACAGTTTGCCCCTCACACACCTGGAGAGAGTGTGTGAGGGAAGGAGGAAGGAAGACTATAAAAAGATTGATGAAGAGCATGGTAGTGAGAATTCCAGTGGAGAGAATTAAGACTGCTGAGGCGTTGCTCTCATTCTCCCCTCTTCTTCCCCCCTATTCCCATGAAGTGCATGTGGATGGTATGTGAGGAACCTCTCAGGTAGCTTGGCGTGTAGTCTGCCCTTCAAGGGGTGGGGTATGGGTTCTGGTACCTAACATGAGCATGCAAAAGTCAGAAGGTAAGAGGCGAGGACAAAGAGATAGGACTGCAGTGGGAATAAGGCCCATTTCCACAACTAGTAGGAATAAGCTGTGGTTTCCTGGAGGTCATGTGTGAATCCTAGAAGAGAGCCAAGTGTGATGTCTCCAGCCACTGCCTCTCTCCTCACTCCCATCCCCACTGTGAAGAATTTCTTATCAAGAGGAAGGCAGCCCTGGCAGAAAGACTAGGGTTTGGTGATCTGATCCAGGAGTTGACAGGAATCCTTCAGGCCGCATTTAAAGCATTTGCCAGTGTTCAAGAACTACAGCAAGGTGAATTTCGAGGGACTCAGAAAACATGCACTGCAAGAGAGAGCCAACACTGGGACATTGGCCAGTAGCAGAATATGGCCATCCAAGCCAAGAAAGACTTTTGTTCATCTTTTACTTCTTCTCCTCCACTTAGTCAGCAGTCTAAATTTGACTCAGATTTTTACTGACTAAAATTTTAAACTGTCCCCAATCAGGATATTTCCTTATTTGGTAGATGTTTATTGAACAGGTAGTATGTGCAAGGCATTGTGCTAGCATACGTATCTCCCGATTTCAAGGGCTATGTCTAGCAATGAGTTTTCCTTTATTCTTGTTCTGAATGCAATTTTAGTCTTCACAAAAAAATTGGCAATTGCATAGATAGATAATTTCCAGTTATTTTTGCATAAATAGTTAATTTCCAGTTAAATGTAAACTATACTTTTAAATATAATTTATAAGATGAATATTCCACTTTCACTTGAGTGAACAAGATGAGATTGAGCTAGGATGGGCACAGGAGTGAGCATTCTTAGGACAGTTTTTTCAGATAGATGGAGGTGAACTAGAGCAGCCAACCAGATAACGATATTGTTCATTGTGATCTTCTCATTCAGTTACTGAGTTGTTTAATTTGAGCTCTTGATGGCATGCTATAAAGGAACTATATTTGATTATTTGTTTTGGCAAATATTTATTGAACAGGTACTATGTGTAATCATACTATGTATGTATGATTACAGTAGATCGATGTCTTTCCTGCCCTCAAGAAATTTATAATCTAGTGGAATAGAGAGATTTCCTTAGTACAGATCCCTGCGATATTCAGAAACATATGATTAGTGAGATGTGAATGGCATTTTGAATCTTTTATTGCAAATGATAAAGACCCAATTTGAAATAACTTAGCCAAAGAGGAGATTTATTGGCTCATATAACTAGGAAGTTCAGGAAATGACAGTTACTTCAGGCACAACTAATATCACCGGGACAGAGTACACTTTCCTCTTCCCATTACTCGGCTCTGCTCATCTCCATATTAGCTTCATGCACAGGCAGCTTTCTTCTTACAGAAGCAGCTCTAGGCTATGACACTCTTTTAAGTAGTATTTCCAGAGAAAAGAGTGCATACTTTTTTTTTTTTTTTTGGCCCAGGAAGTTTCTTATGACTGACCCACTTAAAATTCTGTGCCCTTCCTGAGTCACTCACTGTGGCCAGGGAGATGGCATGCTTCAATTGAGCCACTCTTAGTTAAATGCCTCCCTGGTTGGGAGTGGAAGTGGCTGGCTCCAGTCAAATTAACTTGGAACGTATTCTCCAAAAGGAGGGGTGTTCTTTCACCCTAAGAGAGCGGGTGGGAACAAATGCAAGTAATACCACAACTCCATTAATCGGGGCAGTGCACAGAAGAGAGGGGTCCTTCGGTAACTGCAGAAAATGTACAGGAGGTAGGACTAGTAATAGCTCAGCTTTTGAGATTTCAACAGAGAGTCTTTTAGGACACGGAGGAAAGCTTCTCTCTTGGGCAGAGGATCCAAACCATAATACCTAAATGGCCCCCAGAATTCAAACAATGCCTTGTTACTATCTTTGTATATATATCCTAGTGCCCTGAAGACAATCTATTCCCTTTAATGCTTTCCTCAGTTTCTCCTTTACCCTTCCCTCCCCACCATGATCACTGTTCCATTCACACCATGTCATTTGTACTACTCTGGTAAAGGACACTGGTTACTAGCTAATATGCAGATTCTGTGCTCTTCGTGGTGCTCTCTGACTTCGTATCTCTCAGGGAACTTTTCCTCTCTCGACTTCTGAGACACTGTTCTTTCCCTTTCTGTTCTGCCCATCTGAGCACTCTTTCTGAGTCACTACTATTGGCTGCTTTATTGCTGACCTCTCCTTAATGTCTCTTTTCTCCAGAGCTCATGCCTGGCGCTCTTTCCATTGTACATGGCCATCTTTTCCTGCCCATCCCATTCATTATTATGGCATCGATGAACATCTATGCTTATCTGTACCAAAAGCCCTGCTAGAGTTCTGATCCCTCGCTGTATGTCCCAAATTCCATGATTCATAAAGATCATAAGTTGAACATTTCCCTTATGATATTTTTGTATCTATTCCATTCCTACCATTCTCATCTCTGTTAATCGAAATTTTCATTTATGTTGTCCACAATCAAGTAAGATTAAGTGTTGCTCCAAGCTCTGGTTAGGCTTCAATCTTGTATTCTAACTGGTGTTTCTGAATAATCCCATATTGTCAGTGATATTGGACATGGTAGACCACGACCTTGGTCACATTTACAGAGCAAGAAGCTAGTACTTGAGGTGTAGGTTGAGTTTTAGGTAGAAAATTTATATTTTATATATTTTATATATATATTATATTATGTTTATAATATAATATTTATAATGAGGAAAGTAAACTTTTGGGGAAGCATATATAGAGAGCAAGTCACAGAGATTGGTCTGCATAATTCACAAAGAAGGTCTAATATGGGCAGAACTATCGAGAAGTCACTGAGTTTCAGGATGATGATGAAGAGCTTTTCAAGGCTAGGACTGCAATATGAACTTCGCTTCCCGCTTCTGTGACTCCCTCCCCCCACCTCAGTTTTCCCTGCATGATCACCTTTGCATGTAAAACATCTAAGAATGCAGTATTGATTATATCACAACCTTTAAATGCATGTCTGTCCTTAGCATTCTGTGGGGTCCGAACCAAGACAAACAGTTCATCATTAGCCAAGCGGCTGCTCTTATTGAGTTAACTCCGATGATTGCTTTCAAAAAGAATATTACTTGTTGATTGCTTCAAAGGCACGTTTCAAAGGTCCATTTAATAGTATTTTTTCTTCAGTCCACTGACAAGAATTTTAGTAATTTTTCCAACTCATTTTTGTGGAAAGGTCTCCTTTCACTGTGGCCTACTTAGATAATAAGCCATGCATGAGTGTGTACTACAAACGAAATTGTGTGTTTTTTGGTGCTAAAAGATGAGAAGATGAGTTTGTAACTTTTTATCCATGGAAAAATCATTAAAAAACTAATGAATGTTGAATATTCAAAAGTATTAGGGGCACCTGAGTGGCTCAGTGGGTTAAGGCCTCTGCCTTCAGCTCAGGTCATGATCCCGGGGTCCTGGGATCGAGCCCCGCATGGGCTCTGCTCAGCAGGGAGCCTCCTTCCTCCTCTCTCTCTCTCTGCCTGCCTCTCTGCCTACTTGTGATCTCTGTCTGTTAAAGAAATGAATAAAATCTTTAAAAAAAAAAGTATTATAGACTGGCCCTGGACTTTCAAAATATTTAGTGTTAGTATATTCTGTCATTTGTTTTGCTTAAGACAAAGGCCTGAGTACCATTTTAACCATCTGAGAAGAATTACCTTGATTTTCAGCCTTCCTTTAATTACACGGCAGATCATAGATCCTATCAGGGTATTAACTTCTGATATTTTACTACCTGACATTCTGTCTTCATATAGATTTTTTTTTTAAGATTTTATTTATTCATTTGTCAGAGAGAGCGAGCACAGGCAGACAGAGTGGCAGGCAGAGGCAGAGGGAGAAGCAGGCTCCCTGCCGAGCAAGGAGCCCGATGCGGGACTCGATCCCAGGACGTTGGGATCATGACCTGAGCCGAAGGCAGCTGCTCAACCAACGGAGCCACCCAGGCGTCCCTTCATATAGATTTTAAAAACGTTATTTTAATTTTAAAAGTACAAATATAGTTCTTATATTAAGAAAATTAAAAATGAAATATTTATTTTATTACAAAATACACAATCATTGTAGATTTAGAAAACACTGGTGAGCAAAAAAGAATAAAATTAAATTTTACTTATAAATAACTACTGTTAAAAGCATCTAGACCTTCCAAGCTTTTATTTAGGAATGCAAATTTTTAAAAAAAATAATAATTGGATCAGGCAGTGTGTGTGTGTGTGTGTATTTTTTTCCTTGAAGAAAACATTATATGTATCCTACATTTTGTATGCAACATGTTAGGGTATAATTTTTTTTCCTGCTACCTAATTACTAGTAGGAACAATATCTTATCAAAGTTTTATAAAAAATACAAGTTCTCATATCCTATTGCTTTTTGATAACAATACTTGCTGACTTTTACTTGGAACTTCTCATGTGACAGGCCTGTGCCCAGTACTTACATATGTTATTTGTCTCCCCACAACAATTTCCTGTGCTTCCTAGCAGTATCCATCTTTAATGGACCTGGACCTTAAAGTGAGAGATTTATTATTTGACCAAACTCATAGCTAGTAAGTGGCAGAACCAAAATTCAGATCCAGATCTGTGGATTCCAGTCTGTCCTAAAAACTACAATAAAATACAGTGAAGACACTTGGAATATATGTAGTAAGATGTCACACTGAACAGGCCTTCTTGCGTAGTGTTCTCAATCTGCCAGTCTCTGAGATTTCTGAGGTCAGGTGGCATCATCACGAGGCTTCGAGGAAACCCTAAGCCAAATGGAAAGAATGGAATAATTTTCCCCTAGTAACCAGAGAGATCTTGAAAGCATGATACAGTACATTGTTTTATTTCCTTTCTCTGCTAGGGCACTGTCACCGAAGCCCACATACCTCTTGGACTGTTTTTCAAGAGGTAGCATTTTCATAAAATGCATTACCAAGTACCAAGTCATTTACCTTAATTCCTGTCTTTCTAGCCAGTCATAAGCAGCTTATGTGGAATACTTGAACTTAACTTCTCTGGTAAAGATGTCAATTACCTTCTTGTGTAACAACCAGTGGATAGAACTTGCATAAGAAATGTAGAAAGTGATGGAGACTTTAGCATCACTAGACTATTTAATAGATTTAGCAGTAGAGTGGCCTCTCAGTTAGCATGTTGTCAGTGAAGGGAAACATACAAACCGCATAGTAAGAAAGGTCTGAGTCTGAACCCCAGCTTTACCACTTGCTAGCTTTATAATCTTGGGTATATTGCATAATCTCTCAGAGCCTCTGTTTTATCATCTGAGATATAAATAGATAGAGGTAGATAGATGTACACTTTTTGGCTACAGGAGACCCAAGGATATGACTTTTTTTCTTAAAGAAATACCAAGGCAACTTTCTGCTTTCAATTTGCTTTTCTGTGGAATTGGGGAGTACATTTCAACCCTCTCTTCTACAATAAAGCTGAATTTTGGTTAAATTCCCATATGGAAAAGGTAACTTAATTATAACATTTGCAAGCATAAAGACACTGATATAATCCATTTTGACACATATTTCAAATATGACTAGATCTGAGGCTCAGAACTGGGAAATAAGGCGATTAGTGGGAGAACCAAGACTCCACCGTGTTTGTCTGTCTTGACATTAATAATAAAGTTACTGCTGGTGGCTGACAAAGCAGATAAAATTTACAAAGTTTTATTTTGTGAATGGTCCTTGAAAATCAGTTATATGTAAGATAGACCCCTATAATCCAAAAGAAAATGTAGTTGCTAATGTCAGAAAAATGATCTTTGTAATGAAGCAAAATTATTGTTCTCAGCAAAAGACTATATATAACTGTATAAATGTGTATGTGGTTTTTTTTTCTGTTTTACCTCATAGAGAGCACATTTATTTTAATTTTATTGATACTCTTAGGTTTAATAAATTTTATATATTAAATACACATTCATAAATATCATATATGTACAATTAGAATTCCCTTAAATATTTTGTTGTTAAATTTTCATAGTAGTTTTTGAAAACATACTTTCTTGTCTTAGTGGCAATAAAAGTGTGGACTTACCACTTTTCATAACTGTATTTTGAAAGTTTTATAGTCCTTTAGAGACAGACTCCCTGGAAGCCTTGCCAGTCAGCAAACACCCAAAATTAATAACATGAGTGATTTGATGATTCTGGCATCTTGCAAAAATTATACATTAGATTTTCTTTAAAGAGTTATAACATGTATTTTCCACTTTCAATCCTTTAACTTTTAGCTCATGTTTCAAATAGACTATTGGTGTGTACTTAAATTGCTCCTCTAAGATTTTCAAAAATGATTTGATGAATAATGATAATGTAAATTTTAGAGTAAAATGCACTGTTAAAATAACTGTCTTTCTGGGTTTAGCTTTTTTGGAAACATTGATTTTTCTTCTAAAACTTGCAAATTTCATATCACTGAAAATTTGATGGCTAGTAATTTCAGCTTCACTTGACCCAACTTGTGAAATGATTGAAAATGCCAATGGCAGAGGTAGGGTATGAGTGTTTCATTATGATACTTGTCTCTTTTATTGAGTTGCCATTTGTCAAACTGTGAACATATATGTGTCACCTGTTGTTCTGGATGTCATCCTCATGGTCTTTTAGCATTTTTGCTTAATTAAAAATAATTTAGAGGTTGTCTGACAAAAACTTTTGCATATTTACCTGATTTAGACATTGTAAAGAATGTATTGGATGATCCACAAAACATGCCTTTTTTATAAAGACTCATATTTTGAAATGGAGGGCTGTGTGCTCCTGTAAAGTTCAGAATGTATAGATTTGTTCCAAGAAAAGATCTAGGTGAGAAAGCAACATGGAGTGAATAAATCACTGCAATTTCATTTATAAAATCTCTTCTTGTGTGGGTCTTCTCCCCCAATTCCCATTTGAGAAATGTCAAAACCCATTACAATATCTTTAAGTTTTGAGCATTTATTAAATGTAAGGGATTATTCTAATAATGAAAATAAGTAACACTTTTTGATTTCTCTCTACATGGAATGTACTATTCCAACCACTTTACGTATGCTAACTTGATTATTCTTCAAAACCACACAAACAAGACACTGCAGGTTACTTATCTTGCCCAGGGTCACACAGCTAGTAAATGGAGGCATTGGTTTTGAACCCAAGCAGTCTGGCTCTACCCCCAACAGATTCACTGAACTACTTCCCGGTTGCAAAGTCCTTTTAGAATGATGGCTTTCGTACTTAGAACATCAGTGCCATGATGAGCAAATTATCTTCTTATAGGAAAGATTTAAATGAAGTTTTAATTTTTTCCAAGGTGTAGTTGATCCTTGCAATGAAAGGGCTGCTCACTTGTCCCATCTTTCTGGTTGCCACATTGATTTTGAAAATGGACATTAAGTGTGGTAAAGACAAAAGAGTTTGTTTTGAAATTTTGAGTAGAAGAGCAAATAAAGGAGCGTAACTTTTCCCACATTATTCAGATTGGTCAGGATGGTCAGTACTGTTTGTTCATGTGCAAAATCAGGTTTTTGCCTCTTGTGATAATAGCTGTCAGGGAAGCTGACAGAAGATTTGTGTTAAGATGTATACTATGGAGAGTTATAGTAAATAATTAGCATGGTCACAGCCTCCTCCCCCGCCATAATAGCTAAAAGATTAATTTTAAATTTCTTTAAAAAAATATGAAATGTGCTACAGTACTTGGGAGGCTTATCAGCACACACCCCTCTTGTTTGTTTTCCAGTCTGTGTTCAGAATTGCTACTGTCAGCAACAGAGCCTTGAAAAATCAATATTTAGGCTCTTAGACTCCTGATAGGGGTGTAAGGGCAAGGTTGTTACCTCTTTAATTTGCCCCCTGATGTTCTCCAGCTCCCTTCTCCTAGCTTTTCCTGAGATAGGAAAAGGAGGAAAGTTTTATCAATCCCCAGTGGATAATTCCACTATTGTGGATTTCTGTCTGTTAGTCTTTTACTGTTACACACATTCACACCTCATACATTTTGCTCTAAAAGCAGAACATCTGAGATGATTCTGTGGTTGAAAAAGATCTCAAAGAGATGGAAGATAGATTTAATGTTGCCATTTTTAGATAATGCTGTAAATAGAATGGCAGCTGTCCTCGGATGCATAGCAGATATACAGTACATATGCTGAATAGAAACAGATAAAAGATTGCACTCAATTAATCCTCATGAAAAGTAGCATTTTAGCCATGGACTCAGTGATCAAGTTTTTAACTATAGTGTACTTATTCTACCTCCTTACATGGTAAAATCCAGTGCTTTGAAGATGACTCAAGAAGGGAAAAATTTACTATTATCCTCAACTAACTTTAAAGCAATCAGTAAGGTCTTAGTATTTGCCCTTCCTCTCTTTCTTAAAAATCCTGTAAACAATTCAACTCTACAAGCATTTCTGGAACACTTATTATGTACAAAGAATTCTTGGTGCAGTGAGGGGAGCAACACATGAACTATTTCTTGTATAGAAAAGGCATAAGCAGAAATTAATCATTCAAGAAGAATGTGACACTTGGTATAAGTGAATTCTGATAGATATCTTTAGTTCAGTAACAATTGAACATTTATAAAACAGTGTCTCTATTTCAGGTATATGCTGATAGGTGCTGTGGATACTGAGATGAGTTAAACCAGTCTCCAAGGAGCTTTCCTTAGGAGATGATATGTAAACTAATCATTACATTCAGTAATTGAATATATGTTTAAATGTTCATAAATAGCAGAGGAAGGGAAGATTAATTCTTCTGGATGGTGTTGGGTAGTAGGGCAGGACTTCTGAAGAGATAATGACTGAGCAGGATTTTGAGACATGGATAAGAGTTTGGTAGATGAGCAATGAGAGATAAAGGCAATAGAAGAAGGTGAGAACATTGCAGAAAAGGGGAATATCATGCCCAAAGATAAGGAGGCATGAGGCTGCATGGAATATTAGAGATTGAATTTTCTGGGGTTGGCCTTGACCTGTACAGTCTCTCTCCACTGTTGGAAGGTGTCTGGAGTGTCCAACAAAGACAGGTCTATGAAAGTCCAAGCCAAAAGCAAAGTAAATTAATATATGTAAACTTTGTATGACAGCAATTTACATGCTTTCTCTTTAAGACAGACTTGGTTTTGAGTCCAGACTCTGGAACTTGTTCTGTGATCTTGAGCAATTTTCTAGACCTCTTAGACCTCATTTTTTCTTCAATAAATGGGAGTTCTAATATTTAACGTAAGAAAGTACATTGTCTGATACCTATATATAATAATGACTTTAATTATCACTGTTTGGGTATTTTGTTTGTTTGTTTGTTTTTGTTTTTTTGCTTGACCATCATATAGTGGTATTACTCAGGGGGGATAAAAAGACTTAATCAATGTGGTGTAACTGACATCCTTCCCATGAGGTCTGGATTTTAAATCGTGTGGGAGAGAAAGTTGAAAGAGCTCTGGAATATGAGTTTGGAGACCGGAATTCTAGTTCTACCTGGGCCATACATTGGGATTGGTGATCTTGACAAAAAATATGCTCCTTGAATTTATTCTTCTCTAAAGGGCTTTGTTTTGGGCTAACCGTCTATCTGACTCATGTCCTTGCTGCTATGAGTAGGTTTCTGAGGAGCAGTCCAGCCACTTGAAAGAGATAAACTATGCGACTTAATGCCAGTAAAGGTTTACTAAACCAGAAATTGGCCTATATAATTTTCTGTTTGTGGGAAAATTGCCTATAGCAACCTAACTCATTTTAAAGAATGGTGGTTTCCCATTGTTGAAAAAAACGAGGAAATACAGGGTTAGCATGCCCTAAAATTCATTAAACATGCAGAAAGGTGTTTGGTCAGCCTTGCAATCAAGAATGGGAAGAGTATAGTGTGGTTTGATGGTTTGGGTGTATGATGGTAAGATTGTGGTTTGGTGGGCTCCCGGGGGACATCTATGGCCTATGGGGAGTCTCTGTGTCAGAATAGGTGGAAAAACACTCAATGAATCATGTTAATGATTGATGAAGCTTATATCTTGAGAAAACTTAGTTGGTTTGATAAGGGGACATCGTGCTTTTCTATAAATTAATTGTAATACTCATGAATAATGAGTATTCATTCACAAAGTACGCAGAGATTAACGTCCTGAAGAGTATATAGTCAGGAGGACCACAGTCAAGGAGTGTTAACTCTAGATTCCAAACCACAGCCCTTTGATATTACTTCCTCTCATGACAAAATCTAACTGCTATTTTCACTGTACATTAATTTTGATATCATTTTGAAGTAATAGCATGTATGGCTCTGTAGCCTCTTAATGTAGATAGTCCTCACTATTTCCTTGCTTTGTTTCCCATGTTAATCTGGTAACCAGCCACTTATTGTACTGATTATCTTGTAATTGAAACTGTAAAAGCCTATGGCAGGTAAACCTATAGCAGGCAGATGGTCTCCCCAGTATGTCAGCTGTCTCGGATGTGGGTTGTCTTTTTTTTTTTTTTTTTTGGTACTATAATGTGGTCTGGGAAAACACACACACACACACACACACACACACACACACACACACAGAAAAGAGCCCAGATCATACAACTTGAAATTTAACAGAATGTATTTGCTAACACTTTTAAAGTTGCCTTAAGACAAAAATTCATTATGGAAGCATCTTTTGTGGAGCATGAAGTGAAAGAGCAGGAGGGGAAACTACAGTGTTGGGAAGAGTGGGGAGCTTGTTAACAACAGATTTTTTCAGTAGCAGTGTTTGTGCCTTTGGTCTTTTGGTGGACTTACTCCTGGGGGGAAGGCAAAAATGCCCCCAAGCTGTTGGTTGCTTCTGCTTGTTCTCATAGCAGCCTGAGGGGGAAAGTGCTTGTTTAAACACTAATATATTCTATAAAAACCAACAATTATGGCAAGGTGTTTAAAAAAGAAAATTACATTAAAGATGAATGAGGGTATATTGAAATAATTATGTTTTAAGGTACGTAACATTAAAAGATATTGAATAGAATATTGACTGTTTTGTGGAAATAGCAATAATGAGATTCCTGTCACCTAATCTTACAATAATTGGGTTATTACTATGCAAATGAAGGTATTACTTTAAAAAAGTAAGGAAGCAAGACAGATCCTTGAGGCAGTCCTTTATCTCTTCTTAAAGCTGTGCTGTCAATTCTCCTTAAACTGAAGATCCTTTTCCAAACAATTTGGAGATGCTCATTTCACTATGTGCCCCTGAAATTCCACTATAATATTTTTCAGCTGCCACAGGTAGCAGATTGGTGGCTGGTGATTTTATTTTTTTTTTAGCTCTTTGTGGAACCCAAAGGAGTAATTAAACTGTATAATGATTGCCCACTATCTTTTTTTTTTTTAAAGAAATGAAATGTTGTGAATTTTGCTGGCAAAGATACATGCTGGAGCCCTTATCTCCACTTTCCATACAGCTCTATCATTATTGTGTAGTGTCAGGTGGAACCTACGTGTCTCAAAAACCACCAGGTCATTTTGGGCTAGCAGACCTCCTAGGACACCTTTGTGGCTGAGGAAGCGATTCTGTTAGTCCTCAGTCATACTCAAATCAATAGTTCATACATTGCTGTCACCATCATGTCCACTTAAGCTCCTATGGTACCCATCAAATGAATAGAAATATTTGGGACAATTGCCATTTTAGTTCATGACCCAGGTAAATACCTTTGTGTTCAGCTGGGAATAGTATTTCAAACTGTTGATTGCTGAGGCTTTGGATAAAAGGTGATTCTACTTCCTGGGAATGTTGTATGATTTTTACACACCCCTTGCTCTATGAAATGTTTGCTGTATAAGGAGAAATACAAAGTTCCGCTTTAAAAGTTCCCTAGTATTTTTTTCATAGAGAAAGCATCAAACAAAACTCTTGAATTGAGCCTTATTGAAATCTCACAGTGGACTTTTTATATTTTAATACTCTTTGGTAGCATATACTGGATTCATTAGAGGGAGGAGATTTGAGGAAATCATGAAAGACAAATTTCATTTACCAGGTACTTTTGGTTCCAAGGATTAGGAGATCAAGAAAATATAAGCCTTATCAGTTTATTTCAGGATCAGCTGAGACTTGAGAGACTCTATAAATGTCATCAACATTGCTCTTTACCTTCTGTCCTTTCATAGTTCTTAAGGAAGAACTAGGCTCAGAGTGGCTACTGCACATTATAGTCATGTCATTCTCTTTTCAGTAGAGAAATCCTAGAATAGAGTTCTATTTATATGAGTACAGATTTGTTGTTTTGTAGCTATTAGGCATGATTTATCACATATAGATAACATTTTCAAACAATTTGCAATCCTGAAAATATTATATCTAAATCCTTTCATTTCCATAATCCAATTAATTTGGTTAGCCTCAATAAATTGATACAGGAAAGTAGTTTTTATTTGATCTTTGTGGAAAGGATATCTGGGAAAAATGCAGAAGACTAGCACATCATTTGGGTTAGAGTAAGTTATGCTACTTTTATAAATAAGCCTCAAATTTCATTTATAAACCTTGTGAGTTTAGGTGATTCTGAATGTCAACTATCTACCATATGTTGGCTTTGCTTTCCAGACTTCAGTTTTAATACACCTCCATATAGAGCTGCTTTCATGCATTCCCAGGCCAAGGAAGAGAGGATTTGGATAGCTGAGCGCTGGCAATTAAATGCTTTATTCCAAAAAGTGACAAACATCACGTCTCATATTTCTTTGCTAGAACTAATCATATGGTCCTTACTAATTTCATTAGGATGGGAAGAAGAGAGCAGGATATTGAACAATATTGGGAATATTGATCATATCCAGTATTGACTTATTTGCTTCTTGAGAATAACTTTGCAATATGAAACATTACTCAAGATGTATGTGGGAAATTATGGCAAGGAGTGCAATGAATGATTTTTATTAGAAACTAAGCATTTTCTTCCTGTTCTTTGATGAACCCCTTTTTCTAGACTTCCTTGGATGATGCTATTCTTGGGTTTTATGGAACAGGTTTTACCTTGACTAAGGTGCAGTCACCCTTTACAGACAGGATTATATTGAGCTTTTAAATTGTAGTTTTAACCAACTTGCAATAATGATAAACATCGCAGAAGATTGCCTTTGTCCAGTTTTGATGAGGGTTGGTGATATTAGATGCAGCTAACAGTTTCTCAGATTGGAAAAGGGGTTATTTGATTTGCAAGAGAAAGAGACATTAGAATCAGTACATTTTTCAACTCATTCTGATAGGATCTGCAAAGAGAACATTATTTTAGTATAATGAATGCCTCATTATCTTTTTAAATATCATGAACTCATGAATTTAAGCATATTTGATTAGTTTGAGCTATTGCAATTCCTTGTCTTTTTGAAGCCTCAAATTGTCTCACCTTTGTCTAATGGAAACCTCTTCAGATTGGCTCCTGAGTACTTTTGACATAACTGTAGTCATCTTTGATAGCGTCCTTGGTATGTGGCATGTCATGATGTTCCAGGCAATTTTGTACATACTCTGCCATCACCCACTTCTTCATCTACTTCTTATTTTCTAAACACTATGTGTGTTCATTGCTACTGGCTTGGGTATTATTTATAGGCCTAAATAGTGTTATTTTGTGTGCTGAGAATTTCCACTTCTAGTACTCTATTAATTTTGGGCTATCAAATTTTGTGTCAAAACAAAAGCATCTAATTTGGTCCTAATATGTGTGGTGTCTGTCAGAAGTTCTAATATTTTTAAAGAACCACATTTCAGCTATGGAAGAATATCACATTCTAACTATGAACTACAATGTATGCATTTAAAAATGTTTCTGAAATTAGTATCTCTTTGGCTTAATACTATGGGCAAAGTCTTCTTTCACAGTTTGTATTCATATTTGACTCTCTTTTGGCTAATGGTGATCTAATCTGCTACAAGTTACTGTCTTTATAGGCTCTTATGCATAGAGTTCTCCTTTTATTGTTTAGCATGATTGCTTCATCTTGATCACCATTTACCAATGTGTACTGGCTACAGTAAATATAATTTTCTCAGAACTTGTTATATGTGTTATATTGTTTATATATTTCTATAGTTAAACATTCAAAAATTATTTTTTAAAAGAGTAAGCACTAGCAAAATTTCATCATTTTACTGCATATAGCCCATATCATAGTTGGTTTAAATGGTTAATTGCACTCCTAGAGACTGTACCAGAAAGCATTGTCTGACAAAAACAAGCGAACAAAAAAGCAAACATTGAAAGTTACTGAGTCTCTGTAACATCCACTTGATCAGAAAATCCTTTTAAGGCAGAGCCTCATCTGTAAGGATCTGTCTTCATTAATATGACCAGGGAATAAAATGCCACTACTTAGCAGCTGTGTAGGAGGAAAAAGGAAGGGTAGAGTGGTAGAATCTAAAGTTTTTGTGGTTTTTAGAGCCTTGCTTTTGTATAATTTTGGGATGTCCTTGTTTGACAAGAATGTCTGGACCAATTTGGGTAACTCTTGACCACTCAATACTCGTCTTTTCAGAAGATGGTTTCTGCTCATCTGAAATGAATCACTTGGACAGGTGTTTTCTGATACATATAGATTCTCCATTCTGCCCGTTTATCTGTCCCGATTCCCACTTTTTGGTCTTTTGGAGGCTCTAGAAATAACCAGAAGGCCATGAGATTAGATGTGTTATTGGATCACAGTCATTCACAAATGATACATAAGGGTTTTGGCTCATTAGAATATTTTTAAAAGAAATTGGGGTCATGGTTTGAAAAAACAATCTAAGCAGATTTAATAATAAAGAAAAATAATATTTCACAAAGCCAGACATTAGAGATAGGACAGATTGTTGGGTTGACTTTGGCCAGTGCTTTCAGCATCTTATCTCTGCAATTCCCTTAGCTCTGCCATCCTCTGTATGTCAGCTTTATTCTTTTTTTTTTTTTTTAGTATAGTTGATATGCAATGTGACATTAGTTTCAGGTGTTTAACCTAGTGATTCAGTTAGTTTATGCTTTATATTCTGCTCACCAGAAGTGTAGCTACCACCTGTTACCCTACTGCACTATTACAATAACAATGACTATATTCCCTGTGCTGTCCCCTTTATTCCTGTGACATACTCATTCTGTAACTGAAAGCCTGTAACTCCAACTCCCCAATTCCCATTTTCTCCATCTCCCTAACCCCCTTCTCTCTGACCACCATCAATTTGTTCTCTGTATTTACATGTCTGATTCTGTTTTCATTGCTTGTTCATTTATTTATTTGCTTTTTTTTTTCAGATTCCACATATAACTGAAGTCATATGGTATTTGTCTTTCTGTGTCTGACTTACTTCATTTAGCATAATACCCCCTAGGTACATCCATGCTGCCACAAATGGCAAGATCTCATCTTTTATGGATGAGTAATATTCTATCACATACACACAAACGCTCCACATTTCTTTATCCATTTATCTATCAATGGGCACTTAGATTGCTTGCATATATTGGCTATTGTAAATAATGCTACAATAAGCATAGGGGTGCATATACCTTTTGGAATTAGTGTTTTCATTTTCCATAGGTAAATGCCCAGTAATAGAATTACTAGTTGGCATGGTATTTCTGTTTTTTGGTTTTTAAGTTTTCCATAGTGGCTGTACTAATTTACATTCCCACCAACAGTGTACAAGTGTTCCTTTTTCTCCCATCCTTGCCAACACTTGTTATTTCTTCTTTTTTTGATTCTAGCTACTCTGACAGGTAGAAGGTGATATCTCATTGTGGTTTTGATTTGCGTTAGGATGTTCCATACTCATGGGTTGGAAGAATTAAAATTGTTAAAATTCTGCATTACCCAAAGCAATCTATAGATTCAATGCAATCTCTATCAAAATACCAATAGAATTTTTCACTGAACTAGACAAATAATCCTAAAATTTGTATGGAACCACAAAACCTTTAAAACCAAAGCAAACCTGAGGAAGAACAAAGCTGGAGGTATCACAACCCCACATTTCAAGATATATTACAAAGCTGTGATAATCATAGCAGTATGCCACTGGCACAAACATAGACATGTAGATCAATGGAACAGATAGAGAGCTCAGAAATAAACCAAGATGGGGCATCTCGGTGGAGCAGTTGGTTGAGTGTCTGACTCTTGGTTTCGGCCCAGGTCTGATCTCAGGGTTGTGGGATTGAGCCCCATGTCAGGCTCCATGCTCAGTGCAGTCTGCTTGTGTTTCTCTCTGCCTCTCCCCTCCCCCCCAAAATAAATGAAATAAATCTTTAAAAAAGGGAAATAAACCCATGCTTACATGGCCAATATATCTACAACAAAGGAGGCAAGAATATGCGATGGGGAAAAGACAATCTCTTCAATGAGTCATGTGGGAAAACTGGATAGGTACATGCAAGAGAATGTAACAGGACCGCTTTCTTACACCATACACAAAAATAAACTCAAAATGGATTACAGACCTAAATGTGAGACCTGAAACTATAAAACTTATAGAAGAGAACATAGACAGTAATTTCTTTGACATTAGCCTTAACAACATTTTTCTGGATATGTCTCCTAAGGCAAAGGAAACAAAAGCAAAAATAAACTATTGAGATCTCACCAAAATAAAAAGCTTTTCAACAGAAAAGGAAACCATCAACAAAATGAAAAGGCACCCTACTGAAAGGGATAGGTTCCTGGCACTAACCATTCACTGGCAAGGAGGATGGGATTACCATGGTTGCTTTAAAGTTAATACCACAGAGGATGGGCTCAATGCCTCAACCTGCACAGCTCTTACATGCTGAGGAAGGGATATTGAGGAGAAAACTTCACTGTCTATTACATTATGACTTAGGGTATATTTGTGTATTTATGATAATTTTTTGGCTGTAGAATGTGAGTAAAATTACGAACAATTATAGCTGGAATAAGAAAAAGGGGAGGAAAAAGCCAATATGATAAAATGTATCCAAAGTCTTATGTTTGTGTGTGTGTGTGTGTGTGTGTGTGTGTGCATTTTGAGAAACAGAAAGAGAGCAAGCAAGAAAGGGCAGAGGAAGAGGGAGAAAGGGAGTCTTAAGCAGGCTCCATGTCCAGTGTGGAGCCTGACGGGGGGCTCAATCTTAACACCCTCAGATCGTCACCTGATCTGGAATCAACTGACTGAGCCACACAGGTGTCTTGAAGATGTGATTTGATTATAAAAGTCTTTCAAAAACATCCCTCTGACTTTTATTATTTTTTAAAATTTCACTAAGAATTTAGCAATGAGCAACCTAATGTCATCCCATTGTACCTCTAGATGAGCTCAGTGAAAACCAACCTCTGTGAAATACGGTTAAACTTACCTTTCAGAGCTGTCATCTGCATTGAGCTTTTTTTTTTTTTAAGATTTTATTTATTTATTTGACAGAAATCACAAGTAGGCAGAGAGGCAGGCAGAGAGAGAGGAGGAAGCAGGCTCTCCGCGGAGCAGAGAGCCCGATGTGGGGCTCGATCCCAGGACCCTGGGATCATGACCTGAGCCGAAAGCAGAGGCTTTAACCCACTGAGCCACCCAGGTGCCCCTGCATTGAGCTTTTTAATTCAAGTTGTTCTTCATTGAATTCTCCTTGAAAACCCTCTCGTATAGGTCCAAGAGTGTCCTGGGCTTTAGTACTTCTACTACTCATATTTTTTGAGATACATGCCTGGAATGTTGTCTGCTCTTCTCTCCAACTTTCCAGATCTTTCCTGTTCCACAAAACCCAGCTGAAATGTCTATGAAGCCTTTTGATAACCAGTCTAGTCCAAGGGTCTTTTTTCTCTCTTCCCTCTGAAGACTTAAGTATTATTTTCTATATAATTCATTTGTTAGTCAAATTATCTCCTGCTTTTTGAGACTTGTCTTCTATGTCTTTGAGGTATTACTACCATCTTCTATTATTGATTATAACTTTCTTGAAAATAGAAACCCTTGATATCTTAATGAGTCCCATAAAATTGTTTTTCATGTAGTCATCTTGGAAAGAGAAGTTTAAATAATCTCTCATTCTGGACATAAAAATAACTCACATTTACTAGGCTTGTACTATATGCCTAAGAGTAACAAATGCTTTATGGGTGTTATCTCAGTTTTTCCTCACATATAGATACAAAAACTTCACATAGTAGATTAGGCAAAAGCTATCTCAAAAGAGTTGAAATAAGAAAGGGAATATAGTGGTTCCCTGATAGAAAATAACCTTTAAGTTCCAGGTATATGTCCAGGCATCCATTTCTCACTCTGTTTTCCCATCTCTTACCTTTACTTTTCTCTTAGTTCCCTCTTTTAGGTTTTGAAGATCTTCAGTAACCTCAATTATGGTTGTGGGAGTAGTTCTAACAATTGTGGCGGTGGGGATCCCCACATGGCTTCCCAGAACTGGTCAATGATTACTCAGGCTTGAACAGTCATCCCTAAAGAGCAGCGAGAGGAGGTGTGGGTCAAACTCACTTGAGCCATGAAGTCTGAGAATAGGGACAGCATGGTTTTTCAGTGAGATGCTGAGTAGACGATTTTTCTGGTAAATAATATTTCTAATTTACAGATAAAACCTGGGCTTAGAGATTAAGTAACTTGCCTAAGATCACCCAGATAGGAACACTCTGTCCAGGATAAACTCGAGTTTATGAAAAACACTTTGCTCTACTGTAGTATTTTTATCAAACTGTATTTGAGTATCAGTGCTCAAAATGAAAATAGCATCTATTGTACAGACCTTATTTTATATGTTCAGCAGCCATCTTCTTTAGATACTCAGTGCTCTTATTTCCTTGTATAATCTTATCTTCTTCTTTATTTAACCAAATCAGGAACTGAACGATTATCTGGAGTTATTGTATATTGGTTAAGTGACTGCATTTTCTTTCCTAAGACTGTGTTTCAGTCACCATGTTTTCTTACTCAGATCTTTGTACTCGAATACTTTCATGACTCTTTGTGGGCTCCAAAGATAGTAAACATGTCAAAGAAATTTCAGATATTGTCCAAGTTGGGTTGGCAACTGAAATCTCCCTCCATTGCCTGTGAAGGTGACCTGGTATAAGGTGGAGATTCATGAGTCCAAGAACTATCAGTGGAAAGACACTTGGGGAGAATAAACTAGGATTGACGGAGCTGTGAGTGTGGAAGGCCTGATTCTTAGAGCTCCTCAGATGAAAGTGTATGGGTCCTGTTATCTTTGTCTCCTTCCAAAATTTAGGGCCTGCCCTGCTCTTGCTTGGGCCTGCCATCAGGCCTTGTTCTTCAGGTTCTTCCTGCCATTTCAGTACTTAGGAGAGACCACCTACTGATTCGCTGCAACTCCAGGTCTTCCTGTTCTTCTTCTGACCCAAGAATTTCAGATGTCTAAAATCAGTTTTCTATAATTTTTGACATTATTGTACTTCAGGTACTATTTAATTTTTTATATGTTAACACGCAAATGTACCTTTTTGTTGTACAGCCCCTTTGCTGACATTCTGGAATGTATTCCTTGTTTTACTTCTTTCTCTGCTAATGACTTTTCCAACTTTGAAGTAGTTAGATCACAGCTTTTTTATTAATAAGTCTTAATGACTTTGTTTTCTCCACATCATCTAACAAAGTACGTTACAGGTATTGCTCAACAATATATTTATTTAATTTGACTTAGTGCTCAGAGATGGGGTGAACTGTCTGTCACATTAATATGAGGACCGGGAATTTCATCTTATTCACAGAGGTGACCTGAAGACTCTTTTACTCTGCACTTTTCAGCTTGGGCTAAGAGCTATGGGATGAACAGAGTGTACCAGCCTAATCCACAGATTGGTATGTAGTTCTTACCATCTTTAGCCATTCAGTCTTTGCTATATCAGCTGAGGGATTAATTTCGGGTTGCTTTTTGTTCATTGAATGTAGAATTTGGTGTATTATGAGGATTTTTGCTTCTAGTCAGGAATAATGGCTTTGTGTTGTAAAAAGCATTGAAATAGTATGTGCTAGCTTATTTAAACTAGGTCAGTTATTTTATAGTTACATTCGATTCATGATGGTACTATGGCAGGGGAGGGAAACAAGTCTTCTTGTGTAGAAATGTTGCCTATTGACAATGAAAAATGCATTTATAGATTGCCCTTGTATTAACAGTTCATATTGAAGGTATTTGATCTGTTCAATTACTGATTTTTCACTGGTAAAGTAAACTTTATCTTCAGCCCATGCACATCAGCATAGGAGTACATCTATTTTACTTTTTAATGTTAAAAATCACAAAGGCTTTTCTAAATTAGCAGGGGCATTTACACAGTAAACTAGTGAAAAATGTTATGAGCTTTCATCAGCTGTTTTGGTTTTAGCTGCCACTTTGGGGCTTTTACACTTCTTTCTCTTTCCCACCCCATCTCCAGGAGGCAAACAAAGAAATATAATTTGCATCAGCTATAGAAATGCCTCTGAGATCACTGCTCTAAGTGAGTTGGGGATTTGGAGTAGAAATCCTGAAAAAGAGAAAAAGGCAAGGGTAAAAGCTCTGTTGACAAGGGAGTTTCATAGGCATGCGGTGAGAGCACAACATTGGACGTGTGAATACAAATTTTGCAGGCTTCCTCTTCTCTTGTGAAAAAAGTCTAGGAATGTGGTAGTTCTGTTTGGTTAAAGAGTGGATACAGTGACAGCTGGATAGCTTAGTTTTTCTTTCTAATGTAGATACTTCCCTGTTGGAGTGTTTAGCACCTTTACTCCTTCTGTCCTGCTTCTCATCACATGTGGCACCACTGGTTGAGAGGAATTAGGTAGCTCTCTCTGTGCATGATGCTGAACAGTTCTTCATCACTTGGGCAATCCACTGGGCTGGAATGGAAGGGCATTTGAATTTTCACTTTGATGCGGAGCATTAGCACATTCACTCTCTGCTGGCATCAGGTCAAGGAAACCAAGTAAGCCTGTGAAGCAGTTTTTCCCTGGAGCAAATATAATATACGTATTTGGCTAGGAGGTCATCTGTTAAAGGTTGACTTTATTTTTTCAATAGGATCAGGTATTTGTTCAAATTTAGAATGCATCTGAGTAGAGGCAATGTAGACATTTAATCAAAGCAAAATCTATTCTAAAAAAATAGGAAGATCTCATTATAGATTCACAGTCTGTGTATTTGTGTGCTCAAGGATAATAATAATACTGGGATACATTTCAGAGAAAAGAGATGAGTAAAAATAAGAAAAAAAATTAATGGATTTGAGCCCAAGTAAATGAAACTCTATTATTTAATTATAGTATCTGACTGTGAATATAAATGGGAGATGTAGAGCAAGAATTTTTTCTACAGTTTGGATCACAGAAGATTTCACGACTAAAAGGGAAAGTCTGAAACTCAGAGCTACAAGCTAGAAGTTTGATCCTTCATAAAATGAATCAGGGAGTATAAAAAAAATATTTTGGGATTGAGGACAGTCCCTTTTGCAACCACT